>JARJFA010000062.1:0-57231 GCA_030345395.1 Prunus mongolica | reverse complement strand
GGCCTGGTCGATGACCACCGGGGCGCGGCCGGCGCCGCGCGCCATCGATTCGGTGCGGGCCGACAGTTCCAGCGCGGCGGCCGATTTCGGGCCGGGGAAGTCGGCGGACACCATGCGCGGTGCATCGGGGAAATTCAGGGCTTCCAGTTCGGTTTCAGTCACAGCCAGTACCTTTTCGTTCAGTCGATTGCATGAGGGTGGAAGCGAAGGCGCTGCAGGCAATCCTGGCAGCCCGGAGTCGGGCCGCCGCCGGGAATGGAGTCCAGCGTCCTCGGGTGCAGTCGATGGTCGTGGAGATCGCTGCGGCTCGGTAGCCCGAATCGGCAAGGGGTCGGCGGGGGCCGCAAGCCGCCCCCGCTGAAGGATCCTCAGAGCCTGAAAACGAGCACCGCCTGCTCCATCTGCCCGGCCTGCGCCTTCAGCGCTTCGGTCGCTGCGGCCGCCTCCTCCACCAGGGCTGCGTTCTGCTGGGTGACCTGGTCCATCGTGCCGATGGCCTGGCTCAACTCGCCGATGCCCACACTCTGCTGCGCCGTCGCCGTGCTGATTTCATTGCGCGATCCGCGAGACCTCCTGGATGCGCTGCACCATGGTGTTCATGGCCTGGCCGGCCTGCGCAGCGCGCTGGCTGCCGGCCTCCGCCTGGCGCACCGATGCGGCAATGAGGCCCTTGATGTCCCGGGCCGCCACCGCCGAGCGCTGCGCGAGTGCCCTCACCTCCTGCGCGACCACGGAAAAGCCCCGCCCCTGCTCGCCCGCCCGCGCAGCTTCCACCGCCGCGTTGAGCGCCAGCAGATTGGTCTGGAACGCCAGCCCGTCGATGACGCCGGTGATGTCGGCGATCCGGCGAGAGGCTGCGTCGATGTCACCCATGGTCGCGACAACCTCGCTCACCAGCCGCCCGCCATCGACGGCGAATTCCGCCGTCTCGCCCGCCAGTTCGCTCGCATGGCGCGCACTGTCGGCGTTGTGCCGCACGGCCGTGCTCCATTGCTCCACCGAGGCTGCCGTCTGCTGCAGGGCGCTGGCCTGCTCTTCGGTGCGCGAGGAAAGGTCCTGGTTGCCCTCGGCGATCTGGCTGGAGGTCAGCGACACGGTCTGCGCCCTGTGCGCGCATGCCTGCCACCAGCTCGGTCAGGCGCTGCTGCATGGCGGCGAGAGCGGCCATCAGGCTCCCAACTGTCGCCGGCGCGCACAGGCACCACGGTGGTCAGGTCGCCCGCGGCCACGCTCTGCGCCAGCGCGACGGCACGGGCGGGCTCGCCGCCCAGGGGCCGCAGCACCAGCCGGTCCAGCAGCCAGGCGAGGCCCCCATGACCGCCAGCAGGCTCACCAGTGCCAGCCCCAGCGCCACGTGCCGCAGCCGGACGACGGGCGCGAGCAGTTTCGTCATCAGGCACCGTCACCGCCAGGGACCAGGGGGTGCGGATGTCGCCCACGCGCAGCGGCGCGTAGATGCGGGTCATGGCCCGGCCGGTGGCGGGATCGGTCCAGCGCACGGTGAGCGGCTGGCCGGCCTGGATGGCAGCCTTGGCGCCGGCCTGCATGCCGCCGGCCTCCACGTCCTGCCCCAGGAGTTCGCGGTGCGGGTCGCCGATGATCTCGCCAGCATGCGAGACCAGGGTGGCATAGCCACTGCCCGTAAAGGCGAATGGCCGCGACCGCGGCCTGCACGTCGGCCACGGCGATGTCCAGTCCCGCCACGCCGGCGACCCGTCCGTCCACGCGGATCGGCACGGACACGCTGGTGACCCGCACCTTCGCGCCGCCGATCTCGTAGTCGTAGGGGTCGAAGAACATTTCCTCGCCCGTGCGAACCGCCTCCAGGTAGAAATCGCCCGCACCCCGGCTCGTCGTAGCCCTTCGTGGGCTCCAGGTGGAAAGTGCCCCCGCTGCGGTACCAATAGGGCACGAAGCGCCCGCTGCGGTCATGGCCCGGAGTGTTGGCGAACTCGGCCATCGCGCCCATCGAAGGCATCGGGCTCCCAGGTGGTGGAAAGGCCGAGCAGCGTGGGGTTTGCCCTCCAGCACGGCGCGCAGCTGCGCGTTGGCGATGTCCCGGTCCGGCTTGCGCGCGGCCACCAGGCCGCCCAGCGACTGGGCCGTCACCCGCAGGGTCTGCAGTGCCTGGTTGAAGGGCCGGCCCAGCCGGTCGGCCTCGCACGCGCCAGTTGTTCGGCGTACATCAGCGCCGTGTCGCGCTGAGCCTGGCTGGCCTGGTGGGTCAGCAGCGCCACCGTGGCGAGAAAGCCGGCGCCGACCAGCGCGAAAGTGGCAAGCAGCACCTGCAGGCGCAGGCTGATTCTTCTGGGGTGCACGATGGAGTCCTCGAAAAGCCCGGTGGATGCGCAAGGCGCACCGGGCTCTTGCGGGGCCGCCATGGCGAGGCGGCCCGCGGGGGCATCCCGACTTTCCTGGCCTCTCGCGAAGCAGCCTATCCCCGTGTTGGGCAGGGCAGTAGCCGATTTCGGCATCTGCCGCACGGCGAAGTGCCGTGGGCCCCCCATCGCGGCGCGCGCCCTACTGCTGGGCGAGGCGCGCCGTCAGCTCGTCCGCCGCATCGACGACCAGCTTGCAGAGAAAGGACTCCTGGAAGGCCTTGAAACGCTCGCTGCGCCCCACCAGCGTGATGCTGCCCAGCACGCGCTGTTTCTCGTCGAAGATGGGCGCCGCCAGGCCCGAGCGGCCGGGGTGCAGCTCGCTTTCACTGATGCAGTAGCCCAGCTTGCGGATGGCCAGCAGGCTCTTGGAGAACTGCTTCCACTCCAGGCCCAGGTGCTGCAGCTCCGGCCGGAAGGCATGGGCGTCGTAGATGCGGCGGATCTGGCGCGGCAGCAGATAGGCCAGCACCACCCTCGCCGTGGCGCTGTGAAAGAGGTCGATCGGCCGCCCCCGGCCGCCGCCGACCGGCCCGCCGTCGGGGCCCCGTTGCACGAGCACCGTCACCACCGAGTCGCCGTACCACTCGCTGATGAGTGCGTCGAGCCCGGTTTCGGCCACCAGCTTGTCCACCAGATCGCGGCCGCGCACCAGCAGCGGGTCATAGGCCGCTCATCTGGTGCTCCAGCGCGATGATGCGCGGCCCGAGCGCATAGCCGCGCGACAGGCGCACCAGCAGGCCGACATCGCCGAGTTCGCGCAGATAGCGGTAGGCACTGGCCGAGGTATAGCCCAGCTCCTTGCAGATGATTTCCACGTCGATCACCGGCTGATCGGGACGGAAAAGATCCAGGACATTGAGCATACGACGCAGACTGTTCATTGGCAGGGGCGTGAGGAGACCGCGAAAGACATGCTGCCGGAAGGCGCAGCAAGAGCCTGAAGCCGGCACGGGAATGCTGCCGACGATAGTTGCCATTCTCCACGACTCCCGCCTGCGCACAACCGCTAGCAGGCGGTTTCACGTCACTCTCACGCTGCCTCGCCGTCCTCGAGCCGCATCAGCGGAGCGGACAGAAAACCGGCCAGGATGACCAAGGTGCCCAAACACCCCCGTGATCACGAACAGCCAGCGCACGCCCAGCCCATTCGCCCAGCGGCGAGGCCAGGCGCGAGCCCCACGGGCGACGCCAGGCCTTCGACCATGTGCAAACAGCGAGAGCACACGCCCTTGCAGCTGGTGGGGCACGATGGTCTGCAGCAGCGCAGTGAGTGGCGCATGGCCCAGCGCGAAGGCCATACCGCTCACCGTCCACCACAGCACGGCCACGGCGAACAGCCGGCTCGGCGCCAGCGCGGTGAGCGCCATGGCAAGGCACGACAGCGCCAGCCCCCACAGCACCCAGGGCATCTGCCGGCGCGGCGCAAGAGCCGCCACCACCAGGCCCGCCCAGCACCATGCCCCCGCCGGCGAGGCCTTCCATCCAGGCCACCTGCATCGGGCCTCCGCCGAAATGGACCTTGACCAGCAACGGCACCAAGGTGAACGTGGGCATCACAACGAGCATGGCCGCCCCCAGCAGCGCGTAGAGCCGCCACAGACCGGGCGACCCCCACACCGTCTGCACGCCTTCGCGCAGCTCATGTCCGATGCCGGTGGGGGCGCCCGGCGCCCGGCGAGGCTGCGGTACGCGCAGCAATAGCAGCGGCGTAATGCCGAGCACCACGGTGACCACGTCGATGCCCAGGGCCCAGCCCATGGGCAGCAGCGAGACCGCCAGCGCGCCCAGCGGCGCAGCCGCCACCAGCGTGAGGCTCTGCATCATCTGATTGAGCCCTGCCGCACGCGGCAGGAAATGCCGGGGCACCAGCATGGCGACGCTGGCCGATGCCGCCGGCAGCTGGAAGGCCTGCATGGCGCTGCGCACCGCCATCATCGAATAGGCATGCCAGAGCTCGATGCGGCCGGAGAGGAACAGCGCGATCAGCACGCACATGCAGAGCGCGCTCACCGCGTCGGCGGCGATCATCAACAGGCGCCGGCTCCAGCGGTCGGCCAGCGTGCCGCCCAGCGGACTCAGCACCGCCTGGGGCAGCAGCGCCGCCAGGCCCGCGAAGGCCAGGGAGGCAACGCTGCCCGTGGTGTCCGTGATCCACCACAGCAGCACGAACTGGCTGAGCGCCGAGCCGATCAGCGAGAACGCCTGCCCGCCGAAGATCAGGCCAAACCGCCACGCCCAGCCCGGGCCGGGATCGGGCACCTGGGGCAGCGCAGTGTCTTGTGCCAGCAGCGGCTGCGTCATGGCGCATGCCCCGCAAGCGGGCCGCGCTCAGGCCCCGTGGCCTGCTCGGAAAGACCGCCGCCCAGCGCCTTGTAGAGCGCGACGGCGTTGCCGATCTCGGCGCGCCGCAGCTCCAGCAGCGTCTGCCGGGCAGCATAGCCCTGGCGCTGAGCATCCAGCAACTCCAGCCGCCCGTCCAGCCCGGCGCGGTAGCGCAGGTCCGACAGCGCCAGCCGCCGCTCGGCGCTGCGCAGCACCTGCGACTGGGCCGCGATCTGGTGCTGGTAGGTGGCGCTGCCAGCCAGCCCGTCCGCCACCTCGCGGAAAGCGCTCTGGATGGCCTTCTCGTAGGCGACGACGGCTTCGGACTTGCGCACCTCGGCAAGCCGCAGCTCGCCGCGCAGCCGCCCGGCCTGGAACAGGGGCTGGCTGATCTGCGGCGCGAAACGCCAGGTGCGCGAGCCGCCGTCGAACAGCCCGCCGAGCGCTGGGCTCGCGAAGCCCAGCGACGCGGTCAGCGAGAGCTGCGGAAAGAACGCGGCACGCGCCGCGCCGATGTCGGCATTGGCGGCCCGCAGCAGTTGCTCGGCCTGGGCGATGTCGGGCCGCACCTGCAGCAGATCCGAAGGCAGGCCCGCCGGCAGCCGCGTGATCACCGCCGGCGCGGCCAGCGGCAGGCCTTCGGGCAGGTCGGCTGGCAGCGAGGGCATGCCGACCAGCAGTTGCAGGGCATTGCCGGCCTGGGCCTGAGCCCGCTGGCGCGCCTGCCAGTCCGCCCGGGCCGTGGCGACCTGGCCCTCGGCCTGGGCCAGATCCAGCCCGCCGCGCTGGCCGGCCCGGGCCCGCAGCTGCACGAGTTGCAGCGACTGCGTCCAGTCCGCGAAGGTCTGCTCTGCCAGGCGGGCCTGCTCCAGTGCGAGCCGCTCGGCATAGTACGCATCGGCCACCGCGCCCACCAGGGCCAGCTGCGCCGCCAGCCGGCCCTGCTCGCTCGCCAGGTAGCGCGCCAGCGCCGCATCGGAAGAAGCGCGCAGGCGGCCGAAGAGGTCGATCTCGAAGGCGCTGATGCCCAGGCCCACTGCATGGCGCGTGCTGACGCTGGCGCCAGCGCCCGCAGTGCTGCCGCCCTGCCCGCCCGCCCCTCCACGCTCGCGCGTGCTGGAGGCCTCGGCCGCCACCCGCGGCCACTGGTTCGATTGCTGGATACGGTACTGCGCACCGACCGCCTCCACGTTCAATGCGGCCAGGTGAAGATCCTTATTGTGTTCCAGCGCCAATTCGATCAGACGCTGCAGGCGCGGGTCTCCGAACATCGTCTTCCAGCCGATATCGGCGGCCGGCACCCGGCCTGGCGCCGCGCCGGCCTGGGCATAGGCCTCGGGTACAGGCAATGGCGGCGTCTGCAGGGCAGGCGTGAGCGAGCATCCCGCCAATGAGGCCAGCAGCGCGCAAAGGGAAAGGCAAGCAGTCCAACGCATGGTCAGGCCTCCTTCTCGTTGCCCGGAAGCGCGGGGGCCGGCTGCGCCAACGGCGCGGCCGCCCTGCTCCGCCAGCGCTCCTGCAGCCCGACCACCAGCACGAAGAAGACGGGCACGAAGAACACGGCCAGCACCGTGGCGGTGACGATGCCGCCGAAAACGCCTGTGCCGATGGCCTGCTGCGTCTCGCGGCTGGCGCCCGTGGCCAGCATCAGCGGCACCACGCCCAGCGCGAAGGCCAGCGAGGTCATCAGGATGGGGCGCAGCCGCAGGCGCGCCGCCGTCATGGCCGCATCGACCAGGCCGTGGCCCTGCTCGCGCAGCTGCTTGGCGAATTCGACGATGAGAATCGCGTTCTTGGCCGAGAGGCCGATCACGGTGATGAGCCCCACCTTGAAGAACACGTCGTTGGGCATGCCGCGCAGCAGCACGGCGGCCACCGCGCCGACCAGGCCCAACGGCACGACGAGCATCACGGCCGCTGGAATCGACCAGCTCTCGTAGAGCGCGGCCAGCACCAGGAAGACCACCAGCATCGACAGCGCCAGCAGCAGCGGCGCCTGCGCGGCCGACTGGCGCTCCTGCAGGGACTGGCCCGTCCACGCGATGGCGAAACCCTTGGGCAGCTGCTGCGCGAGCCGCTCCATCTCGGCCATGGCCGCGCCGCTCGCGACGCCCGGCGCGGCCGAGCCGGTGATGCGCGCGGCCGGATACCCCTGGTAGCGCGCCAGCTGCAGCGGCGTTTCGGTCCAGACAGGCGTGACCATCTCGCCCAGCCGGGCCATGGCGCCACTCGCGCCTGGCACTGGCAACTGCAGCACATCCTGCAGTTGCATCCGCGCCGGGGCGTCGGCCTGCAGGATGACCTGCTGCATGCGCCCGCGGTTGGGAAAGTCGTTCACGTAGAGCGAGCCCAGCGCCGTGGAGAGCGTGTCGCTGATGGCGCCGAACGGCACGCCGAGCGCTGCAGCCTTGCCTCGGTCGATGTCCAGCCGCACGCTGGCGCCCGAGGGCAGCCCGTCGGCATAGACCTGGGTCAGCAGCTTGCTCTGCGACGCCAGCGCGATCAGCCGGCCCTGCGCGGCCAGCAGCGCCGCCTGCCCCTGTCCGGCGCGGTCCAGCAGCCGCAGGGTGAAGCCCGACGAGGTGCCCAGCTCGTCGATGGCCGGCGGCATCAGCACCATGACCTCACCTTCGCGCACGCGCTGCATAGCGCGCTGGGCCCGGGCGACCTCGTCCTGCGCCGTGGCGCCATCGCGCTGCTTCCAGTCCTTGAGCATGGTGAAGGCCTGCGCCGAATTGGGCCCGGAGCCGGAAAAGCCGAAGCCGATCACTGTCTGGTTGGTGGCGATGCCGGGGCGCGCGGCCACGTAGGCCTCGTAGTCCTTCACCACGGACAGGGTGCGCTCCATCGTGGCATCGGCCGGCAGCTGGAACGAGGTCATGAAGTAGCCCTGGTCTTCCTCGGGCAGAAAAGCCGAGGGCAGCCGCAGGAAGGCCCAGCCCAGCACGGCGACGATGAGCGCGAAGCCCAGCATCACCCGCGCCGGCCGGCGCAGCAGCGCGCCCACGCCGGCGCCGTAGCGCGCGGTCATGCGCGCGAAGCCGCGGTTGAAGCGTCCGAAGACGCCGCGCTTTTCGTGGTGGCCGGGCTGCACGGGCTTGAGCAGCGTGGCGCACAGCGCCGGCGTCAGCGTCAGCGCCAGGAAAGCCGAGAACAGGATGGAAGTGGCCATGGAGAGCGCGAACTGCTGGTAGATGACCCCCACCGATCCGCTGGCGAACGCCATGGGGATGAATACCGCCGTGAGCACCAGGGTGATGCCCACCACCGCGCCCGTGATCTCGCGCATGGCCTTGATCGTGGCCTCCTGCGGGCTCAGGCCCTCGGCCGCCATCAGGCGCTCGACGTTCTCGACCACCACGATGGCGTCGTCCACGATGATGCCGATAGCCAGCACCATGCCGAACATGGTCAGCACGTTGATCGAAAAGCCCGCCATCTGCATGACCGCGAAGGTGCCCAGCAGCGCGATGGGCGCGACGATGGCGGGAATGAGCGTGTAGCGCACGTCCTGCAGGAAGACATACATCACGATGAACACCAGCGCCATCGCCTCCAGCAGCGTCTGGATCACCTTCTCGATGGAGATCTTCACGAACGGGGCCGTGTCGAACGGCGTGGTGTAACGCATCCCGGCAGGCAGCGTGGCACTCAGCTCGGCCAGCCGGGCCTGCAGCGCCTCGGCCGTGCGCACTGCGTTCGCGCCAGGCGAGAGTTGCACGGCGGCGCCGGCCGAGGCCCGGCCGTCGTCCCGCGTGGCGAAGCCGTACGACTGCGCACCCAGCTCCACGCGCGCCACGTCGCCCAGCAGCACCCGGGAGCCGTCGCGGCCCGAGCGCAACACCACGGCCGCGAACTGGTCGGGCGTGGACAACTGGCCCTGCACCGTGAGCGGAATGCTCACCCGCTGGCCGGCCAACGTGGGCGAGTCGCCCATGCGCCCGGGCGCGATCTGCGCGTTCTGCTGCGCGAGGGCCGTGGAGAGGTCGCTCATCGACAGCCCGTAGCCTTGCAGCTTGGCCGGGTCCACCCAGATGCGCATGGCCTGCTCGGCGCCGAAGAGCTGCACGCGGCCCACGCCTTCGATGCGGCGCATCTCCTCCACGCCGTGGCGGGCCAGGTGGTCACTCAGCTCCAGCTCGCCTTGGTGGCCGTCGTCGGACACCAGGCTCACGATCATCAGAAAGCTGGAGGTCGAGGATTCCACGCTCAGGCCGTTCTGCCGCACGGCCTGGGGCAGACGCGCCTCGATGGCCTTGAGGCGGTTCTGCACGTCCACCTGGGCCAGCTCGGGCTGGGTGCCGGGCTTGAAGGTGGCGGAGATCAGCGCGGAGCCGGAGGTGTCCACCGACGACTCGAAGTACAGCAGATGCTTGACGCTGGAGAGCTCGCGCTCGATCAGGCTCACGACCGAATCGTTCATGGCCTGCGGCGTGGCGCCGGGATAGGTCGCATACACGGTGACGGCCGGCGGAGCGACCGACGGGTAGCGAGCGATAGGCAGCTGCGGCAGGGCGATCAGGCCCAGCAGCACGATGAACGCGGCGACGACCCAGGCGAAGACGGGCCGGCGTATGAAGAATTGAGGCATCGGGGTTTCCTGCTGCGGGGGGCCTCAGCGGGCCGCGGTCGCTGCGGTTTCTGAGTCGGCCACAGTGGGTGCTTGCCAGGGCTGCGGCGCAACGGCCGTGCCGGCGGCAAGGCGCTCGGCACCCTCCACCACCACGCGCTGGCCGGGTTGCAGGCCACCCACTACCCGCCAGTTCTGGCCCACGGCCTCGCCCAGCTGCAGGGATAGCAGCCGGGCCACGTCGCCCTGGGCTGTTTTCTCTACCGTCCACACCTGCGCCTGGCCTGCGGAGCGCTTCACGGCCTGCTGCGGCACCAGCAGCGCCTGTTCGTAGCGGCCCTTGACGAGCTGCGCGCGCACGAACATGCCCGGCAGCAGCACGCGGCCCGGGTTGTCCACCAGGATGCGCAGCAGCACGTCGCCCGTCGCCGGATCGACGTGGGTGGCGGAAAACAGCACCTGCCCGCGCATGGGATAAGGGCGGCCGTCTGCGCGCAGCAGCGTGACGGGCGGGCTGGCGCCCAGCGTCCGCAGCGCCTCCAGCGCCGCGGCGGGCTGGCGCACATCCACATACACCTTGTCGATCTGCTGGATGCGGGCCATGGGCGTGGCGTCCGCCGCGCCCACCAGGGCGCCCTCGCTGACCAGGGCCTGGTCGATGCGGCCGGCAATGGGCGCATCGACGCGGGCGAAGCGCAGGTCCAGCCGGCGGCGCGCCAGGCTGGCCTCGGCCTGCGCCACTTCCGCTGCGGCCTGCTCGCGCTGCGCGACGGCGTCTTCATATTCCTGGTGACTCACGGCTTCGGCCTGCATCAGCGGCTTGAGGCGCTCGGCCTGCGCCGTGGCCCGGCGCCATGCGGCCTGGCTGCGCTGCAGCGAAGCTGCAGCCATGTCCGCATCGGCCTTGAAAGGCGCGGCGTTGATCTGAAAGAGCGGCTGGCCCGCAACCACGTCCGCACCCTGATCGAACAGGCGGCGCTGAACGATGCCGCCCACCTGCGGGCGGATCTCCGCAGAGCGAACGGCGGCGACACGGCCGGGCAACGCTTCGTACACCGTGACAGCCTCCGGATGCAGGGCCATCGCAGAGACGCGCACCGGCTCCGGTGCTCGCGGCTCCTTGGCTGGCCGGCAGGCGGCAAGTGCCAGCACGGCTACGCAGGCCAGTCCATATCCCATTCGTCGTCGCGTCGTCATGGCGTCCACCCTCTCGTGCATGCGTGCACCGGAAGTCTCAAAGGGCGCGATTCTGGGTGGGCCTCCTCGAGCTTCGTTGGACGAACCATGGAACCAGGATGGAGCGGCGCATCGTCCACCGGAACGGCACAATCGCCGCCATGAACGACTCCCTGCCGCCCCCGACCGACGCCACCATCGCCGGAGCGCTCGTGCTGCTGGTGGAAGACGAAACCGAGATCGCCGAGATACTCGGCGCCTATCTGCGCCGCAGCGGCCTGCGCACGGCCCATGCCGGCACGGGTTTGGCCGCGATGGACATGCACCTGTCACTCAAGCCCGACCTGGTGCTGCTCGACGTCCAGCTGCCGCAGGCCAGCGGGTGGCAGGTGCTGTCGGAGCTGCGCCACCGGGGCGACACGCCGGTCATCATGCTCACGGCGCTCGACCAGGACATCGACAAGCTCATGGGCCTGCGCCTGGGCGCCGACGACTACGTGGTCAAGCCCTTCAACCCCGCCGAGGTGGTGGCGCGCGTGCAGGCCGTGCTGCGGCGCACGGCCACACACGGCGGGCGCGGCGCGCAGCGCGTACTGCGCGTGGGCACCTTCCAGATCGACCCCGAAACCATGGAAGTCAGCGCCGAGGTGGACGGAGAACGCCGCACGCTGCCACTCACCCTGACGGAACTCAACCTGCTGGCGCACATGGCGCGCGCACCCAAGCGCGTCTTCAGCCGCGCCGAGTTGCTAGCCGCGTGCCTGCCAGAGAGCGATGCGCTCGAACGCACGGTGGACAGCCACGTCAGCAAACTGCGCAAGAAGCTGGAGCTGCTGAAACTGGACGGCGTGCCGGCCAGCGTGCGCGGCGTGGGCTACCGGCTGGGCATCGCGCCATGACGGCGCGCTACGGCGGCTTGCGCCGGCAGCTGGTGATCTCGCTGGCGGTGATGGCGTTCGGTATCGCGCTGCTGTTCCTGCTGGGTTCCTACGCGCTCTACGCGCTGCTCACGGCCTATTCGCCCTCCAGCATTTCCTACGACTTCGTGCCCTCTCCCATTGAGGCGATGTGGATGCTGGGCACCGTGATCGCCGCGCTCGTGCTGGCCGTGGTGACTGCCGTCAAGCTCTCGCGTCGCATCGTCACGCCATTGAATTCAGTGGCGGAGAGCCTGCACCGCATCGCCGAGGGCGACCTCTCCGCCCGCGCCCGCACCGACGCCCATTCGCTGGGCGAGGCGGCGCAGTTGGTGGAAGACTTCAACGGCATGGCGCAGCGGCTGCAGCACATGGCGCAGGAGCGCGCCTTTTGGAATGCGGCCATCGCCCACGAACTGCGCACGCCGGTGACTATCCTGCGCGGCCGGCTGCAGGGCCTGACCGAAGGCGTCTTCGAGCCGAGCCCCGGGCAGTTCCAGGCCCTGCTCAAGAACGTCGAGGGTCTGGCGCGGCTGATCGAGGACCTGCGGCTGCTCGGCCTGCGCGACAGCGGCCACCTCGACCTGCGCCTGGAGCTGGCCGATCTGTCCGCAGAAGTCCGCGCAGCCGCCCAGGCGCTCGAGCCGCAGTTGACCAGCGCAGGCTTTGCCCTGACGCTGGACCTGCAGGCGCCGGAAGTGGTGTGCGACCCGATCCGCATCCGCCAGGCACTGCTGGCTTTGCTGGAAAACGCGCTGCACCATGCCACGCCGGGCCCGATCACGATCCGCAGTTGGCAGGAAGATGGGCGGGTTCACCTGCGCGTGGACGATAGCGGCCCCGGACTTCAGGCTGATGAAGCCGGCCGCCTCTTCGAAGCCTTCCAGCGCGGCGCCGCATCGCACGAGCGGCCCGGCAGCGGCCTGGGCCTGGCTGTAGTGCAGGCCATCGCCCAGGCCCATGGCGGGGTGGCGCGATGGGCGCCATCCCGCCTCGGGGGATCGAGCTTCGAGTTGCAATGGGTGGGATGAGAGCTTTTTTGCGCAGACCTCAGCGAATCGCTGGCGTGCGTCAGGGGCTTGACGCGCGTTGACCGCAAAGCTGGCAATGTGCAGGCCGGCCAAGCACGCTCAAAATGCGATGGCAGCTGAAGGCAAAAGAAAAACCCCCGCAAATCATGGATTTGCGGGGGTTTGATATTGGTGGGTGATGCAGGGTTTGAACCTGCGACCCCTGCCGTGTGAAGGCAGTGCTCTACCGCTGAGCTAATCACCCTAGTCGTCGTAGCGACAAGACCATGATTATGGCACAGCTTTTCAGGCCTGAGCCAAGGTTTTCCAAATTGTTTTGCCGCCGCTGGCCTTGTCGATCTGCGCGAGCGTCGCATCGTGCTCGGCCAGTTCCGCATCACTGGCGCGCAAGACCTGCAGGGTGATGCTGCTGAGGTCGATCGGTGCCATCTTCACGCCGCCCGCATCTTCCTGAGACTCGTCGGAGATGAGCAGCGCGTCCTGCCCCCGCGTGAGGTTGATATAGACGTCGGCCAGCAACTCGGCATCGAGCAAGGCGCCGTGCAGGGTACGGCCCGAGTTGTCCACGCCCAGCCGGTCGCACAGGGCGTCGAGCGAATTGCGCTTGCCGGGGTACATCTCCTTGGCCATGGCCAGGGTGTCGGTGATGCCGGCCACGAAGCTGCCGAAGGCCGGGCGGCCAGTCAGTTCGAGCTCCTTGTTGAGAAAGCCCACGTCAAACGCCGCGTTATGGATGATGATCTCGGCACCCTGCAGGTAGCGCAGGATGTCTTCGGCCATGTCAGCGAACTTGGGCTTGTCCTTCAGGAACTCGTTGCTGATGCCATGGACCTTCAACGCGTCTTCATGGCTGTCGCGCCCCGGGTTGAAATAGAGGTGCAGGTTGTTGCCGGTGAGCTTTCGGTTGAACAGCTCCACGCAGCCCAGTTCGATGATGCGGTCGCCACCCTCGGCCGAGAGGCCGGTGGTTTCCGTATCGAGAACGATCTGCCGGGACATCAGTGGTTTTCCTTGGCGTGGTTGATGGTGTACTTGGGGATCTCCACCGTCACATCCGCCTGCGCCAGAACGGCCTGGCACGACAGGCGCGATTGCGGCTCCAGCCCCCAGGCGCGGTCCAGCAGGTCTTCCTCTTCCTCTTCGGCCTCGTTGAGCGATTCCAGCCCCTGGCGCACGATGACGTGGCAGGTGGTGCAGGCACAGCTCATGTCGCAGGCGTGCTCGATCTTGATGCCGTTATCCAGCAGCGCCTCGCAGATCGAGGTGCCGGCGGGCGCGGAGATTTCAGTGCCGGCGGGGCAGTATTCGGCGTGAGGAAGAATCTTGATGACGGGCATGGGGCTCGGGGTTTCTTGCTGTGTGGGTGGGAGCGCAGGTCAGAGCTTATCGACGTTCTTGCCGGCCAGCGCCTCGCGGATGCCGCGGTTCATGCGCTGGGCCGCGAAAGCCTCGGTACCCTTGGCCAGCGCCTGTGTGGCGGTCTCGATCTCGGCGGCGTCTTCGGACGTATCGCGCAACGATTTCAGCGCCTGCGCCAGGTCGTCGATGGCTGCGCGCTCGTCGGCGCTCAGCACGTCGCCGTCGGCCTGCAGGGCGCTGTCGATGGCGATCAGCATGCGGTCGGCATCCACGCGGGCCTCGACCAGGGCGCGGGTGCGCACGTCCTGCTGGGCGGTGGCGAAGCCTTCCTGCAGCATGCGGGCGATCTGGTCGTCCGAGAGGCCGTACGACGGCTTCACGTCGATGCGCGCCTCGACGCCGCTGGTCTGCTCGCGTGCGCTGACGCTGAGCAGGCCGTCGGCATCGACGGTGAAGGTCACGCGGATGCGTGCCGCACCAGCAGCCATGGGCGGAATGCCGCGCAGCTCGAAGCGGGCCAGGCTGCGGCAGTCCGACACCAGGTCGCGCTCGCCCTGCACCACATGGACGGCCAAGGCGGTCTGGCCGTCCTTGTAGGTGGTGAAATCCTGCGCCTTGGCGGTGGGAATGGTCTCGTTGCGGCTGACGATGCGTTCGACCAGCCCGCCCATGGTCTCGATGCCCAGCGACAGCGGGATCACATCGAGCAGCAGCAGATCGCCAGCCGCGTTGTTGCCGGCCAGCTGGTTGGCCTGGATGGCCGCGCCCAGGGCGACGACTTCGTCGGGGTTGAGGTTGGTCAGCGGCTCCTTGCCGAAGAAATCCGCCACCGCCTGGCGGATCTGCGGCATACGGGTGGAGCCGCCCACCAGCACCACGCCCTGGACCTCGTCTTTTTGCAGGCGCGCATCGCGCAAAGCCCGGCGCACCGCGGCCAGCGAGCGGGCCGTGAGCTCGGCAGTGGCGGCCTCGAAGTCCTGGCGGGTCACGTCAAATCGTGCCTCTGTGCCCGCAATGACGGCGCTGAATGCTACCTTTTCAGTAGCAGTCAAAGCCTCTTTGCAGGCGCGCGCCGCCACGCGGGCGGCCGACTTGTCCTGCGGGGACACGGCCTTCAGGCCCAACTGCCCCAGCACCCATTCGGCCAGGGCCGCGTCGTAGTCGTCACCGCCCAGGGCCGAATCGCCGCCGGTGGAAATGACCTCGAACACGCCTTGCGTGAGCCGCAGCACCGAGATGTCGAAGGTGCCGCCGCCCAGGTCGTACACCGCATAGACGCCCTCGGAGCCGTTGTCCAGGCCGTAGGCGATGGCGGCTGCCGTCGGCTCGTTGATGAGGCGCAGCAGATTGAGGCCCGCCAGGCGGGCAGCGTCCTTGGTGGCCTGGCGCTGCGCATCGTCGAAATAGGCCGGCACGGTGATGACGGCGCCATACAGGTCGTCGTTGAAGGTGTCTTCCGCCCGGTAGCGCAGGGTGGCCAGGATTTCGGCGCTGACCTCCACCGGCGACTTCACGCCGCCAGCGGTGGAGATGGCCACCATGCCGTGGGGGGAGCCCTCGGCGGCTGGTGCCGCTTCCGTGAAGCTGTACGGCAGCTTCTCGCGGCCGGCGATGTCGGCCAGACCGCGCCCCATGAAGCGCTTGACCGAGACGATGGTGTTGACCGGGTCCGTTGCCTGGGCACCCAGCGCCTCGGCGCCGATCTGCCGGCTGCCCCCTTCCAGGTAGCGCACGGCCGAAGGCAGCAGCACGTGGCCGGCATCGTCGGGCAGGCATTCGGCCACGCCATTGCGCACGGCGGCCACCAGCGAATGGGTGGTGCCCAGGTCGATGCCCACGGCGATGCGCCGTTGGTGCGGGTCGGGGGATTGGCCAGGTTCGGAGATCTGCAGAAGCGCCATGGAGAATGTTCGTGTTGTAGTGAGCCTGCGTGGCCGGCCCCTGGGGGAGTGGGCTGCACGCTTTAGATGCATAAGGATACGGGCACACGCCGAAGCGGCTGCGGCGCACTAAAGAAAGGCGAAAGGCGCCAGCCCCTGATCCGGGCTATTGTCCCAGCTGGTCGCGGCGAGCCTCGATGTCCTGGCCAAAACGCGCAATGAACATGAGGGCTCTGACCTCCTGCGCCGCCCCGGCATAGTCGGCTTTCTCGTCGATCAGCTGCCTGCAACGCCCGATCGCAGCGGCCTGCGACTGCGCCACATCGTCGTACAGCGCATCGAGTTCGGCGGTGCTGCCAGCGTCTTCGAGCGCTTCGCGCCATTCCATCTGCTGCATGAGGAACGCGGCAGGCATGGCGGTGTTGTCTTCGGCGCGGATGGGCGCGCCGTGCAGCTCGCACAGATAGGCGGCGCGGCGCAGCGGGTCCTTCAGGCGCTGGTAGGCCTCGTTGATGCGCACCGACCACTGCATGGCCACGCGCTGCGCGGCCCCGCCCTGCGCGGCGAAGCGATCCGGGTGCGCTTCGCGCTGCAGCGCCTTCCAGCGCGCATCCAGCGCGGAACGGTCCTGCTCGAAGCGGCGCGGCACGTCGAACAGTTCAAAGTCGTCGGATTGGAGGTTCATAAGAGCCAGGCCTGCTGCCTGCCAGTGATGAAAAAACCGCCAGCGCTGGGGGCGTTGGCGGTCGCAGCGATCAGCGCGTCGAGGGGGCTCAAACGCGGAAGCTCTCCCCGCAGCCGCAGCGGTCGCGCTCGTTGGGGTTGTTGAACTTGAAGCCCTCGTTCAGGCCTTCACGCACGAAGTCGAGCTCGGTGCCGTCGATGTAAGCCAGGCTCTTGGGATCGATCAGCACCTTCACGCCGTGGTTCTCAAACACCACGTCTTCCGGCTCCTGCGAATCCACATACTCCAGCTTGTACGCCAGCCCGGAACACCCCGTGGTCTTCACACCCAGGCGAACACCCACGCCCTTGCCCCGCCGGGACAGATAGCGGTTGACGTGCCGGGCCGCAGCTTCGGTCAGGGTGATGGCCATGACTTCAGGCGGCCTGCGCGTCGGCGGGAGCGCCTGCCGCGTGCTTGGTCTTGTAGTCCAGCACGGCAGCCTTGATGGCGTCTTCCGCGAGGATGGAGCAGTGCACCTTCACGGGCGGCAGTGCCAGCTCTTCGGCGATCTGGCTGTTCTTCAGTGCAGCCGCTTCGTCCAGCGTCTTGCCCTTGACCCATTCGGTCACCAGCGACGACGAGGCGATGGCCGAGCCGCAGCCGTAGGTTTTGAAGCGCGCGTCTTCGATCACGCCGGTCTCGGGGTTCACCTTGATCTGCAGCTTCATCACGTCGCCGCATGCCGGCGCGCCGACCATGCCGGTGCCTACGGACTCATCACCCTTGTCGAACGAACCCACGTTGCGGGGGTTCTCGTAATGGTCGATCACTTTGTCTGAATAAGCCATGATGTTTACCTCGTCAATTCTTCAATGTGCGGCCCACTGGATGGCGCTGATGTCGATGCCGTCCTTGTACATGTCCCACAGGGGGCTGAGCTCGCGCAGCTTGGCCACGTTGTGGCGGATGGTCGAGACGGCGTAGTCGATCTCTTCCTCGGTCGTGAAGCGGCCGATGGTCATGCGCAGGCTGCTATGCGCCAGTTCGTCGCTGCGGCCCAGGGCGCGCAGCACGTAGCTGGGCTCCAGGCTCGCGGACGTGCAGGCCGAACCCGACGACACGGCCAGACCCTTGATGCCCATGATCAGCGACTCGCCTTCGACGTAGTTGAAGCTGATGTTCAGGTTGTGCGGCACGCGGCGCTCCAGGTCGCCGTTGACGAACACCTGCTCGATATCGGTCAGTCCGTCCAGCAGGCGCTTCTGCAGCGCGCGGGCCTTGGCCAGATCCTGCGCCATCTCTTCACGAGCGATGCGGAAAGCTTCACCCATGCCGACGATCTGGTGCGTGGGCAAGGTGCCCGAACGCATGCCGCGTTCGTGACCGCCGCCGTGCATCTGCGCTTCCAGGCGCACGCGGGGCTTGCGGCGCACATAGAGCGCGCCGATGCCCTTGGGGCCGTAGGTCTTGTGCGATGCCAGGCTCATCAGATCGACGGGCAGCGTGGCCATGTCGATCTCGACCTTGCCGGTGGCCTGCGCGGCATCGACGTGGAAGATCACGCCCTTCTCACGACACAGCGCGCCGATGGCCGGGATGTCCTGGATCACGCCGATCTCGTTGTTCACGAACATCACGCTCAGCAGGATGGTATCGGGGCGGATGGCCGCCTTGAGCACGTCGAAGTCGAGCAGGCCGTTTTCCTGAACGTCGAGGTAAGTCACCTCAAAGCCCTGGCGCTCCAGCTCCCGGGTCGTATCAAGCACAGCCTTGTGCTCGGTCTTCACCGTGATGATGTGCTTGCCCTTGCCCTTGTAGAAGTGCGCGGCACCCTTGATGGCGAGGTTGTTGGACTCGGTGGCGCCACTGGTCCAGACGATTTCGCGCGGGTCGGCGCCGATGAGCGCAGCCACGTTGGCGCGGGCCTTCTCCACGGCTTCTTCGGCTTCCCAGCCCCAGGCGTGGCTGCGGGATGCCGGGTTGCCGAAATGCTCGCGCAGCCACGGAATCATGGCGTCAACGACGCGCGGGTCCACGGGCGTGGTGGCACCGTAGTCGAGATAGATCGGGAAATGCGGGGTCATATCCATGGCTGGCTCAAACAAAAACTCTGGCTGGCAAGGTCGGGCGGATGCCCGGCACTCAGGACTTGGCGAACACGTTGCCCAGTGCGAACACCGAGTTGGGCGCGTTCACGCGAATGGGTTTGACGACGGGCGTGGTCGAGATGGCGCGGCGCACGACCGGCTTGTCTTCGACCTGCACGCCCTTGGCGAGCTGGTCGTCCACCAGCTTTTGCAGGGTGACGGAGTCCAGGAATTCGACCATGCGCTGGTTGAGCGAGGCCCACAGTTCGTGGGTCATGCAACGGCCAGCGTCACCGAGGCAATTTTCCTTGCCGCCACACTGGGTGGCGTCGATGGGTTCGTCGACCGAGACGATGATGTCGGCCACGGTGATGTCGCCGGCCTTGCGGGCCAGCGTGTAGCCGCCGCCCGGGCCGCGCGTGGATTCGACCAGCTCGTGCCGGCGCAGCTTGCCGAAGAGCTGTTCGAGATACGACAGCGAGATCTGCTGGCGCTGGCTGATGGCAGCGAGGGTGACCGGGCCGTTGTTCTGGCGCAGTGCCAGATCGATCATCGCGGTGACCGCAAAACGGCCTTTGGTAGTGAGACGCATCGCAAGCTCCTTGTCTTCAGGCTTGTTCGTTATAGAAATCCGCAAGCTGGGAACCAGCCTCCGGCACCGTCTCCGCCCCTACTCCGACAGGCACCTGAACCTCGCGGAGCCCTGTTCATCCTGGGCTTTTCTTTTCTTGACTATTTCAGACAAGTATAGCACAAACCCTATTGTTTTTGTCGGGTACCCGGACACCCCGGTCGCGGCAGCGACCTCCCGGTCATGCCCCCGCAACCCTTTGAGCCCCCGCTGGCCCGCTCAGACGGCCACCTGGTCTCCGCCGTGCGCGCCAAATGCGCGGTCCTTGAGCCGGGTGAGCTGGTCACGTACGCGGGCGGCTTGCTCAAACTCCAGATTGCGCGCGTGTTCGAGCATGAGCTTTTCCAGGCGCTTGATCTCCCGGGCCACATCCTTTTCAGACATGTCTTCCACCTGCGCCCGCTGCATCGATTCCTGTTCGAGCCGCTCGGCTTCCCGGCCCGTCTTCTCGCTGTAAACCCCGTCGATGAGATCGCGCACCTGCTTGACGATGCTGCGCGGCGTGATGCCCTGGGCTTCGTTATGTGCGATCTGTTTGGCGCGGCGGCGTTCCGTCTCGTCGATGGCTTTGCGCATGGAGTCGGTGATGCGGTCGGCGTAGAGAATGGCCTTGCCGTTCAGATTGCGGGCCGCACGGCCGATGGTCTGGATCAGGCTGCGCTCGGCGCGCAGAAACCCTTCCTTGTCGGCATCCAGGATGGCGACCAGCGACACCTCGGGAATATCCAGCCCCTCTCGCAGCAGGTTGATGCCCACCAGCACGTCGAAGGCGCCCAGACGCAGGTCCCGGATGATCTCCACGCGCTCCACCGTGTCGATATCCGAATGCAGATAGCGCACCTTGACGCCGTTGTCGGTCAGGTAGTCGGTGAGCTGCTCGGCCATGCGCTTGGTCAGCGTGGTAATGAGTACGCGCTGATTCTTTCCGGAGCGAATGCGTATTTCCTGCAGCACATCGTCCACCTGATGGGTGGCGGGGCGCACTTCGATCTCGGGGTCCACCAGGCCCGTGGGGCGCACCACCTGCTCCACGACACGGCCCGCATGCGTCTTTTCGTAATCTGCGGGCGTGGCAGAGACGAACACGACCTGGCGCATGCGTTGCTCGAACTCCTCGAACTTCAGCGGCCGGTTGTCCAGCGCAGAAGGCAGCCGGAAGCCGTATTCGACCAGGGTGTTCTTGCGTGCCCGGTCGCCGTTGTACATGGCGCTCAGCTGGCCGATCATCTGGTGGCTCTCGTCCAGGAACATGAGGGAGTCGGGCGGCAGATAGTTGGTCAGCGTCGGCGGCGGGTCGCCCGGCTGCGCGCCCGAGAGGTGGCGCGTGTAGTTCTCGATCCCTTTGCAGTGCCCGACTTCGCTGAGCATCTCCAGGTCGAACCGGGTGCGCTGCTCCAGGCGCTGGGCCTCGACCAGCTTGCCTTCGGAAACGAACTGCTTGAGCCGGTCGGCCAGCTCCAGCTTGATGCTTTCGACGGCGGCCAACACCTTGTCGCGCGGCGTCACGTAATGGCTGCTGGGATAAATGGTGAAGCGCGGGATCTTCTGCCGCACCCGGCCGGTGAGCGGGTCGAAGAGCGAGAGCGACTCCACCTCGTCGTCGAACAGCTCGATGCGGATGGCCAGCTCCGAGTGCTCCGAGGGGAACACGTCGATGGTGTCGCCACGCACGCGGAAGCTGCCGCGCGCGAAGTCCTGTTCGTTGCGCGTGTACTGCATGCGGATCAGCCGGCCGATGACGTCGCGCTGGTTGAGCTCGTCGCCCACGCGCAAGATGAAGCGCATCTGGGTGTAGTCCTCCGGCGCGCCGATGCC
The DNA here is from genome assembly GCA_030345395.1 of Prunus mongolica. Classification (NCBI taxonomy): domain Eukaryota; kingdom Viridiplantae; phylum Streptophyta; class Magnoliopsida; order Rosales; family Rosaceae; genus Prunus; species Prunus mongolica. Next base: position 36,395 of record JARJFA010000062.1, on the reverse strand, counting down.
GTAGATGGCGCTCACCGTGGCCACGATGACCACGTCGCGGCGCTCCAGCACGCTCTTGGTGGCCGACAGCCGCATCTGTTCGATGTGCTCGTTGATGGCCGAATCCTTTTCGATGAAAAGGTCGCGCTGCGGAACGTAGGCCTCGGGCTGGTAGTAGTCGTAATAGCTGACGAAGTACTCCACCGCGTTCTTGGGGAAGAACTCGCGGAATTCGCTGTAGAGCTGCGCGGCCAGGGTCTTATTGGGCGCAAAGACGATGGCCGGCCGGCCCAGCCGGGCGATGACGTTGGCCATGGTGAACGTCTTGCCCGAGCCGGTCACGCCCAGCAGGGTCTGGAAGACCTCTCCGTCGCGCACGCCTTCGACCAGTTCCTCGATGGCCGTGGGCTGGTCACCGGCGGGCGGATAAGGCTGGAACAGCTCGAAGGGCGAATCGGGAAAGCGCACCAGCTGGCCCTCTTGCGCGGACGGCATGGCTTCAATGGGTTTTGGCATGGGTTGGCGAGAAGTGGAGCCCTTAAAATCGGGCCGGCCCGGCAGACTACAACAGGCCCGGACTCCCGCTCTGACATCCTTTGTCGATATTTCCCCAAGGAAAGCACTCCATGTCTCTCTTCACCGCCGTCGAAATGGCACCACGCGACCCCATCCTGGGTCTGAACGAGCAGTTCGCTGCTGACACCAACCCCAACAAGGTCAACCTGGGCGTGGGCGTGTATTTCGACGACAACGGCAAGCTCCCTCTGCTGCAGTGCGTGCAAGCTGCGGAGAAGGCCCTGATGGACAAGCCCACCGCGCGCGGCTATCTGCCCATCGACGGCATCGCTGCCTATGACAACGCCGTCAAGGCGCTGGTGTTCGGCGAAGGCAGCGAGCCGGTCACCTCCGGTCGCGTGGCTACCGTGCAGGCCATCGGCGGCACCGGCGGCCTGAAGATCGGCGCCGACTTCCTGAAGAAGGTCAGCCCCGACGCCACGGTGCTGATCTCCGACCCGAGTTGGGAGAACCACCGCGCCCTGTTCACCAACGCCGGCTTCACCGTCGATACCTACGCCTACTACGACGCAGCCAAGCGCGGCGTGAACGTCGAAGGCATGCTGGCCAGCCTGAAGGCTGCCGCGCCCGGCACCATCGTCGTGCTGCACGCCTGCTGCCACAACCCCACCGGCTACGACATCACGGCCGAGCAGTGGGACCAGGTCATCGCCGTGGTCAAGGCCCAGGGCCTGACGCCCTTCCTTGACATGGCCTATCAGGGCTTCGGCCACGGCATCCAGGAGGATGGCGCGGTGATCCAGAAGTTCGTGGCGGCCGGCCTGAACTTCTTCGTCTCCACCTCGTTTTCCAAGAGCTTCAGCCTGTACGGCGAGCGCGTGGGCGGCCTGTCGGTGCTGTGCGCCGACAAGGAGGAGGCATCGCGCGTGCTGAGCCAGCTCAAGATCGCGATCCGCACCAACTACTCCAACCCGCCCACGCACGGCGGCGCGGTGGTGGCGGCCGTGCTGGGCAACCCCGAGCTGCGCGCCCTGTGGGAAAAGGAACTGGGCGAGATGCGCGTGCGCATCAAGGCCATGCGCCAGAAGCTGGTCGATGGCCTGAAGGCCGCCGGCGTGCAGCAGGACATGTCCTTCATCACCCAGCAGATCGGCATGTTCAGCTACTCGGGCCTGACCAAGGACCAGATGGTGCGCCTGCGCACCGAGTTCGGCGTGTACGGCACCGACACCGGCCGCATGTGCGTGGCGGCGCTCAACAGCAAGAACATCGACTACGTCTGCCAGTCCATCGCCAAGGTGGTCTGACGGCAGCTGCCGGCCAGTCCGGCAGCGGCACCGATGCAAAGCAAAAAAAACCGCCCTCGGGCGGTTTTTTCATGCATTTCTGCCGCGAGCGCTTGATCTGCGCCGGCATATCGCTATCAAAAGAAGAGCATCAAGGGCTTCCTGATTTCATCGCGGACTGCGGTTGGTGTAGCTCGCATTGCCCAGGCCCGTGCCCACGGTCAGCACTGCCCAGCGCTTGACATCCTGGGTGAACGGCAGCTCCGACAGACCCTGCACCACTGCGTCGTTGTGCAGGCAGATCTGGGTGCGTCCACCGCTGATGAGCGGCAGGCGTTCATACAGGTCGTGCGAGAGGCGAAAGCGCGTGCTCTCCCAGTTGCCGGGCAGGTTCTGGGCGCCTCCGGCGATGGAGCCGTCCTCGCAGATCAGACCCGGGCAGGCGACACCGATGAAGGGTGCCACGCGGATGCCCATCTTCTCGGCGCGCTCCAGTAGCTTTTCCAGCATGCCGGCAACGCCCTCGATCAGCGCATCGCGCGTGGGCGTGTCGCCCGCATGGCCCCACTTGTCGCGCTTGACCACTTCGGCGCGCGACATGTCCGGCGTCTTGTGCAGATGGGTCAGCACGATGCCGCAGCGCACGTTGGTGCCACCGATATCCACGGCCAGGATGGCGTCGTAGCTCTGCAGCAGCGCGGTGGGCGCCAGATGCACCCAGCCGACCAGCCCGCCTTCGTCGGCGTGATGGCGCAGCGTGCGCAGCTCCACGGGCACCTTGGCCGCTTTCAAGAGCGCGGCGGCGCGCCGGATGGCGCCCTGCCCCACCTCGCTCTGCTGGAAGCCCCCGCCCACGATCACCCGCTTGACGCCCTTCCAGCTCTCTTCCTTGAGAAAGCGGCGCACGACGTCGGCCAGTTGCAGTGCGTAGTCTTCCTGCGCGGCGCGAATGGCCTGTGCGGCCGGTCCACCCTCTTGCAGTAACCCGTCGAGCCTGGATTTGCCGATGTCTTCGGTGGCCTTGGAGCCGAACGGGTCCTTGCCCGCCATGTCGGCGAATAACGCGCGCCAGGCATCAAGCATCTTGCGGAAGGCCGTGCGGCTCGCTGCATCGCCAATGAAGCCGTCGGCGTCGCCGTCGCGCAGTTCCAGGCTGTAGCCGTCTATGGTCACCGAGGGCAGTTCCATCTCGCCATGCGGACCGAGAGTGGCCAGCGCGCGCTGAGCCCGCAGCTCGCGCTCGCTCAGTACGGATTGCACGCCCTTCGCCTCGTTCGCATCCTTGTGTGTATCGGCCATGCCATCCTTCATCGGAAGTTCCGTCGGTCCATGGTGGGATGCTGGGGGCAATTTTGCGTCGCGGGCGTCAGCAAACATCCTGTCAGGGGGCGGCGAAAGGGGGACGCGCTCAAGAACACCTCCCCGCTTCTGGCTTGTAGCGACATCCATCGCTGTGAGATCGCGCTTCAACGGCGAGCCCCGCCAGCCTTCATGCCATGGCCTGAGACCTGATATCTGCCCGGCCCCGCCCGCGTTCGCCGGCCAGAATGCGCTTCAACATGCGATAAGAGGGTTGAGGGCCCGGCTCACCCCCCCCCCGGGGCGGCGCGCTCCCTGATGCTGTGCGCCAACGCGCGCAGTTGCGCCTCTGACCATTCCCCCTGCTGGGCCTGTCAGCCGCCCCACGGGCGGTAGCCGCAGGTAACATGACGCCCAAATCCGTAGCCGAGGGCTTCGAAGCCTCTTCATCGCCATGCCCCAGAACGCCTCCTTTGCCTCGCCCGCTTCCACCCCTCTGAATCCGTGGCGCCTGGGCGCCGTGGCCGTAGCGGTCGCACTGCTGACCGCATGCGCCAGCACGCCGCTGCCGCCTTGGCCGACCACGCCGCCCAAGGCTGTTCAGACGGCGCCAGCCCCCGCCGCGACCCGCGCGGTGCCGCCGCCGCTGGGCACGCAGCGCACCGGCGTGGTGACCACCCCCATCGCGCCCAGTCCGTCGATGGCGGGAGAGCCCGAGGCTGCGGCACCAGCGCCATCGGCTGAGGCCTTGCCCTACAGTGAAGCCGTGGCAGCGCGCTTTCCGGCCCCGGCTGTGCGGTATGAGACGCCAGGCCTCGCCGATGGCCGCCGTGCCTTCACTACCAATGCCGAAGCGACCCAGTGGCTGCGTGGGCTGGCCACGTCCGTCAAGGGCAGCACCCGGGCCGAGCTGCTCGACATGGGCCGGTCGCAGCGCGGCGTGCCCCTGCAGGCACTGGTACTGACCCGTGCCAGCGGCACAGACGTAGCGGCGCTGGACGCCAGTGGCCGGCCCACCGTGCTGCTGATCGGCCAGCAGCACGGCGACGAACCCGCTCCCGCCGAGGCGCTGCTGGTGATGGCCCGCGAACTGTCGCAAGGCCTGCTGGAGCCGCTGCTGGACCGCATCAACGTGATCGTCGTGCCGCGCGCCAACCCGGACGGCGCCGAAGCCGGCACCCGCGTGACAGCCAACGGCATCGACATGAACCGCGACCACCTGCTGCTCAACACCCCCGAAGCGCAGGCCCTGGCCAAGCTGGTGCGCAACTACCGCCCTGCGGCCGTGCTGGACGCGCACGAATACACCGTCGTTGGGCGCTTCCTGCAGAAGTTCGGCGGCATCCAGCGCTACGACGCGCTGCTGCAGCACGCCACCACAGCCAACACCCCGGAATTCATCAACAAGGCCGCGCTGGAATGGTTCCGCCAGCCCATGGTGAGCGCGCTCACCGCGCAAGGGCTGACCAACGAGTGGTACTACACCACTTCTACCAACATGGACGACCGCACCATCTCCATGGGCGGCACCCAGCCCGACACCGGCCGCAACGTGAATGGCCTGAAGAACGCGGTCAGCATGCTGGTGGAAACGCGCGGCGTGGGCATCGGTCGCACCGATATCCAGCGCCGCGTCCACACGCAGGTCACGGCACTCACCAGCGCGCTGCGCAGCACGGCAGACCGCGCGGCCAACCTGGAACAGGTGCGTTCCTTCGTGGCCCGCGACACAGCGGCCCAGGCCTGCCGCGGCCAGGTGGTGGTCGAAGCCGCCTCGACGCCTACTCAGCGCGACCTGCTGATGCTCGACCCGCAGACCGGCGCGGACCGCGCGCTGCGTGTGGAATGGAACTCGTCCCTGGAGCTGCGCACGGTCAAGAGCCGCGCACGGCCCTGCGGCTACTGGCTGGCGGGCACCGCCGCGCCGGCGGTGGACCGGCTGCGGCTGCTGGGCCTGCAGGTGATGCGGGTAGCCGAGCAAGGCTCGGTGCTGGCCGACACCTACCAGGAAACCGGCCGCGACACTGCCGCGCGCCAGGACGTGCGCGGAACGGTGGCAGGATCCGGCGACATCGTGAACGTGCAAACCACGCTGGCCCGCAGCGCCATCGACGCTCCTGCCGGCAGCTTCTACGTGCCACTGAACCAGCCGCTGGCCAACCTGGCCGTCGCAGCCCTGGAGCCGGACACGCAGAACAGTTATTTCGCCAACCACCTCATCGGCAGCCTGAGCGAAACGGCCCGTGTGATGGTGCCTCCGTCGCTGGTGTTCGAGGGCGACTGAAAAGCCACCAGCCAATCGGCCGTATCGCAAGGCGTGGCCCTGGAGCGGATACGGCCGGTGAGCACACCCCAGGCCTGGCGCCATCACGTCGAACAGACCTGGCACGGGCCTCTCTCCTTTGCAGAGCGCCTTCGGGCAACGCCAGCCATCGAGTTGCTATTGATTCAATAGCTATAAGCGCTTGATTATCCTAGGCCTGCAGCCCAAAAGCCGTGAAAAAGAGCTCAGGCACCGTGCTGGTGCAGGCCACCCGGCGCCGTGGCCGAGGCGGCATGGCCGCCCCTTGCATGGCGCTGGTGCGCGCTGGCGACGACATGCTCCGTCATGGCGACCGCCAGCGCCTCTTCGCCCAGGAACACCTTGCCGACGCCCTCCTGCTCCAGCAGCCGGGCCTCTTCGTCGTTGTGGCTGCGCACCACCGTCTCGATCTCGGGATTGAGGATGCGGGCAGTTGCGACGATCTGGCGCACGTTCAGCGTGTCCGGGGTGGCGATCACCAGCATGTGGGCCCGGGCGATGTGCGCCTGGATCAGCACCGCGGGGTCCACCCCGTCGCCATAGACCGCGGCCATGCCCTGGTTGCGCAGGGATTCGACCAGTTCGCGGTTCTGCTCGGCCACCACGAAAGGCACGTCCCGCGCCACCAGGGCGGCCGCGATGCGCTGCCCCACCCGCCCGTAGCCCACCAGCACGACCTGGCGGGCGAGGAACTTCTCGTCAGTCGTCATGGGCAGTTCAGCCAGTGGATCGTCGCGCTGATCCAGCCGCCGCGCCAGCGCCGAACGCGCCCGCAGCCATTGCTGCAGCGGCGCGATGGCGCGGAACAGCACCGGGTTCACCGCGATGGAAATCAGCGCGCCGGCCAACACCAGGCTGGCCCCTTCGGGCGGCAGCAGGCCCAGCGAGGAACCCAGTCCCACGAGGATGAAGGAGAACTCGCCGATCTGCGCCAGGCTGGCCGACACCGTGAGCGCTGTGTTCAGCGGGTAGCGGAAGGCCAGCACCAGCGCCGCTGCAGCCAACGTCTTGCCCAGGATGATGATGGCCACCACGCCCAGCACCTGAACCGGCCGTTCCACGAGCACCCAGGGATTGAACAGCATGCCTACCGACACGAAGAACAGCACGGCGAAGGCATCGCGCAGCGGCAGTGACTCCTGCGCGGCGCGGTGGCTGAATTCGGATTCGCGCATCACCATGCCCGCGAAGAACGCCCCCAGCGCGAACGACACCCCGAAAAGCGCCGCCGAGCCATAGGCGATGCTGACGGCCGCAGCCACCACGCACAGCGTGAAAAGTTCGCGCGAACCGGTGCGCGCGACCTGCCACAGTACCCACGGGAATACGCGCCGCCCTACCACCAGCATGAGCGCGACGAAGGCCCCCACCTGCGCCAATGTGGTGCCGACCGCACGCCATACCTCAGCGGCCGGAGCGTGGGAACCGCTACCACCCAGCCAGCCGGCTAGCGGCGGCAGCAAGACCAGCACCAGCACCATCGCCAGGTCTTCCACCACCAGCCAACCCACCGCGATGCGGCCGGTGTAAGAATCGAGAATGCCCTGCGTCTCCAGCGCGCGCAGTAGCACCACCGTGCTGGCGACGGACAGCGCCAGACCGAACACCAGCGCGCCGCCCAGACCCCATCCCCACCAGGTCGCCAGGCCCATGCCCAGCAGCGTGGCCACCACCATCTGCACGACCGCTCCAGGCAGCGCGATGCGCCGCACCGCCAGCAAGTCGCCCAGCGAGAAATGTAGGCCCACGCCGAACATCAGCAGCATCACGCCGATCTCGGCCAGCTGGCTGGCCATCTCGCGGTCGGCCACGAAACCCGGCGTAAACGGGCCGATCACCACACCCGCCAGCAGGTAACCCACCAGCGCCGGCAGCTTCACCCGTGTAGCGATGAAGCCCAGCACCAGGGCCAGCCCCAGGCCGGCGGCGATGGTGTTGATGAGCGACAGGCTGTGGTGCATGGTGGTTGTCGGTTGAAGGGCAACCGGAGGGGATGGACCGCACGGAGAGGGCGCGAGCGCTGGGCGTAGCTCCTTATAACCTCAACCTCGGTATCCCAGCAAAAACGAGGCCGGGGCACGATGAGAGGCCCTCTAGCCCAGGTATCATCCACACCCTCGCGTTGACCGCGACTGCGGCTTTGCCACGAGATGCATCCATCTCAATTCCTCTGGCGCGCCGCCTTCCGCCTGCACCTGCCCGTAGCTCAACTGGATAGAGCAATTGCCTTCTAAGCAATAGGTCGGGGGTTCGAGTCCCTCCGGGCAGGCCAATCAAGCAGCCAAGCCTTCAGACAGCTCTTCCAGGCCTGTGCAGGCTCCTGACAAACCCGAAAGTAAGCCTGCGATCCACCCCTGACTGGGGTTGATCCTCATGCTTCGACCCGCGCATCGGCGGTACACCTGAGGCATAGCACATAAAGGAGACAAGGCCATGACCCCCATCCTGATGATCCTCGGCATCGGCGCCTATTTCCTGCTGGGCACGGCGTTCCTGGCCATGGCATCTGCAGCCGGGCGCGCTGACCGGGCAGAAGACCTGCAACACGCGCGCGAGGCTGCGCGGCGGCGTCATGAACGCATCGCCCTGCTTTCCAGCGCCGGCCGCTCCTACCACAGTCCACTCCGGCAACACTGATCCAGACGCGGCCCCGGCAGCCTGGTCCGCGGCAGGGGAAGGTGTGGTGAGGAGCTCATGCCTCAAGTGCAGGCTGCGCTGGGGCGAAGAGAGGCTCATCAGCCCGCGTCCGTATGCGACGCCTCTAGCACGGTTCGGGCGCGTACCGCTTCTGCATGCAGCGCTTCGCTCAGTTGATCGACCGTGAGCGCCCAGGGGGCATCGGCTTTCCATTGCTCGGCCAGGAACTGGCGCTGCGCGTCGTTCCAGAACGGTGCCTCCACCAATCCCACGTCTGTCGGCAACTGATGCGACTGTATAAAGCCGTCGATCGCCTCCGCTGTCTCGTCGAGGCCCAATTGCAGAAAGAGGTTCGTCATCGTCGGGTCAGAGGTGATCATGGTGGCTCCTTGCATGCAGGTTGGAAGAATGGACCAACTTAGCTGGAAACGGAAACCGTCTGCGTAAGACAAGGCTGCAAAGTCCCGCAGCTCGCCTTCCCGGGGCGCACTCATGACCTTCTCAACTCGCGCTCCATGCCTTGTTGCCGCAACGCATCACGATGAGCGCCTTCGCGCTGCGCGTGCTAGGCTGCACGATCGTTTCAGCACCGAGAGGGTCCCATGCCAACCGCAACCCAAAGCGCAGATCGCCAGAGCGAATTGCGCGCCGCCCTGCCCCGCATTCAGAATTTGCTGAAGGCGAATCAGGCCGGTCAGATCGGCGACGAGGTGATCGACGAGCTGGTGAAGTGCTTCTGGATGGAATGGGACGGCGGGGCACTCAAGCTGACGGCAACGGGCCTGAACATTTGCCGGCAGTTCACTATGGAAGCGCAACAGCGGGCCGTGTGATGAGGCCGGGCACGGCGCACCTGGCCCCTTCTGCGCGGCATTCCGCACCTCCTTCAGCACTCTCCAACGCGAAAGGCCTGCCTTCCCCCGAGGACAGGCAGGCCTTCTCGCATGAGGCGCCACTACGCCGGCACCAGATCGGCACCGAGCCGGCTGCGGTCAGGCGCGCCGGGCGTGCGGTCGAACGATCACTTGGGCAGCAACACCTTGTCCACCACGTGGATCACGCCGTTGGATTGATAGACGTCCGCAGTGGTGACAGTGGCCGTGCCGCCCTTTTCGTCCGTGAGCATGACCTTGCCACCGCTCGCCTTGGCCGTGAGCGCGCCACCTTCAACGGTCTTGATCTTGGCGGAGCCGTTGCCATCGGCGATCATCTTGGAGATGGCGGCGGCGTCCCACTTGCCCGGCACCACGTGATAGGTCAGCACCTTGGTCAGCGTGGCCTTGTTCTCAGGCTTGAGCAGCGTGTCGACCGTGCCGGCCGGCAGCGCGGCGAAGGCCTCGTTGGTGGGAGCGAAGACCGTGAACGGGCCCGGGCCCTTCAACGTATCGACCAGGCCGGCAGCCTTGACTGCAGCCACCAGGGTGGTGTGGTCCTTCGAATTCACGGCGTTGTCAATGATGTCCTTGGTGGGATACATCGGCGCTCCACCCACGGTCACCTGAGCGATGGAAGGCATGGCCACAGCGGAAAGAGCCAGGGTCAGGCCGGCTGCGGCCATGCGAGCGGTCGTGCGAAAGGTCATGTGAGTTCTCCTGAATGTGTTGACTGAAAGTCGCTGCCCGAAGAACCGGACAGCTGTGGGCTCTTACGCGGCCCGTGGCGCCATGGATTGCAAAGATTCAGGTAACGCCGAGAAAAGCACTGCATCGGGCAATTCGCCTACATCGCAGGCCTGCACCGCCTTGCATACCGGGACGGGCCACAAATCTGGATAGAATCGCGCCACCAAGCCTGCAGACCTGCAGGTTTCGCAGTCCCAGCCGGCGCTTCGCGCGGCCGCAGATGCGGGTGTAGTTCAATGGTAGAACGGCAGCTTCCCAAGCTTCATACGAGGGTTCGATTCCCTTCACCCGCTCCATCGCTTTGAATCTCCCCCTGGTTTTCTAGACACTTCCTGCATGGCCACCAGTTGATCGCCAGCATGAGTTGGCGCGGCGAAGACCACGCCAACGGCGGTGCCGAGAGCGTGTCCCAGTGGGTCCAGCTCAAACGCTTCCGTCGCCAGATCTATTTCGGCGCTCGATGCCGGCAGGGCCTATGTCCTCCGCTACATCGGGATGTCGTACATCCCCAAGCGTGCCACGGCGCTGCGGGAGGTACTTCTCCGGTAGCTTTCGAATAACACCCGTTCCCAACAGCTCAACGGCGCTTACGAAAGGCCGAGACGATTCACATCGTTTCGTTTCTGAGTAGGAACCGCAACCCAGGATCGGCGCGTTCGACGGTCAGGCTCCACCCGTGCGCCAGTGCAATTTCCTGGCAAATCGACAACCCCAGTCCAGCCCCGTGGTCGCGTCGGTGTGCTGCGCGCCAGAATCGCTCAAACAACAAGGGGATTTGGGCAGGATCTAGGCCCGGCCCCCAATCACGCACAGACAGCACGTCGCGTTGAACTTCCACGTCAACCGTCGTGGTCGAAGGTGCATGCTGAATAGCGTTCTCCAGCAGATTCTTCAGCAACGTGAACAGAGCTCCACGGTCGGCCTTCCATGGAATGTTGTCGATCGCGGATACCCCATCTGATCGAGGCGGCTCAACGCGCCAGCCCGACCCTCGCACAAGCCGCAGCGAACATGGCCGACGCCAGGGCCTTAAGTGTGAACAGCGGCGCGGCATTGCTCCCCTCCCTGGACATCGCTGCAAGCAACACAAGGGGGCGCTCGGAACCGGCGTCCCCCGCAGGCAAGGCATCGTCGCTGGGACTTCAGTCTGCATGGGAACTGGACCTCTTTGGGGCCAATCGCGCCGGCCTCGCTGCTGCCGAAGCAAGGTGGGCTTCCAGCCAAGCGGGCTGGCATGACGCGCGGGTCCACGCGCGTCTCCAGTCTCGGCGTGAGCACCGACGGAACGGTCTGGAGCGTCGGGCCCATCGCCATCACCTTCCCGCTGTTCGACGGGGGCATGCGTAGGGCGAACGCTCAGGCGGCGAAGGTTCGCTATGAATCCGCCACCACGGTCTACGCGGCACGTTTACGCACGGCGGTCCAGGAAGTGGAAGGCGCGCTGGTCACGCTGGACAGCACGCACCGACGCAGCGAGAGCGCCAGCATTGCCTTGGAGGGGGTCGAGCGCTCGTACCGGGCTACGGCCACGGGCTATGCCGTCGGCACGAGCAGCCTGTTCGACCTGGAAGATGCTCGCCGCAGCTTGATCACGGCGCAAAGCACCTTGATTGACCTGCGCCGTGATCGCCTGCTGGCCTGGATTTCCCTATATCGCGCGATGGGAGGCGGTTGGAGCCCCCAGGGGACACTCAGCGATGGCCGCCCTATCCGGCTAGACCACGTTGCAGCTGTCAGCGACTCCGTTGCCGAATCACGTTCAGCCGCCTTCCTGGACGGTGTGCCAGTGGTCGGCTTCGAGATCGTGCGAGCCAGGGGCTTCGGCGAGATCGACGTCGCTGAGGGTGTTCGCCGGGCACTGGCCGAACTGAAAGCCGACCACCCCGAAATCACGCTCAAGGAAGCCTTCAACCTCATTGATCCGGTGGTCGAGAACTACCATGGCTCCATGCGCCTGTTCTTCGAGGGCTCGGCGCTGGCGATACTGGTGGTCTTCGTGTTCCTGCGCGACTGGCGCGCCACCTTCGTCTCGGCGGTGGCCTTGCCGCTGTCAGTGATCCCGGCCTTCGCGTTGATGCACGCAATGGGCTTCACGCTCAATACCGTCACCTTGCTATCGCTGTCGTTGGTGGTCGGGGTGCTGGTGGACGATGCCATCGTCGAGGTCGAGAACATCGAGCGCCATATGCTGATGGGCAAAACGCCCCTGCAAGCCGCTACGGACGCGGCGGCCGAGATCGGGCTCGCGGTCGTGGCGACGACCTTTACGCTGATCGCAGTGTTCCTGCCGACGGCCTTCATGAGCGGCATGGCTGGCAAGTTCTTCATTCAGTTCGGCTGGACGGCCGCAGGCGCAGTGTTCTGCTCGCTCGTCGTGGCCCGTCTGTTGACGCCCGATGATGGCGGCCTACCGGCGCTTTCTACGTCCACGACAGGTGCATTCGCGGGCCAAAACGCCCCCCAAAACGCTTCAACCGCGCGGAGCGTGGACGCTTCCGGCCCCTCCCCTGCCGATCGGGCCTGCTTCCATCGCTGCGGCGCGCATCCTGCAGACTCACCTCGGCTCCACAGCCCCCAGGGCATGCAGGGGCAGCAATTCGCGCCGGCTGTCGAAACGGCGCTGCTCGCCCGTGACCGGGTCGCGGAATTCCAGCGACCGGGCCAGTAGCTGCAGCGGCCGTGAATAGTCACCGGCTGGCGGATCGTTCACCACTGGGTAGAAAGCATCGCCCCAAAGCGGCAGGTCCAGGGCGGCCATGTGCACGCGCAACTGGTGGCGCTTGCCCGTGACGGGCGAGAGGCGGTAACGGGCCCAGCCGCCGGCACGCTCGATCACCTCCATATGGGTGCAGGTATTGGGCTCACCCGGCACTTCGTGCATCCGAAAGAACTGCGGGCTCTCCTCGATCCGGCTGACATGCGTGCGCGGGAAAGCGACATCCTCGCGCCAGGGAGCGATGGCTTCGTAGGTTTTTTCCGACCGTCCGATCTCGGAACAGCGCTTGGTAAGCCCCCCGCGTATCGCGCTGCACCGAGAACAGCACCAGTCCCGCAGTCGCCCGGTCGATTCGGTGGACCGGCGACAGCTCGGGCAGGCCCAACTGGCGCTTGAGGCGCACCAGCAACGTGTGGTGCAGGTACGGGCCTGTGGGCACCACCGGCAGGAAATGCGGCTTGTCGGCCACTACCAGATGCTCATCCTGAAACAGCACGGCCTCCTTGAAAGGAATCGCCGGCTCTGCGGCCAGTGCGCGGTAGTAGTAGAGCCGCAAGCCGGGCACGAAGGCACGATGCGGCGTGGCGGGCTGCGCCCATTCATCCACGACCTCGCCGGCCTGCATGCGGGCCTCCCACTCGGCCCGGGTCACGGCCGGCAGGCGCTGCGCCAGAAAATCGAGCAAGGTGCCAGAACCCTGCGATGGAAGCACCACGCAGCTCGGGGTCACGCCGTCGCGCATGGGCAAAACCTTGGGATCATGACGGTTGTACATGTACGGGGATTGTAGGCATCCTTCCCGCGCATGCACTATGAAAGACATAGCACGCAACGGCCGCAACGCGGGCGATCCGGGGCCATGGCCCTGCCCAGGCCGCCGACCTGCGAAACCTGTAGGACAACAGCGGCAAACAGGAGCCAATACCGCCATCGCATCAGGCGCCGCAATAGCATCCAGCCAACGTGCCTCTTGCATAGAGGCCCAAGGCCTCGCAGCCAACGACCGGGCTCGCAGCGGCCCCACTTGATTGATGATCCCATGCCTACCTCAGAACCCACGCCCCCTCAAGATCCGCCATGGCAGCCAAGCCGCACGCACACACTTCCACTTCGGGGCGCCTGATGCGCTGGACGCTCGGCGTGCTGGGCTTGTTGGCGGCTCTGGCCATCGCCACCGTGATCGTGCTCACGCAATGGGACTGGAACCGGCATCGCCCCTGGATCAACGCCAAGGTCAGCGAGGCCACGGGGCGCCAATTTGCCATCCAGGGCGATCTTTCCGTGAAGTGGCACTGGCCACAGCCTTTGGAATCCGGCTGGCGACGCTGGATTCCTGGGGTCACCCTCCAGGCGCAGCAATTGACACTGGACAACCCGCCCGACTTCACCGTGGCCGAAGAACCGGCGCGGGGTAACAAGGAATTGCCCGCACTGCCGCCCAAGCCGCCGGCAGCGACCGGAGCGCCACAAGCCATGGCGCGCAAGGCAGCCGCCTCACAGCCCGCTACAGCGGCCAGCAGTCCGGCATCCGGCGCCTCGGTGGACGCCGAAACACGTGCGCGTTCTGCGGATGCCGAGCGCGCCCTCTCGCTGGAAAAAGCCCATGCCGATACGGCGGAGCCACTCGCTCGCGGCGCGCAGACCATGGGCACCCTGGCCAGCGTAAGCGCCACGCTGCGCCTGTGGCCACTGCTCGCCCGCAAGGTCGTTCTCGACACGGTGGTGCTGACCGCACCCGATGTGGTGCTGGCGCGCAAGGCGGATGGCACCAACAACTGGACCTTCCAGCCACAACACAAGGACGCAGCGTCGAAGCCCGGCAATGACAACCCCTGGGATCTGAACGTGGGCCAGCTGATCGTTCGCCAGGGCTGGCTGGGCTATGCGGACGGCAAGAAGGACCTGGCGCTGCGCGCGCGCATCGACACCATCGACCCTGCCGCAGAAAGCGCTGCCAAGGGGCAAGAGGCAGCCAGCCCGTACGGAGTCCGCCTGGCGCTGCGGGGCCGATACGCCAAGGCGCGCATCGAGGCACAGGGTGAGGCCGGGCCGATGCTGTCGCTGCGCAAGCAGGTCGTGAACTACCCCATCCGGTTCCGCGCGCGCGCCGGCAGCGTGCAAGCCGAAGCCGAGGGCATTCTGGCCAACCCGGCCGATCTATCGGGTCTGGACTTTCAGGTGATGCTCAAAGGCGCGAGCATGGCCGACCTGTACAACCTGACCGGCCTGGTGCTGCCCAACACGCCGCCCTTCCAGACCCGGGGCCATCTGGTGGGCAGCCTGTCACCCAAGACTGCCACCTGGCAGTACCAGGACTTCAAGGGCACAGTGGGCGAAAGCGATCTGCAGGGCAGCCTGACCTACACCTCTGCCGAGCCCCGCCCCCAGCTCAAGGGCACGATGACGTCGCGCCAGCTGCGGCTGGCCGACCTCGGCCCCGTCGTGGGCACGCCGAGCGGTGAAGGCCGGCCAGAGCAAGGAACATCGAAGCGCCCCGGCAAGGTCTTGCCCGACTCTCCTTTCGCCACGGACCGCTGGAACGCGATGGACCTGGACCTGACCTTCACCGGCCAGCGGATCGTGCGGCCGGATAGCCTGCCCATTGAAGACCTGAGCGTGCATGCCAAGCTGCAGGACGCTCAGCTGACACTCGCGCCCCTGCGCTTCGGCGTGGCGCAAGGCAAGATCGACTCACGCGTCGTGCTCGATGCACGCGACGGCCCACTCAAGACGCAGCTCAACGGCTCGGTCGAAGGGCTGCGCCTCTCAGCGCTATTCCCGAAGGTGGAGTTGATGGAAAAGAGCTTCGGCCGTCTGGACGGCGGCGTCGCGCTGTCAGCCACCGGCAATTCGGTGGCCCGCATGCTGGGCAGCAGTTCGGGCGAGACGCGGCTCTACATTCGCGACGGCACCTTCAGCAAGCAGATGCTGGACCTGGCAGCGCTCAACGTGGGCAGCGTGGTGGTGGCCAAACTGTTTGGCGAGAACAAGGAAGTCAAGCTGCGCTGCGCAGTCGCCGACTTCGCCGTGCGGGACGGCGTGGCCCAGGCCCGCTCCGTCAAGCTCAGCACCGACGAGGCGCTCGTAGAAGCCACCGGCACCGTGGACCTCCGCAACGAGCAGCTGGATCTCCGCATCAAGCCCGAATCGCTGAACTGGAAGTTCCTGTCGCTGCGCACGCCGCTGTACGTGCGCGGCACGTTCGATCAACCCCGGGTGGGCCTGGAACCCGGCCCGCTTCTTCTGCGCGCCGGTGCGGCAGTGGCCGCCGCTGCCATCGCCCCAGTGGCCCTGGCACTGGTGCCCATCACGGTGCCGGCCGCCGAAGACGATGAACGCTGCGCCGACATGCTGGCGCGGTCGGGCGATGCGGTGAAGGCCGGCAAGGCGGGCGCTGCTGCACGCCCGGCGCCCCAAGGCAAGCACCCCTGAGGGGCACAAGGCAGGCCAGCGCGCGATGCGCCACCGGCCCTGCCCTGTCAGAAGGACGCGGCCTTGGTTCCGACGAAGACGAACCCGCTGTTCCGGCTGGTGTTCAGCCCTGCAACGTAGAGACGGTTGTTCGCGGCATCGAAGTAGGCGGCGCCGCTTTGCGTGGATGTGCCCGCCAAGCATTCGCCACCGTTGTAGCGGATGGAAACGTCGAATGCGCCCACCCCACTGCGCGGAGCCACCGCGCCGCTGAAGGAACAACCCAGGCCGCTCGTTCCCGAGATCGCGCCTGAGGCACCCACCGTCAGCGTCACTGATTCGGGCCCTGCCGGACTCACCGCCGTGCCGGTGAAACGGCCGGTGACGGCCGAAAGCGTGGCCGGCGTGTCGTAGAGCGCGCCGTAGTTCGCATTGAGCGTCACGCTGCCGGCTCCACTCGCATAGTTGAGCTGGCTGTTGAAAGAGCTTCTAGGCTGGTAGGAACCCACGATCGACGAGATGGACAACACGCCGTCGCCCTCCAGGTTGTAATCACGCCCGTCGGACGAAGCGAAGCTGTTGCCGCTCACGGTATAGGAGCCCTGCACCACTCCGCCGATCACCGACGGCTTGCCGACAGCGGAGTAGATAGCCCAATAGGTTCCGTTGTCCAGCACCAGCAGATTCACGGCGCGATTGGCGCTGGAGGACCCCACCCACAGGCCGTCGGCCTTTTGAGCAGAAACGCCAGAGTCTCCACCGCCCGCAGCGCCGCTACCGTCACTGCTGCTGGTGCCGCCCCCACTTCCCCCGCCGCAAGCCGCCAGCGCCGCGACCGCTACCGCTACTGCCAGAAATCCTTTGATGTAGTTCTGCATCTCATCCTCTCTGTATGTGTTGAAGAGGACGCGCAGGTTATCGGACCAGCCGCTCTACTTTGACAAAAGCGGTAACGTCATGTTGGATCTGGAATCGTAATGTGAACGCACAGTCCGCCCACAGACATGCCCCGTTCGCCAGGCTCCAGGGACATCCAGCCCCCCGCGCTTCGCGCGCGACGTTGTATGCCGGCCAGTCCCTGGCCTCGGCCCGCGCAGAGCGGGGCGTGCGATACGTCCGACTGCAAGCCGGCAACGACTGCTGCCCCCAACCCGCGACCGTTGTCGCAGATGCGCAGATGCCATGCTGCGCCGACGATAGTGGAAGGCGCTTCATGCCGCAGCGATACCGTGAGGCGCGTCGCACCGGAATGTTGCAAAGCGTTGCTCACCGCCTCGCGTACGGCCTGCGTGAGCTCCATCGCACTTCCGCCTACGGGGATGTGCTCTGCGCACCGAGCGTCCACCTCCCAGACGAGCTCCATACCCCGGCGGTCCATCACGGGCTGGATGCGGTGCCGCAGGCGCGCCAGTCGATCCGCCAGCGTGTCATCGTACCCATCCATCGAGTCCACCAACAGGCGCACGTCGAGCATGCATTGCTCCAGGGCTACACGCACCGGCTCATGGGTCGGATTTCTTGCATCCAGCAAAGCCATGGCGGTCACCAATTGCGAGCCCACTTGGTCATGCAGATCCCGCGCGATGCGCTCGCGCTCGTTGCGTACTTCAGGGCTGGGCCGGGCATGGCGGCGCGGGCGCCACTGCAACAGGCGCGGCAATTGCCACAGCAGCAGCGCTCCCAGCGTCAGAGTGCAGGCCATATCGACGATCTGCCAGTTCCGTAGCGACACCGATACGGAATGGCTCACGTCCCAGAGCAGCACAGCGTCCATGACGAACTGGATGCACCACACGGCAACGCAGGCCAGCGCATAGACAGGCGGATGCAGGCGAATCACGTCGAACCGACCGGAGGACGACCTCGAGGCTAAAACAGGCCGCGCAGCGACGCGAAGCGCACGGCCTGCGCGCGCGTGCGAACCTGCAGCTTGCGATAGATGTTCTTGATGTGCGTGTTGACGGTCAGGCCGCTGATCTCCAGCCGCTTGCCGATCTCTGTGCTGGTGTAGCCGCTCGCCACCATGCGAAGCACCTCTTTTTCTCGCACCGACAGGCGCTCCCCCTCACGCTCACGGTCCATCTCGGAACGGCGTGGCGCTGACGCGGTCGAACCCGACGATGCACTGGAATCAAAGCGCTGCAGCAGTCGCCGCGCCAGATTCGGCGTAATGGACGCACCGCCGTTGACCACCTGCAGCACGGCCTGAGGATAGTTGCCAAACCAGGAGTGCTTGACCAGATAGCCCGTGGCGCCCAGTTCAAAGGCTCGCAGCACCTGATCGTCGTTTTCCATAATGGAGACCATCACCGCCTCGGCTGTGGGGCGAACGCTCTTGAGGTAGTCGATCAGCGTGAAGCCTTCGCCATCACCCAGATTCAGATCCACCAGCATGACGTCGAACTCGTGCTGCTTGATGGCCTTGCGGCCTTCGCGCACGCTGGTGGCCTGCGCCACGACGAGAGTTCGAGGGTCGGCCATCAATTCCTGGGCGATCACGCGGCGCATGTGCGCGTCATCGTCAACCAACAGCACTCGCACGGCTTGTCCACCTGCCCCGACAGGAACTCGGGCCACACGCTCGGCTGCACGGGCTTGGACGGGAGAGCCCGTGGGGAGGGGTTCAGCAAAGAGGCAACGGCATCTTTCGCCAGTTCTTCGCCAACGGTGTCGTCAAGGATTTGCACAGTTTTCTCTCCCACGCCAGTTCAAAGCCACAGGCTGCCGCTATCGCTCAAGTCACGTCAGGTAACGTCTTGAGGGCGAAGAGTAAGAGAAACGTTGGAATTTTTCTATCCGTCATGGTTTTTTCTTTTCTGCTCACCAAAGTAGCTTTTTGACACTAACGAGAACAAGGTAAGAAATGCCTGCTTTCTAGGCATTTCCACAGAAAACCGGCCAAGACTTGATGCGGATCCGCGACGGCGTGCGGGGTGATGCCGGAGGCAAGCGGAATTCGCGTCAAACCAAGGATAGAAAAACAGACTTGGCAAACAATTGCAAAAAACACATTTAGACACTAACTCGAACGAATAGGCACATGCTGTTGCGGATGGAGCTGCATCCGCAGTGAGGCACGTCCTAGCGCTCAGGCGGTGGCAGGTCCCTGAATCAGCACGCACGGGGTACTCATTCCGGGAGATAGGCCAGGCAACGCTGCGGAGGAACACTGCAGCCAGACACAAGAACACGGGTCACCAAACAATCCCCGGGTTCGTGTCCACCCCGCCCCGGTGCCGAATGGTTCGGCGCCGGGCACTGGTCCCTCAATCCAAGGAGCGTGTCATGAAAAAGTTCGCCGTGATTTCCCTGAGCCTGGTTGCAGCTTCCGCTTTCGCTAGCGGCTATACCGACCCCTACATTTCCATCGAGGCACCCAGCGTGCAGATCACCGCGCTGACCAGCACCGCTGTCGCCAACGAAGCGACCGGCGGTGGTGAAGCCCGCCAGAACCTGGCCAGCAACGCCGGCAACGTCGCCATCAAGGACGTCTCGCTGCAGGCCGTCGCTGCCAGCAGCTCGCTGATCCTCAACAAGGCCAACGGCTACAACGCCCATGCCACCCAGAGCCTGGCCTCCAACGTGGGTGCCGTGGGCGTCACCGGCGTGCAGGTGCAACTGGTCGCCGCTTCCAACTCCGCCATCATGAACGTCGCCGGCGCCCAATCCAAGGCCGTGCAGAACGTGTCCACCAACAACGGCTGCCAGGCCTGCAACTGATCTGACGATCGGCTGACCGAACATGACGGGCTCGTGTGAAGGCGCCCTGCTCCACGCCGCAGGCGGAGGGCAGCGTTCTTTCCCGCGACCCGCATGGCCGGTCGATGAGCAATGCCTGCGCGCGCCGGATCGTCCGGCCGCGCGCCCATGGGGGTGAAGACATGAAGCAACTCGCAATCCTTGGCTGCCTGCTGCCCTCGCTGGGCCTGATGGGCCTGGCGCTGGCGCCCGCACGGGTGGTGGCCGCCCCGGGCGAAGACCCGGTCGTGCTGCGGGGCCCCGTGCAATACCTTTCGCTGCCGGTCGGCGCTGCCGCCAAATCCCAGGGACTCGACACCGTCAAGGACATGCCCGTCAACATGCGCGCGAAGATCGCGCGCTATGAGGCCAAGGCCTTTGCCGAAGACACGTCCGGCATCGCCACCGACACCGACGTGACCACCCGCGCCAGCTCCGACGGGCTGCGCAAGACCTGCGTGCAGGAAGTCGGCAGCAGTACCGCCGCCAGCGGCAACGGGACGACGAATGCCTTCAACCGCTACGGCCCGGCCCCGCAGGCACAGGTGGTTGTCTTGCGGGGCGACCTGGTGAACGTCTGCCGCTGACAAGGGCAGCCCGATAGCGCGGAGCCCGCCTTCAGGTCTACCGCTGACCATCCCAGAACCATTCATAACATCCATGGACGCACCGGGGCCAGTGCCCGCGTGCGCCAGTCGGTGCCGCCCGACGGCACCAGGGGGAGCCGCGCAATGACTACCATCCCACACGCCACTAGCCAGCCGCCGCACGCACACTCCGGCCCGCGCCGCCTGGGTTGGATGGCCCTGGCCAGCGCGGCCCTGGCCCTCCTGGCCGGCTGCGCTGCGCCGATGAACGCGCGCGAGGACGCCGAATTCCAGACCCACAGCTACGCCGCCGACCGGCCCACGGTGCGGCCGGTGCGTTCGCTGTCGAGCTTCTCCGATTCGCTGATGTGCATGGACCACCTGTTCCGCGCCACCAACGCGCCGACGGTGCTCATCAGCAGCAAGCAGATCCCCGACTATTCCGGCCGCGTGGCCGTAGCCACCAAGGACATGGTGATCACCGCGCTCTCGCAGATGTCGCGCGTGTCGAACGCCTTCCGCTACGTGGACTACGAGGTGGACATCGCCCGGCAGGACACGGTGCAGAACCTCACCACCATCTTGCTCAACAACAACCAGATCCAGCTGCAGCGCCCCGGCGCTCTACGTCTCGGGCGCAATCTCGTTCGCCGACCAGAACGTGCTGCGCAACAACGCCGATGCGGGCACGTCAGCGTCGCGCCTGGAGACTGGCTACAGCCGCACGCGCAGCACCACGCTCATCGGGCTGGAGATGCATCTGGGCGACTTCCGCACGCGCACCATCATCCCCGGCCTCGATTCGGCCAACGAGATTGTCATCGGCAACGGCGGCCAGGGCCTGGACCTGGCGGGCCGCATCGGCAGCTACGGAGTGAAGTTCAGCGTGGGCCGCGACTACGCTCAAGGCTCGGGCCCAGCCGTACGCACGCTGGTGGAACTCGCCATGATCGAGCTGGTGGGCAAGTGGGCGCGCGTGCCTTACTGGCAGTGCCTGACGCTCGAGCAGACGCACCCCGACTTCCAGCGCCAGATGCGCGACTGGTTCGACGAAGGCGACACCGCCTCGCAGCGCCAGCTGGTGCGCGGGTCGCTGCGCAGCCAAGGCTACCTGCCACCCGGCGACGATAGCGACAGTGCCGCCGACGCTGTCCGCATGCGCGAGGCCCTGGCCCGGTTCCAGGCCGACCAGGGCCTGGTCGTGACGGGCGTGGTGGATTTCTCGACCTACGAGCGGGCCATGCGCAGCTTCGTCGCGCTGGGGCCGGACGGCCGGCTCGAGCGCGTGGGCTGGGCAACGCGCGCGGGCGGCCCCATCGCCATCGCGGCCACGGCGCCCCAGCCCACCTCGCCGCTGGCGCCCGCCGCCGCCATGGCCGGCGCCGAGGTTGCCAAGTGGAATCAGGCCATCTATGGCGCGACGGCTCCCGACCGGCGCATCAACCTGCAGATCGAAAACGCCATGCTGGGCCGCACGGCCTTCGAAGTGGGCGAGCAGATCTTCCTCTCGGGTACCGTCTCGCGGGCCTCGTACCTGGCGTGCTACATGGGCAGCGCCAACGGCGCGGTGATCCGCCTGCTGCCCAACGCCACCAATACCTCGGGCTGGGTCACGGCAGGCCAGGCGATCCGCATTCCGGACTGGATGAGCCCCTTGCCCGGCTTCGTGATGGACGCCGGAACTCCCGGCACCGAAGGCGTGGCGTGCTTCGCCACCGATGAGGATTCCATGGCCCATCTGCCCGAGGCCCTGCGCGCACCGGCCTTCACGCCGCTGCAGGGCATTACCAACCTGGAGGGCGTGAACAACGCCATGGCCGCAACCCTTGGCCCGCAGGGCTACACGGGTGACGCCATCTTCTGGCAGGTGGTGCCCCGCCGGGCCGCCCCGGCGGCCAAGCCCCAGCCTGCGGCTAAGTGAGCGCGCCGTGAGCGACGCGATCCCCGCCCATCCCGGACACGGCCGGCCTCCTCTGGCCTGGTGCGCGCACTCCGGCACCTGCCAGGCCTTTCGATCCATGTCGCTGCGTGGAGCGGCGCTGTTCGGAGCCCTCGCCACAGCCTTGGCCGCTGGGCTGGCTGGCCCGTCGCTCACCGCCCATGCCCGCCGCCGGGCCGGCCGCGGCGGCGCCTGGCGAAGCACAACCCGGCATCGGCCCACAGCCGCTGACGGCTGCCTCTCCGCACATCGAAGGGGGACGGCACGCAGGCGGAGACCATCCAGCGTCTTCGCGATCAGGCCTCTGGCCTGCGGAGCGCGGGCGGCCTGCCGGGACCGCGCCCACCGGTCGGCGCTCCGCCCAAAGCCTCCCAACGCGGCCCCGCCGCGCCGCTGCCCTCCAGCGCCGCGCGTGATGCCGCCTGGCTACTCGGCCTGCTCGCGCTGCACGGCATCGGCATGCCGGCCGACGGGGCGCAGGCCCGCCAGTGGTTCGAGGCAGCCCAGCGCGGCGGCCATCCGCTGGCCGCCGCGGGCCTGGCCTGGTGCGCCATCGACGGCTGCGGCAGCGCGCCCGACCCCGCCGCCCGCCCGACCGTGGATCGCCCAACTGCGCGGCGCCGACCCTGCACTGGCCCTGTACCTGGACTGGTGGGTGGACAGCCAGCTCGCGCCGCTGGAGCTAGCCGCACGCCCCGAAAGCCGCGCCCCCCGGTACTGCAGGCGCGCAGCAGGCGCTGCTGGCCCGCGCTGCACGCGCCGGCAGCGCGGGAGCGCTCAACGAACTGGCGCTGGAGAACCTGGCGCAGGGCCGCAGCCGCATGGCGCAGGAGCAGTTCCGCCAAGCCGCACGCCGCTCGCCTGCCGCTGCGGCCAATCTGCTGCGCCTCACGGCCTGGCCGCTGGACGAAGTCACACGCCCACCGAGCCACGTCATCGCCCGCGACAGCGGCCCAGGCACCCCCTCCGCACGCCCCACGGTCCAAACCGCGGCCGGCAACGCCGTGACCGCGCCCTCCCACCAGGACGCCGAGGCACTGTTCCTGCAGGCGCAGCGCTTTCACCGGGGCGAAGGCGTGCCGTCGAATTACGCTGAGGCCATCCGCCTCTACCAATTGGCGGCGTCCAAAGGCAGCGCACCCCGCGCAGCGCATGTTGGAGCTCATCTATTCGCGGCCCAGCCCGGGCGGCGGCGTGGACATCGGCTGGATGCAGCAGCTCGCGCATTTCAAGGTGACGCAGCCCGGCGCCCTCCTGCCAGCCTTGCCCGCACCCGGCCCGCAGCCCTGGATGCGCGATGCCACGCCGCTCTACGAACTGCTGCCTCCACAGTGGAGGCCCGCCACGGCCCACTGAACGCGGGAAGAATACGCTACACATTCGATAGCTGCACGCCCTTTATCTACCTGGACAAGACCCCTAAATCGATCTAAATCCGCAGCCCGCAGCCCGATCAGTGGAAATCCCGGCTGCCGTCCAGCGCTTGGGCCATGCGCCCGAGCAGCGGCGTCAGATCGCGAAAGCGCTGCGCTACCAGGTGCCGCACGGGTATTCCGCCGCCCTCGAGCACCATGCTCTGCCACAGGCCCTGCACGGCCAGCAGGCGCGAGCGCAGCAACGGCGCCCGCCAGCGCTCCACCAGCGCCGGCCAGACGATGACGTTCACGGTGCCGGTTTCATCCTCCAGCGTGACGAACATCGTGCCCTTGGCCGAGCCCGGGCGCTGGCGGACGGTGACGATGCCGCAGGCCCGCACCGTGTGCCCGTGCGGCACGGCCTGCAACTGCAGCGCGCTCCGGAGGCGCCAGCGGTCCAGGCGCGGGCGCAGCAGCGCGAGCGGGTGGCGGCGCAGCGTGAGGCCGGTGGCGGCGTAGTCGAACAGGATCTCCTCGCCCTCCCGGCGCCTCGGGCAGAACCAGCGGCTCCTCATGCACCGGGGCATCGCGCCAAAGCGGCGGCGCGCGCAGTCGGGACGCCGCATCCCAGGCCTGCTGCCGGCGATGGCCCGCCAGGGACCTCAGCGCGTCCGCCGCGGCCAGGGCCTGCAGGTGCTGCCGGTCCAGCCGGGCAGCGAGCGCCATGTCCTGCACCGATGCGAAGGCGCCCTGCGCGGCCTGCCGTGCCGCCACCAGCCGCGCGGCGGCCGCCGCCTCCAGCCCGGCGACCAGCCGCAGACCGAGGCGCACGGCCGGCTGCGGCAAGGCCACGCCGGGCAAGGGCTCCATCGGTTCTTCGAGCGTGCTGTCCCAGTCGCTGTGCGATACGTCGATGGGCAGCACCCGGACGCCGTGGCGGCGGGCGTCCTGCACCAGCTGCGAGGGGCTGTAGAAACCCATGGGTTGCGAATTGAGCAAAGCACACAGAAAGGCCGCAGGCTCGTGCCGCTTGAGCCAGCTGCTGGCATACGCCAGCAGCGCAAAGCTGTAGGCATGGCTTTCGGGAAAGCCGTATTCGCCAAAACCGAGGATCTGATGGAAGAGGCGATCGGCGAATTCCTGCGGATAGCCGCGCGCCAGCATGCCCTCCTTCAGCTGGTCCTCGAAGCGATGCACGCCACCCTTGCGTCGCCAAGCGGCCATCGAGCGGCGCAGATCGTCCGCCTCGCCGGGCGTGAAGCCGCCCGCCAGCATGGCGATCTGCATCACCTGCTCCTGAAAGATGGGCACGCCCAGCGTGCGGCCCTAGTGCATCGGCCAGCGCCGGGAATTCGATGGGCAGCGGCTCGGCGTGGCCCGCGGCCCGCCACCGGCGTTCGCGCTCGCGCGCATGCAGGTACGGATGGACCATGCCGCCCTGCACCGGCCCGGGGCGCACGATGGCGACTTCCACCACCAGGTCGTAGAACGTGCGCGGCTTCAGGCGCGGCAGCATGCTCATCTGCGCCCGGCTCTCGATCTGGAATACGCCCACGGTGTCGGCGCGGCAGATCATGTCGTAGGTGGCGGGGTCTTCCCGCGGAATGTCCGCCAGGCCCCAGCGCTCGCCGCGCAGCATGGCGCGCAGCTCGAGCGTCCGGCGCAGGGCACTCAGCATCCCCAAGGCCAGCACGTCCACCTTCAGAAGGCCCATCGCGTCCAGGTCGTCCTTGTCCCACTGGATGATGGAGCGCCCCGCCATGCTGGCCGGCTCCACCGGCACCAGCCGCGTGAGCGGCCCCTGCGTGAGCACGAAGCCGCCGACATGCTGGCTCAGGTGGCGCGGAAAGCCGTGCAGTTCGCGCGCCAGAGCCAGCCAGTAGGCGGCGGTGTGCGCGGGCAGCGGTGTGCCGCAGGCGGCGGCCAGCTCCTGCAGGCGGTCTTCGGCCACGTCGTCGTCGAACCAGTGATGGTCCTTGGCGAAGGCGTCGATCAGAGCGGGGGCCACGCCCAGCACCCGGCCCATGTCGCGCAGCGCACTGCGCGTGCGGTAGCTGATGACCACGGCGGTGATCGCGGCGCGGTCGCGGCCGTACTTGCTATAGATGTACTGGATGACCTCCTCCCGACGGTCGTGCTCGAAGTCCACGTCGATGTCAGGCGGCTCGCTGCGTTCCTTGCTGATGAAGCGCTCAAAGAGCAGGTGCGAGTGCGAAGGGTCCACCGCCGTGATGCCGAGGTAGTAGCACACGGCCGAATTGGCGGCCGAGCCGCGCCCCTGGCAAAGGATGCCCTGGCTGCGCGCGAAGCGCACGATGTCATGCACCGTGAGGAAGTACATCTCGTAGCCACGGTCGGCGATGAGGTCCAGCTCCTTGTGGATCTGCGCCTCGATCCGCTGCGGAATGCCTTCCGGTGGCGCCCGCGCACGCCCTCCCAGGTCAGCCAGGCCAGGGTCTGCTGGGCCGTCATGCCGGGCAGCACGGTCTCCAGCGGATAGCGGTAGCGGATCTGGCGCAGGTCAAACGTGCAGCGCGCCGCCACCTTGAGCGTGGCGGCCGTCAGGTCGGGCGGGTAGATGCTGGCCAGGCGCACCCGCGGGCGCAGGTAGCGTTTCGGCATTGGCCTGCAGCGCCCAGCCGCACTCGGCCACCGGCCGGCCCAGTCGCACCGCGGTGATCGCATCCTGCAGCGGCTTGCGGCTGCGGCTGTGCATGTGGACGTCGCCCGCGGCCACCAGCGGCAGGGCCAGGGCAGCGCCCGCCTGGCGCAGGCTTTGCAGCCAG
This sequence comes from Prunus mongolica, assembly GCA_030345395.1. Taxonomy (NCBI): domain Eukaryota; kingdom Viridiplantae; phylum Streptophyta; class Magnoliopsida; order Rosales; family Rosaceae; genus Prunus; species Prunus mongolica. The sequence goes on along the minus strand of JARJFA010000062.1, from coordinate 10,222 downwards.
AGGCCGTCGTCCAGCGACAGATGCAGTTCCACCGCCAGCCAGGTGCTGTCCGCGCTCTGCGGCGGCAGGCATCCGAGCGCGGCGGCCAGGGCGGCGCCGAGGGCCACCACATCGCCCGCATCGGGAAAGCGGCTGCGATCCGGCACCAGCAGCAGCTCGCAGCCCTGCAGGAGCGCGAAGGGCGAATCGGCATCGACGCGGTAGTCACCCTTGGCGGCGGCCCGGCGCGCTGCGGTGATGAATTCGCACAGGCCGCCCCAGCCCTGCACGTCGCGCGCCAGCGCCACCAGGCGCAGCGGCCCCCAGGCGAATTCGGCCCCCAATATCAGCGGCAGGCCCACACGCAGCGCCGCCGTGTGGGCGCGCACCACGCCCAGCCACCGAGCATTCATCCGTCAGCGCCAACGCCGCATAGCCGCGCTCGGCGGCGCGCTCCACCAGTTCGGCGGGATGCGACGCGCCTCGCTGGAAGCTGAAGTTGGAAAGGCAGTGGAGTTCCGCGTAGTCGGGCAGTGCAGGCACCGCCGCATTGTGGCGCGCCCTTCGCGGCGCTGCAGCGGGCAGGCCAGCCGGCCCGTCGCTCCTGCTTCAGCCCAGCACGCGCTGGGGCACCGGCGCGTAGCCGTGGTTGAGCGGGCCGTGGCCCCGGCCGGTATGCACGTCGGCCCCGGCCGCGATGGCGCCCAGGATGTAGCTGCGCGCCGCCTGCACGGCCTGCGCCAGCGGCAGGGCCCAGCGCCAGGTGCGAGGCGATGGCCGACGATAGCGTGCAGCCCGTACCGTGGCCGTTGTGCGTGGCGATGCGGGCGGACTGCAGCCGCTCGCGCTGACCACCGGCCGATGCCAGCACATCGACCACCCAGTCGCCGGGCAGGTGGCCGCCCTTGAGCAGCACGGCCTGCGCGCCCATGGCCAGCAGCCCGTCAGCGGCGGCATCCAGCGCCTCGATGCCCTCCACCGGCCTGCCCAGCAGCCAGCCGGCCTCGTCGAGGTTGGGGGTGATGACCTCGGCCAGCGGGAACAACTCCTGCACCATGGCGCCCACAGTTTCGGTGGCGATCAACATGTGGCCGCTGGTGGACACCATCACTGGGTCCAGCACCACATGCGGCAGGCCGTGGGCGCGGATGGCCTCCGCCACAACGTTCACCACCTCGGGCGAATGGAGCATGCCGATCTTGACGGCATCGACGCCAATGTCTTCGACCACCGCATCGATCTGCGCCTTCAGCATTTCCGGCGGAATGCCGTGGATGGCCGCGCACGCCCTGCGTGTTCTGCGCGGTGATGGCGGTGATAGCCGTCATGCCGTAGCAGCCCAGCGCGCTGAAGGTCTTCAGATCGGCCTGGATGCCCGCGCCGCCGCCGCTGTCGGAGCCGGCGATGGACAGTACGCGCGCATAGCGCCGGCCTGCGGGCGGCGCTTCGTTGTGGTGGTGATTCATGGCCAAAAATTATCCGGCATGCGGACGGCTTCATCGACGATGGCGCACACATTGCAGACCCTGCGACAGATCAACCGACAGGGTTATGTCAATGTGCTGTAATCCTCTCCACGGACGAAACAGGGGTGTCCCGCCGCGGCAGAGCCCATGGCGAGCGACTGAGAAATACCCTCGGGCCTGCCGCCATGGCCGGCCCCGCTACCCGATCCAGGTCATGCTGGCGTGGGGAGTTTCAACATCGGAATCACACCCGTTTTGTCTGCCCCCGCAACGGCCCGACCAGAACGACGACGATGTCCGCCCCCCTCCTCCACAACGCATCCGCCTCCATCACCGTGCTGGGCGCTGGCCTCATGGGCCGCCTGCTGGCCGTGACACTGGCCCGCCAAGGGCACCGTGTCGCTCTGCACGACGCCGGCGGCCCAGGCGCCGAAGGCTCTGCCGCGCGCGTGGCCGCCGCCATGCTGGCGCCGCTGGCCGAATCAGCGGTGACCGAACCCGGCGTGGTCCGCATGGGCCAGCATGCCCTCACGCGCTGGCCCGCACTGCTGGCCGAGTTGGCCGCGCCTGTCTTCTTCCAGCAGAATGGCACGCTCATCCTCTGGCACCGACAGGACGCGGCCGACGCCGCCCGCCTGCGCGCCACGCTGGAGCGCAACCAGGCCGCCCAGCCCGATCTGCCCGCCATGCAGCCGCTGGACAGCGCGGGCGTGGCTGCACTGGAGCCGGCCGTGGCGAATCGTTTTGCCCAGGGCATGTATCTGCCCGGCGAAGGCCAGCTGGACAATCGCCAGCTGCTGGCCGCGCTGGAAAAGACGCTCGAGCAGCTGCAGGTGGCGCTGCACTGGAATAGCCCGCGCTCGCCGCAGGACTTCGCCCCCGGCACCCGTGGCCAGCCCGACTGGGTGATCGACTGCCGGGGCCTGGGCGCCCGCACGCACTGGCCGGCGCTGCGCGGCGTGCGCGGCGAGGTCGTGCGCCTGCATGCGCCCGAAGTCACGCTGCAGCGGCCCACGCGCATCGTCCACCCACGCTACCCGATCTACATCGCACCCAAGGAGGACCACCTCTTCGTGATCGGCGCCACCGAAATCGAATCGGACGACCTCTCGCCCGCCAGCGTGCGCTCCACGCTGGAGCTGCTGAGCGCCGCCTATGCCGTCCACAGCGGCTTCGCCGAGGCGCGCATCATCGAAGCCGCCACCCAGTGCCGCCCCACGCTGCCCGACAACCTGCCCGCAGTGCGCGTGACGGCGCCGGGCGTACTGGAAGTGAACGGCCTCTACCGCCACGGCTTCATGATCGCCCCCGCGCTGCTCGACGTCGCGCTGCAGGTGCTGGAAACGGGAGAATCGCCGCTGGCATCGCGCTTCGATCTCGCGCTCCAACTGCAAGGCCAAGCCGACTGCTTACCCGCCTGACTGCCCCCCATGAACGTTTTCATCAACCAGCAGCCTGCAGCGCTGCCCACCCCCGCCACCGTGGCCGACGCGGTGGCCCATGCGGGCGCCCCGCCCCCCCCTTCGCCGTGGCCGTGAACCTGCAGTTCGTGCCCAACACCCGCTATGCCGCCCATCCACTCCAGGACGGCGACCGGGTGGAGATCATCGCGCCCGTGACCGGGGGCTGAGCCCCCCCGCCGCGCTCTTTCATCGCTTCACCGCCCACCCATGCCCTCCCCAACCACTCCCGAGGCCGCGCCGGCCGATGCGCTGGTGCTCTACGGCCAGACCTTCCAGAGCCGCCTGCTGCTGGGCACCGCCCGCTACCCTTCGCCCGCCGTGCTGGAAGCCGCCGTGCGCCGTGCCAAGCCGGCCATGGTCACCGCGTCGTTGCGCCGCCAGGGCAGCAACGCCGCCGAAACCGGTGCCAGCTTCTGGGAACTGCTGCGCCAGCTGGACGTGCCCGTGCTGCCCAACACCGCCGGCTGCCATAGCGTGCAGGAGGCCATCACCACCGCGCAGATGGCGCGCGAAGTGTTCAGCACGCCATGGATCAAGCTTGAACTCATCGGCGACGACTACACCCTGCAGCCCGACACGCTGAACCTGGTGTCGGCGGCCGAGCAGCTGATTCGCGATGGCTTCCAGGTGCTGCCCTACTGCACCGAAGACCTGGTGCTCTGCCAGCGCCTGGTGGACGTGGGCTGCCAGGCCGTCATGCCTTGGGCCGCGCCCATCGGCACCGGCCGGGGCCCCGTCAACCCGTATGCGCTGCAGCTGCTGCGCGAGCGGCTGGACGTGCCCATGCTGGTCGATGCCGGCTTGGGCCTGCCCTCGCATGCCTGCCAGGTCATGGAATGGGGCTATGACGGCGTGCTGCTGAACACCGCCGTGGCCCTGGCCACCGACCCCGTCGCCATGGCCGGCGCATTTGCAGACGCCGTGGCCGCAGGCCGCGCCGCGCGCAAGGCCGGCGCCATGGCTGCGCAGGACACCGCCCAGCCCAGCACGGCCCGTGCTCGGCACCCCCTTCTGGCACCACGACCATGGCTGAACCACACAGCGCCTCCGCCACGGTGCAGGGCATGGCCGACGCCATCGTGCGGCACCACGGCGCCGCCTATGAATCCTTCCCCCCGCAGCCTGCCCCCCTGGCCGCCGAAGACAGCGACCCCGGTGTACCGCGCCGCGCTGCAGGCCTGCAGCCAGCTAGGCTTCATCGCGCACGACGCCGCGACGCTGGCCTGCGCCTGGGCCGCGCAGACGCGCCGGCTGGGTCGCTTCGACGCTACGCGCTGGCCCGTCGAGCCGGCCGACTTCGGCCTGCAGCCCCGCCCGCACGCGGCGCCCTTCGCCTCCTGCCCACAGAACCTGGGCCTCTATGCCGTACTGCCCGATGCGCAATGGGTGGGCCGCATGGCCCGCGCGGGCGTGCCCACGGTACAGCTGCGCTACAAGTCGGATGACGCCGATGCCATCCGCCGCGAAGTGCAGGCCGCCGTGCAGGCAGTGCGCGGCACCTCGGCCCTGCTCTTCATCAACGACCACTGGCAGGAAGCCATCGCCGCCGGCGCCTACGGCGTCCACCTGGGCCAGGAAGACCTGGACGCGCTGCAGCCCGCCCAGCTGCAGGCCATCCGCGATGCCGGTCCTGCGCCTGGGCGTCAGCACCCACGGCTATGCCGAGATGGTGCGCGCCGATGCGGCCAGCCCGAGCTATGTGGCCATGGGCGCGGTGTTTCCCACCACGCTCAAGAAGATGGCCACCGTGCCGCAAGGCGTTTCGCGCCTGACCGCCTATGCGCAGCTGATGCGCGACTACCCGCAAGTCGCCATCGGCGGGATTGGGCTGCCGCAATTCGCCGAGGTGCTGGCGACCGGCGTGGGCTCTATCGCCGTGGTGAGAGCCCTGGTGAATGCGCCCGACCCGGAGGCTGCCGCAGCCGAGCTCATGCAGGCGATGCGCGACCAACGCCCAACGCGGGCGCCCACCCGCTGACTGCGCCGGGGAACGCCGCAGGATCCGTTTTTCCTCTCCACACCCCATCCATTCCCTCATTCCGTCATTGCACCAGTCCATGAATGCGGGGCCGCACGGCACAAGGGGCCCTGCCGGGCCCCTTGGATTTGGAAATCAACCCCAGCGTTAGCCGGCGCGGTCGGTCTTGCCCGGCCCCTTCGGGTCGAGTTCGAACTGCAAATCGAACGGGTCATCCAGCGGGCTGTGCAATGTCTTCGGATCGACAGCAGGAGGCGGCGTGCGTTCAGCCGCAGGCGCTGCCGCTGGCGCTGGCATGAAAGCCGACAGATCGAGATCCAGCCCCAGGTCCTGGGCCTGAGGCACAGGCGCCGGAGCCTGGGCAGCAGCAGCGGCGGAAGGTCCGCGAGGCTCCAGCGACAGGCCGTCGGTCAGGGCATCGAAATGGATGTCCGGCAGCGTTTGAATGCCAACGGCCGCCAGAGAAAACGGATCCGATGCGTCATCGGCAGCACCTGTGTAGGGCGCAGCAACCGCGGGTGCAGCGAAGGTTGCCGCCTCGACCGCAGAAGCACCAGCCTGTGGCGTGGTGCGCGTGCGTGGCGGGGGCAGGCCACGCTGGCCGGCGGGGGTCGTCTGCGCGATGGCCAGCAGCAGCAGCAGGTCTTCGTAGGCGGCTAGATCGAAAGGCTCGGGACAGGTTGGGTCGTCACTGCGCACCACGCAGGTCTGGATCAATCCCACGACGTCATCGGTCGACCAGATGGCCTCGATCTGCGCGAGCGCTTGCGGGTACTCCATCAACGTGCGGCCCTGCCGATGGAAAGCACTGAATCCCGGCACGCGGGCATTGAAGAGCGCCTGGAAACGCTCGCTCAACTGGTTGAAAGCCTCGGCGCGGCTGAGCGTGTGGAAAAGGCGAAGCAGTTCGAGATAGGCCGTCGGCGACGAATCACCATGCGTGGCGATATACGTCTCCAGCACGCCGATGGCCTGGTCATGCTCGCCCACGGATACGAAGAACTCAGCCTGCTGCTGCACATCGAAAAGCTCTTCGGGATGAACTTCGCCGATGTGGTGCGCCGGACGGGCTGCCGGCGCAGGGGCCAACGCAGGAGACACCGTGGCAGCTGCTGCCGCGGTCGCCGCCGCAGCTGTGGCACCGGCCGGACGAATGGTCGGTGTCGGCATGCGTGGCGACTTGCTCGGGGTCCACTGATCGTCGGGATGCGGCTCGACCGACAGCGACTCCGCCCCCTCGCTGCCAGCGAGGACGGCACTGCCACCTGCGTAGCCGCTGGCCTGCACGGAATGCTCCCATGCGCTCACCGCTGCACGGCGCGCCCGGCTCCAGAGCAGTAGGCCAGTGCCAGTGCCGCGAGCAACAGCGCGATCAGGCTATAGACGATGATCGCCGGAAAGCTGTTGGACTCCACCGTTTCCAGACGCTGGCGCAGACCGGCTGCTGCGGCGCGCTCCGCGTTGACTTGGGCGCGCTGGCTTGCGGCGGCAGCCTCCAGTTGGGTGATGCGGCCGGCGGCCTGCTGCACCTCCTCAGGCGGCGTGTTCAGCGCGCGCCAAAGGGCGGCGGCTTCGGCGCGCTGCGCATCGGTGGTGGTGGCCGACGGCTCGGGCAGTTCCTGCGCCGTGCGCAGCGTGACCGGGGAATCGATCCACGCTCCTACCGAATCGAGCGGCTCCATGACCAGGCGCGGACGGGCAGGCGCTGCTGCGGGCGCAGCGGAAGACCCGCCCCGCGGTGATGCGGAGGCACGCCGCTCGACCTGCGCGGCAGCGCGGGAGGACGGCGTGGCAGCGGGCTCGCGGCGCTTGGGCGTGGCTGCGGACGAAGCCACGCCGGATGCAGCCCGGCCCGTAACCGCTCCACCGGCCAGGGTCCCGGAACCCTGAGCGCCGCTCGGCGCAAGACGCGTGAGGTCGAGCGGCAGACTTCCGCTTGCAGATGCGGACGCAGCCGCCGCAGCCGCAGATTCGGGCAGTTCGGCGAGGAAGGTGTATTGCCGCGTGATAGCGCCGGAGCAGCCGCCCGTCAACGTCACGGTGAGCACTGCTCGTCGGCAGTGATGAACGCCCGCACCCGCACCTGCGAAGCGCCCTGGCTTTGCACAGGCGTGACCTGCACCTTGGACTCAGACACAGGCGTCGAACCCGATACCACTTTGGCGCTGATGCAAGACGAGGCCACGTCGCTGCCCGGGTCGGGGGTGACGTTGAACGTGAGATCGACCGGAGTACCCAGTACCACCGCCCCACGGCTGCTGCCCAGCGACAGGGCTGCCGCGCTGGAGGCACCTGCGGCCAGGCTGATTCCCACGATTGCGTTACTTATTTTCACAATGGTTTCTTTTTTTCTCTCTTCAGTCTCGCGCATGGACCCCTCCCGGAAGGGGTCGCCATAATGCGCCCCATGATCAAGCCATTCAGTACAGTCGGTATCGTAGGCGCTGGAGCGATGGGGCAAGGCATTGCTCAAATCGCCGCGCAGGCCGGCATCCAGGTTTCGTTGTTCGACAACCGCCAGCAGGCGGCAGGCCATGCCATCCAGACACCATTGTCCAGCAGTGGCAACGGATGGCCGACAAAGGGCGCATCGAGCCCGCCCAGCTCGCGCAGTGGCGCGAACGGCTGTCGGTTGCCGACACTCTGGATGCCTTCAGGGGTTGTGAGCTGGTGGTGGAGGCCATCGTTGAGCAGCGGGATGCAAAACGCGATTTATTTCTTCAATTGGAAACCATTGTTGCAGCAGATGCGCTCTTGGCAAGCAATACATCATCGCTTTCCATCACGGCGCTGGCTGAGGGCTTGACAAATCCTGAGCGATTTGCCGGTTTCCATTTCTTCAATCCAGTGCCTCTCATGAAGGTGGTGGAAGTGATCGGCGGCCTGAAGACCGCGCGGAACACCTGCACACGCCTGTCTGAGCTGGCCCGCCAGATGGGTCATGCGCCCGTGACCGCGCAGGACACGCCAGGCTTCATCGTCAACCACGCAGGCCGGGGCTTTGGCACCGAGGCGCTGCGCATCGTGGGTGAAGGCGTGGCCGATTTCGCCACGGTGGACCGCATCCTGCGCGACCAGGTCGGCTTCCGGCTCGGGCCTTTCGAGCTGATGGACCTGACTGCGCTCGACGTGTCGCACCCGGTGATGGAATCGATCTACCACCAATACTACGAAGAGCCGCGCTTTCGCCCGAGCGTGATCACCGCGCAGCGCCTGGCTGCCGGCATGCTGGGGCGCAAGACCGGCGAAGGTTTCTACCGCTATGTGGAGGGCGTCGCGCAGGTGCCGGCGGAGCAGCCTGTGCCGCAGGTGGAGGAGATCCCCCCGGTCTGGGTATCGCCCCGCGCATCGCGCCGCGCCGAGCTCTACCAGCTGCTCAAGAACCTGGGGGCGCGCATCGAGACCGGGACCTCGCCCTCGCCCGCCGCCATCACCCTCGTCGCGCCTCTGGGCTTCGACGTGACCACGGTGGCCGTGGTCGAGCGCCTGGACCCGGCGCGCACCATCGGCATCGACATGCTGGTGGACGACGCCGCTACGAAACGCCGCGTGCTGGCCACCAACCCCGCTACGCGCCGCGACATCCGCGATGCCCGCCCACGCCCTGTTCGCGCGCGACGGCAAGGCGGTGAGCGTGATCCGCGACAGCGGCGGCTTTGTCACCCAGCGCGTGGTGGCCACCATCATCAACATCGCCAGCGACATCTGCCAGCAAGGCATCTGCACGCCCAAGGACCTGGAAACTGCCGTCACGCTGGGTCTGGGCTATCCGCTCGGGCCACTGGCCATGGGCGACCGCTGGGGCCCGACCAACATCCTGGAAGTGCTCTTCAACATGCAGACCGTCTATGGCGACACGCGCTACCGGCCCAGCCCCTGGCTGCGCCGCCGCGGCGCCATCGGCCTGAGCCTGACGCACGTCGAAGAAGACTGACCCACCGAACGCGCCATCCACGCCCGCCCCATGCCCGCAGAACTCCTCAGCACCAGTCAGGATCAGACCCTGATCCTCACCCTGCGCAACCCCGAGGCGCGCAATGCCTTCGACCCCGCCATCTATGCCGCCGGCATTGAGGCCTTGAGCGTGGCCGAGCGCAGCGATGACGTGCGCAGCGTCATCATCACAGGCGCGGACGGCATCTTCAGTGCGGGCGGCAACCTCCAGCGGCTACAGGCGCGCAGGCAGGAAGGCGCCGAGGCCCAGGCGCAAGGTGTGGAGGGCCTGCACAGCTGGATCGAGACCATCCGCACCTACCCCAAGCCGGTGATCGCGGCCGTCGAAGGCGCGGCAGCGGGGGCGGGTTTTTCGCTGGCGCTGGCCTGCGATTTCATCGTTGCGGCGCGCAACGCGGCTTTCGTGATGTCGTATTGCCGCATCGGCCTCTCGCCCGACGGCGGCGCGTCGTGGAGCCTTGCCCGAGCCCTGCCCCGCCAGCTGGCGGCCGAATGGCTGATGTGCGGCGACCGCGTGGAGGCCGAGCGGCTGCATGCGCTGGGCCTGGTCAACCGCCTGGCGGAACCCGGCCGCGCCCTCGCCGACGCGCTGGCGTTGGCCGCCACACTGAACCAGCGCGCGCCCAACGCACTCGCAAGCATCAAGGAACTGCTGGGCGACGCCGCCGGGCAGACGCTGGACGCGCATCTGGGCGCAGAGCGGGACCACTTCGTGCGCAACCTGCAGCACGCGAATGCCGGCGAAGGCATCGCAGCCTTCCTAGAAAAGCGCGCGCCTCGCTATCAATAGCGTAGCTACCTGCGCTTGACTTGCGGGCGCCTGCAGGCTTTTTAATTCCTACCCCCAGCTTCCGAACGGGTTTCGCTGGGCGGGCGCGGCTGCGCACGCCCCAGCGAGGCATGGGCCATCGCGCCTTGCCGCACGCAGGCCTGCATCCCTTCCAGACCCCTTGACACGCAGGCGACAAAGGGCGGCGGAGCGGGCCGGTCCCCCACGCGACAATGGTCCGCATCCCAGTCACGCAAACGACAGAACATGGACGACCCCATTCTTACCATCGAAGAACGAGAGGCGATCAACACTGGTCGCTGGTTTTCATCCCTATCCCCATCGCTACGGCACGACATTCTTCGATGCGCCTACGTCAAACGCTTCAAGGACGGCGGACTGATCGCCGCACGCGGAGACCCACCCGAAGAGTGGATCGCCTGCGCCAAGGGGGCCGTGCGCGTCAGCTCCACCTCCATCTCGGGCAAGCAGATCACGCTGACCTACGTGGAGCCAGGCATCTGGTTCGGCGACGTGGCGATCTTCGACGGGGACCGGCGCACGCACGATGCCTATGCGCACGGGGACACCACCATCCTTTGCGTGGCCAAGG
>JARJFA010000018.1:0-80751 GCA_030345395.1 Prunus mongolica | reverse complement strand
TGGCTGTGGCCGCCGCCGGCCCGTGCCCTGCACTTCTGCCGGATCAGTGCTGCAGGATCTTGTTGAGGAAGTCCTTGGTGCGCGGCTGGCGAGCGTCGGGGTTGCCGAAGAATTCTTGCTTCGTGCAGTCCTCCAGGATCTTGCCGCCCACGTCCATGAAGATCACGCGGTGGCCCACCTTGCGGGCAAAGCCCATTTCGTGGGTCACGCACATCATGGTCATGCCTTCGTTGGCCAGCGCGACCATCACGTCCAGCACTTCGCCCACCATTTCGGGGTCCAGCGCCGACGTGGGTTCGTCGAACAGCATCACGATGGGGTCCATCGACAGCGCACGGGCGATGGCTACGCGCTGCTGCTGGCCGCCCGAGAGTTGGCCGGGGAACTTGTCCTTGTGCGCCAGCAGGCCCACGCGGTCGAGCATCTTCAGGCCGCGCTTCTTGGCCTCGTCGGCACTGCGGCCCAGCACCTTGATCTGGGCGATGGTCAGGTTGTCGGTGACCGACAGGTGAGGAAACAGCTCGAAGTGCTGGAACACCATGCCGACCTGGCTGCGGAGCTTGGGCAGATTGGTCTTGGGATCGTGCACGGGCACGCCGTTGACCCAGATCTCGCCCTTTTGCACCGGCTCCAGCGCGTTCACGGTCCTTGATCAGCGTGGACTTGCCGGAACCCGAAGGGCCGCAGACCACGACCACTTCACCCTTCTTGATGGTGGTGGAGCAGTCGTTGAGCACCTGGAAGCTGCCATACCACTTGGAAACGTTCTTGAGTTCAATCATTTGCTTTATTCCTCACTCACTGACTCGTCGAGGGAGTCGTTCGTCGTTCATTCGTCGAAGTCGGTGGATCTGTTGGTTCATGCCGCCCGGGCGATCATCGGATGATGGCGATCTTGCGGTGCACGCGCTTGACGACCCACGACAGCGCAAAGCACATCACGAAATAGACGACGGCGGCCAGCAGGTAGGCCTCGATGGGTCGGCCGTAGTTCTTGCCAGCCGTTTCGAAGCCCTTGAGCATGTCGTAGGCGCCGATGGCATAGACGAGCGAGGTGTCCTGGAACAGGATGATGGTCTGGGTGAGCAGCACCGGCAGCATGTTGCGGAACGCCTGCGGGCAGGATCACGAGCTTCATGTTCTGCCCGTAGGTCATGCCCAGCGCCTGGCCTGCGAAGACCTGCCCGCGCGAGATGGACTGGATGCCCGCGCGCATGATCTCGCTGAAATAGGCCGCCTCGAACGCGATGAAGGTGATCACCGCCGACATCTCGGCGCCGATGGGCCGCCCGACGATGAAGGGCACCAGCAGGAAGAACCAGAGGATCACCATCACCAGCGGAATGCTGCGCATGCCGTTGACGTAGATGGTGGCCGGCACGTCCAGCCACTTCTTGCCCGACAGGCGCATCAGCGCCAGCACGGTGCCGAACAGGATGCCGCCCAGCGTGGCCACCACGGTGAGCATGATGCTGAAGTAGAAACCCTTCAGCACGAACTTGCTGATGATGTCCCAGCTGTAGAAGGAAAAATCGAGATTCATCATGTCAGTGGCCTCCACCTGCGCCGCTGGAGACGATGAAGCCCGGCACCCGTGAGCGCTTCTCGATGAAGGCCATGATGCGGTTGATCGCGAATGCGGAGATGACGTAGAGGCCCGTCACCGCCAGGTACACCTCGATGCCGCGCGAGGTTTCTTCCTGCGCCTGCATGGCGAACATGGTCAGCTCGGTCACCGACACGGCGAACGCCACGGACGAGTTCTTGAAGATGTTCATCGTCTCGCTGGTCAGCGGCGGAATGATGATGCGGAACGCCATGGGCAGCAGCACATAGCGGTAGTACTGCAGCGTGGTAAAGCCCATGGCCATGCCGGCGTAGCGCTGGCCGCGCGGCAGCGCCTGGATGCCGGCGCGTACCTGCTCGGCGATACGCGCGGAGGTGAAGAAGCCCAGCGCCAGCACCACGAGGATGAAGCTGGAAAAACCCTTGAGCACCGGGAAGATCGCCGGCAGCACGTGGTACCAGAGGAAGATCTGCACCAGCAGCGGGATGTTGCGGAACAGTTCCACCCACGCATTACCGAAACCAACGAGGAACTTGTTGTCCGGCAACGTGCGAATCGTGCCGATGAGGGAGCCGGCGATCAGGGCGATCACCAATGCCAGCAGCGAGACGGACACTGTCCAGCCCCAGGCCGAGAGCATCCACTGCAGGTACGTCGGGTATTCGCCACCCGGGTCCTGCAGGAACACCTGCCAATCCCAATTCGATCCCATGGGAAATCCTTCTTTTCTAATCGTTTGTCGTATCAAGGCATCCCGGTGGCCCGCAGGTCGTCCCGCAGTGGCCGGCTTACAAAAAACGCCCACTCATGTGGGCGTTTTCCGGGGAGAGCCGCACCTGGGTGCTTCAGTCCTTCAGCTTGTAGTCTTCCATCGGCTTGTCGTTCGGGTGGGCCCAGGCGTCCTTGGTGGCATCGCTGGCGGGCAGACCGACCTTCACGTTGTTCGGCGGGATGGGCTGCATGAACCACTTGTCGTAGAGCTTGGCGATCTCGCCCGACTTCATCATCGCTTTCAGGCTGTCGTCCACCACCTTCTTGAAGGCGGGGTCGTCCTTGCGGATCATGATGCCGATGGGCTCCACGCTCAGGACTTCGCCGACGATCTTGTAGTCGGCAGGTGCCTTGGACTTGGCGATGTTGGAGGCCAGGATGGAGCCGTCCATGATGAAGGCATCAGCGCGGCCCGATTCGAGCAGCAGGAAGCTGTCGGAGTGGTCCTTGCCGAACACTTCCTTGAAGGTCAGGCCATCAGCGCGCTTGTTCTTGCGCAGCGTCTGCACGGAGGTCGTGCCGGTCGTCGTGGCGATGGTCTTGCCGTTCAGGTCCTTGATGCCGGTGATGCCGGAGTTGGCCTTGGTGGCGATGCGCACTTCTTCCACGTAGGTGGTCACGGCGAAGGCCACGTCCTTCTGGCGAGCCTGGTTGTTGGTCGTGGAACCGCACTCGATGTCCACGGTGCCGTTCTGCACCAGCGGAATGCGGTTCTGCGAGGTCACGGGCTGGTACTTGGTTTCCAGCTTGGCCAGGCCCAGATGCTTCTGGATATCGGAGATCACGCGGGCGCACACGTCGTAGTGGAAGCCCGTGTACTTGCCGTCGCCCAGCGTAAAGGAGAGGCCGGAGGATTCACGCACGCCTTCGGTGATCGTGCCGGAAGCCTTGATCTTGGCCAGGGTGTCATTGGCCTGTGCGAACGCGCTGCCCGCCGCGTGAGCGGTAATGGCCAGGGCCAACAGATGTTTCTTCATGCATATCTCCTTAACTTGCGATACAAAAAACTGAGACTTTCATTCTAGGCGCCGGACTGCAGCATGCACACCGCATAAACCACCCCCGTCAACAGGGATGCCCGGCGCTCATGCGACCGGCACTCTCCCAGCCTGTTCGGCGAGGCATTCCGGGAGCGCGCAGTGAACGCCCGAAGACGCCGCGCCACCCAGCCCACCCCACAATCCAAGCAAGCTCTGCGCCAGATACTGTGATGCCACCCGGGCAGCACCGCGACAAATGCCATGCAGCCCGTACGCCGCAGACTGTAATTGCGCCGCTGGCCCGGTGACCAATGCCAATTGGGCGCCACTTTATGCGAGAAACACATAACTCGGGTTAACCCTTGCATAACCCTGCCCATGCGGAAGGCGCCTTAGTCCCCCTGCCTGGCCTGCGGAAAGGCTCAGACCGGAGAGTGCACCGTTTCGGTGCTCTGCTGCAGAAGGTAGCTCCAGAGCGCCTCGGCCGTTCCCTTGGCCCCGTCTTTGGCCGAAGGCTTCTCGCGGTAGGCGCGCACCTCCATCACCATCTGCAGGTCTTCCACGCCCGGCGGCGCGGCGCTGACCAGGCGGCGCGAGCGCAACTCCTTCTTCACGGCGCTGTGCGGTAGGAAGGCCACGCCGTGGCCCTCCAGCGCCATGGCCTTCAGGCCCTCGGCCATGTCGGTTTCATAGACGCGATCGAGATGGATGGCCGTGCCGGACTGCTTGAGGATCAGCTCGGTCACCCGACCCAGGTAAGCGCCAGGCGCATAGCCCAGGTAGGGGCAGTGGCTGGCCGGGACGGCCGGGCAGCGCGAACAAGGGCTGGCCATCGGGCCCGGCCTTGGCGTAGGGCGAGAGCACCTCCTGCCCCAGGGTCACCATCTCGTAGCGGTTGGCATCGAGCTGCTAGCGGCTGCGAGGGGTGGTGGTAGGCGATGAGCAGATCGCAGCCGCCTTCAACCAGCCGCATCACGGCATCGTGGACGTTGAGCGCGATGAGCCGGCTCTTGAGCGGGCCGAACTTCTCGCGCAGGCTGGACACCCAGGCGGGAAAGAAGGTGAATGCCAGCGTGTGCGGAACGGCGAACTCCACCATGTCCTGCCCGGCGCTGGTATGGGCGCGCAGCATGGCGCGGGTGTTCTGCAGCGCCTGCAGCATCTCCAGCGCCTGGTCGTAGAGCGTCTTGCCCGCCGGGGTGAGCCGGGTGGGGTAGGAGCTGCGGTCCACCAGATCGGTGCCCGCCCAGGCTTCGAGCGCCTGGATGCGGCGCGAAAAGGCCGGCTGCGTCACATGCCGCAATTGCGCCGAACGGCTGAAAACTGCGTGTTTCCGCCAGGCTGACGAAGTCCTCGAGCCACTTGGTTTCCATGGCGCGCATTATGGGCACTGCGGGGGGCCGTCCCAGGTGGTCCGCACCCTGCGGCTCCTTTGCTGCGCTGCGGGAACACCCCACGACGGCGCACGCACCTTTGGTTGCAAAATGGTTCGGGGCGCCACCGCGCCCAGGGGCGGTCCCCGCCAAGCCTGTGGCGCACGAAGCCGGCAGGCGCCCCGCTGCCGCCGCACCCGTGCGCGCCCTGGCTGCCTTTCTGCCGATTCCCTCAAGCGCCCCCTTTTTTCGCCTTTCTCCCGCTTCCTTCTCGACCCATGTCCGCCCACCCATCGCCCGGCTCCGCGCCGGACGCCACCGCTCGCCCCCCGGCAACGACGCCAACGAACCGCCCCGGTCCCTCCGCATCGAAGACTGGCTCACCGTGATCGTGATGGCGCTGCTCGCACTCATCACCTTCGCCAATGTGCTGGTGCGCTACTTCACCAACTCTTCTTTCGCGTGGACGGAGGAGATCTCCGTCTTCCTGATGATCGTGCTGGCGCTGGTGGCCGGCTCCGCCGCGGTGGCGCGCGACCGCCACATCCGCATCGAATGGTTCGCCGAGCGCGGCTCGCCCGCGCGGCGCCGGTTCCTCGCACAGTTCGGGGCAGCCCTGGTGGCGGTGCTGTTTGGCGTAATCGCGGTGCTCAGCGTGCGCGTGGTCTATGACGACTTCCGCTTCGAGGAGACCTCGCCCGGCATCGGCGTGCCGCAATGGTGGTATTCGATCTGGCTGCCCATCCTTTCGCTGCTGATCACCTGGCGCGCGATAGGCCTCTACATCCGCCGGGGCAGTCAGCCCGATACGTTCTTCACCGATGCCGACGCGGCGCCGGGCACGCCGGGCGTGCCGCAGGAGCGCCAGCCATGATCGCCACCTTGCTCTTCGTGGCCTTCCTGGCGCTGATGTTCGTGGGAGTGCCCATCGGCGCGGCCCTGGGCCTGGCGGGCGCCGCCGCCATCGCGCTGGCCAACCAGGACGCGCAGTGGTTCGGCCTGCTGGCCGTGCCGCAGAACTTCTATGCCGGCCTGGGCAAGTACCCGCTGCTGGCCCATTCCCATGTTCGTGCTGGTGGGCTCGATCTTCGATCGCTCGGGCGTGGCGCTGCGCCTAGTCAACTTCGCCGTCGCCATCGTGGGCCGCGGCCCCGGCATGCTGCCGCTGGTGGCGATCGCCGTGGCCATGTTCCTGGGCGGCATCTCGGGCTCGGGGCCGGCCAACGCGGCGGCCGTGGGCGGCGTGATGATCGCAGCCATGAGCCGCGCGGGCTACCCAGGCAGCTTCTCGGCCAGCGTGGTGGGTGCGGCTGCGGCCACCGACATCCTGATTCCGCCCTCGGTCGCCTTCATCATCTATTCGGTGCTGGTGCCGGGCGCCTCGGTGCCGGCCCTGTTCGCGGCCGGCATGGTGCCGGGCGTGCTGGCCGGCGTGGCGCTGATCGTGCCCGCCGTGTGGCTGGCGCGCCGCCACAGGATGGGGAGCGCTGGAAGCCTCCATGCCGCGCCCGCCGTTCTGGCAGAGCCTGCGCGAAGCCTCCTGGGGCCTGGCCGCGCCGGTGCTGATCCTGGGCGGCATGCGCGCGGGCTGGTTCACGCCCACCGAGGCCGCCGTGGTGGCCGTCTTCTACGGGCTCTTCGTGGGCATGTGCATCCACCGCACCATCACCTGGCGCGATCTGTTCCCCATCCTGCGCGAAGCGGGCGAGCTTTCGGCCGTGATCCTGCTGGTGGTGTCGCTCGCGGGCATCTTCGCGTTCTCGCTGTCCACGCTGGGCGTGATCGACCCGGTGGCCAACGCCATCGTGCATTCGGGCCTGGGCGAATACGGCGTGCTGGCGCTGCTGATCCTGCTGCTGATCACCGTGGGCATGTTCCTGGACGGCATCTCGATCTTCCTGATCTTCGTGCCGCTGCTGCTGCCCATCATGAACCACTACCGTTGGGACCCGGTATGGTTCGGCGTGATCCTCACGCTCAAGGTGGCGCTGGGCCAATTCACGCCGCCGCTGGCTGTGAACCTGATGGTGTCGTGCCGCATCGCCGGCGTGCGCATGGAATCCACCGTGCGCTGGGTCGGCCCCATGCTGCTGGCCATGGGGCTCGTCATGCTGCTGGTCATCGCCTTCCCGCAGCTCGCTCTGTGGCTGCCTGCCCGGCTGGGCTACTGACGGAATCCCGATTCGTACAACCAGGAGACTGAAACCATGAAACTGCGCACCTTTCTCACCTCTGCCATGGCGGCCGCTGCGGCCCTGGCCTTCAGCGCCACGCCCGCACTGGCCCAGACCAACTACAAGAGCGAATACCGCATGTCGCTGGTGCTGGGCACCGCCTTTCCCTGGGGCAAGGGGGGCGAGATCTGGGTCAACAAGGTCCGCGAACGCACGCAAGGCCGCATCAACATCAAGCTCTATCCGGGCGTGTCGCTGATCCAGGGCGACCAGACGCGCGAATTCAGCGCGCTGCGCCAGGGCGTGATCGACATGGCCATCGGCTCGACGATCAACTGGTCGCCGCAGGTCAAGCAGCTCAACCTGTTCTCACTGCCCTTCTTCTTTCCCGACTACGCTGCCGTCGATGCCGTGACACAGGGCGAGGCCGGCAAGACGATCTTCCAGACGCTGGACAAGGCCGGCGTGGTGCCGCTGGCCTGGGGCGAGAACGGCTACCGCGAGATCTCCAACTCCAAGCGCCCCATCAAGAGCCCGGCGGACCTGAAGGGCATGAAGATCCGCGTGGTCGGCTCGCCACTGTTCCTGGACACTTTCACCGCCCTGGGCGCCAACCCCACGCAGATGAGCTGGGCCGACGCCCAGCCCGCCATGGCCAGCGGCGCGGTCGATGGGCAGGAGAACCCGCTGTCGGTCTATATGGCGGCCAAGCTCTACACGGTGGCGCAGAAGTACGTCACGCTGTGGAACTACATGAACGACCCGCTGATCTTCGTGGTCAACAAGGACATCTGGAACAGCTGGACCCCGGCCGACCGGGAGATCGTCAAGCAGGCCGCCATCGACGCGGGCAAGGAGCAGATCGCCATCGCCCGCAAGGGCTTGGTGGAGGCCGACAAGCCCCTGCTCAAGGACATCGCCAGCCACGGCGTGACCGTGACGCAGCTCAGCCCCGAAGAGCGCCAGGCCTTCGTGCAGGCCACGCGGCCGGTGGTGGACAAGTGGAAGGGCACCATCGGCGCCGACCTGATCGGCGCGGCCGAGAAGGCCATTGCCGCACGCAAGAAGCCCTGAACCTCAGCCTGCTTGCGGCGCCCGAGCCCCGCCCCTGCGGGGCTTTTTGCATGGCCGCCTCAGCGCGGCGCGGGCGGGTGCTTGACCGCGTTCATCGCCAGCTTGCGGGCCACGGCGGCTTCCAGATCCACGCCGGTGTGGTCGGCCAGCTGCAGCAGGTAGAGCAGCACGTCGGCCATTTCCTCGCCCACGCGCTCGCGCCCCGCGCGCTGCTGCGTGAGCGACCGCGACTCTTCGGGCGTGAGCCACTGGAACAGCTCCAGCAGCTCGGCCGATTCCACCATCAGCGCCATCGCCAGGTTCTTGGGCGTGTGGAAGGGCTGCCAGTCCCGGGCCGCGGCGAATTCGCGCAGCTGGCGCTGCAGGGCGGGTACATCCATCGTCGGTCTTCCATTCGAGCGATCCATCGATCACTATCAATTCAATAGCGCACTGCCAAGGCAGTTAGCAAGCTAGCCGGCGATTTCGCCATGACTTTGCTGCAGCGCCCACATGCTGGCGTAGCGCCCGCCGCGGGCCAGCAGCTCGGCATGCGTGCCGCGCTCCACGATCTGGCCGGCGTCCATGACCAGGATCTCGTGGGCATCGACCACGGTGGAGAGGCGGTGGGCGATGAGCAGCGTGGTCTTGCCTTCGGCCGCGCTTTTCAGCTCGGCCTGGATGGCGCGTTCGTTGGCCGAATCCAGCGCGCTGGTGGCCTCGTCGAAGATCAGGATGGGCGGGTCCTTGAGCAGCGTGCGGGCGATGGCCACGCGCTGCTTCTCGCCGCCCGAGAGCTTGAGCCCGCGCTCGCCCACCGGGGTGGCATAGCCCTGCGGCGTGCCGGCGATGAAGCCGTGGATGCGCGCAGCCTGCGCGGCGGCCTGCACCTCCTCCTGCGTGGCGCCGGGCCGGCCGTAGGCGATGTTGTAGGCGATGGTGTCGTTGAACAGCACCGTGTCCTGCGGCACGATGCCGATGGCGCGGCGCACGCTGTGCTGCGTCACGGCGCGCAGGTCCTGCCCGCCGATGGTGATGGCGCCGGCCTGGATGTCGTAGAAGCGGTAGAGCAGCCGCGCCAGGGTCGATTTGCCCGAGCCCGAGGGGCCCACCACCGCCACCGTGCGGCCGGCAGGGATCTCGAAGCTCACGCCGCGCAGGATGGGCCGCGCCGGGTCGTAGGCGAACTGCACGTCAGCGAAGCGCACGGCGGGCGGGCCCGCCAGCTGCAGCGGCGCGGCGCCGGGGGCGTCGGCCACCTCGCGCTCACGGTCCATCAGCGTGAACATCTTGTCCAGATCGGTCAGGCTCTGCTTGATCTCGCGGTAGATCACGCCCAGGAAGTTGAGCGGGATGTAGAGCTGGATCATGAAGGCGTTGACCATGACCAGGTCCCCCACCGTCATGCGCCCGTCGGCCACGCCCTGGGCCGCGCGCCAGAGCATGGCGACCAGCCCGGTGGCGATGATGAGCTGCTGGCCGGTGTTGAGCAGCGACAGCGAGTTCTGGCTTTTCAGCCGCGCGCGGCGCAGGCGCTGCAGGCTCTCGTCGTAGCGCTGCGCCTCGAAGGCTTCGTTGTTGAAGTACTTCACCGTCTCGTAGTTCAGCAGCGAATCGATGGCCTTGGAATGCGCGGCCGAGTCGAATTCGTTGGCCTGCCGGCGGAAATGCGTGCGCCATTCGGTCACGCTCACGGTGAAGGCGATGTAGCAGGCCAGCGCCGCCAGCGTGATCCAGGCGAAGCCCGCATCGAAGCGCACGGCCAGCACGGTGAGCACCATGAACACTTCCACCAGCGTGGCGCCGATGTTGAACAGCGTGAACGAGATCAGCGACTGGATGCTGCTCATGCCGCGCTCGATGTCGCGCGTCATGCCGCCGGTCTGCCGCTCCAGGTGGAAGCGCAGCGAGAGCGCGTGCAGATGCTCGAAGGTCTGCAGCGCGATCGCGCGCGCCGCGCCCTGCGTGGCCTTGGCGAAGACCAGCTCGCGCAGCTCGGTGAACACCGAGGTGGAGAGCCGCAGCAGTCCGTAGGCCACGATCAGCGCCATCGGCACCACCACGACGGCTGCCGGACTGCCGGGCGGGATCGTCATCGCATCCACCAGGTGCTTGAGCAACAGCGGCACGCCTACGTTGGCGCTCTTGGCGATGAAGACGAAGGCCAGCGCGGCGGCTACGCGCCACTTGTAATCCCAGAGATAGGGCAGCAGCCGGGCGATGGTGCCCCAGTCGGAGCGTGGCGAAGCGGAGGGGGACGCCGGAGCCGAGGCGGCCGGACGGAGGTGGGCTGCAGATTCGCCGTGGGGGCGCATGAGGGACAATTCCGGTTGTTGTTTTTACCCAGATTGTGCCCATGACCGAATCCCCCAGCCCCGCGCGTGCCGCAGCGCGTGCCCCTGCCCTGCTGACCGCCCTGCCCGCAGACAAGGAACTGGTGCTCAAGGTCATCCCCATGCCCGGCGACTGCAACGCCAATGGCGACATCTTCGGTGGCTGGGTGATGGCGCAGGTGGATCTCGCCGGCTCGGTGCTGCCCGCGCGCTATGTGCAGGGCCGCATGGCCACGGTGGCGGTGAACGAATTCATCTTCAAGCAGCCGGTGCGGGTGGGCGACATCCTCTCGTTCTACGCGAGCGTGCAGCGCATCGGCCGCACGTCGGTGACGGTGGAAGTCGAGGTCTATGCCGAGCGCTTCGCCACCCAGGGCAAGTACCTGAAGGTGACAGAGGCGCGCCTGACCTATGTGGCCATCGACGCCTCCGGCCGGCCCCGGCCGATCCCGCCGCGTGCGGAAGACGACGCGGCGGACGGAACGCTGACCACGGAGTGAATCAGCACTCGATGGATTGATGGAGTGCAACGGAAACCGGGTTGCAAGAGCGTGCCCGGTAGAAAGCCATCGCGCTGCGGCGCCCGGACGGGCGGGCCGCAGCCGCCGCCGCTCAGGCCGCCGCGAGGGCGGGCGTTTCGTTGCGGGGCGCGGTATAGGCCGGCGCGCTGCTTGCGCTGCTGCTGCGGCTGGCGCTCATGCCCGCCTCGATCTCGCCCGAGAGCTGGCCGCCTTCTTCGATCACCACCTTGCCGTAACGGATCTTGCCCGTGACCTTGCCAGTGCTGTAGATCACCAGCTTCTGGCGCACGGTGAGGGTGCCGTCGAACTCGCCATGGATCTCGGCAATGTCGATCTCGGCCGAGCCGCGGAACGCGCCCTGCTCGGCGATGTGGATCACGCGCGAATCCATCGTGGCTTCGACCGTGCCCTCGACCACCAGCGTGTCGCAGTCGGTGATCTCCACGCCCTTGAGCTTGATGTTCGGGCCCACGGTGAGCTTGCTGCCGGCGCCCTCGGTGACGGCCGATGCCGCCGTCGCGGCGGGGCTGGCCGTAAGGGGCTTGCCGGCGGCACTGGCGCCGGCGGCGGGATTCAGGGTGCCCGGGGTGGTCGCGCCCCCCAGCACGGAGTTGGATTGGCGGGGCTGGAATGCGTCGGGTTCACGCTTGCCAAAGAACGGGTTTTGCACGGCCATCAGATCTCCTTGAAAAGAGAGGCCATGCTAGAAGCGCTGCCGCAGGAAATATCCCCGCATCCGGCAAGAACCGTAACGAAACCCCTCGTTCGTTGCATGCGCTTGCAGGGTTTGCAGCGACACACAGCGACCGGCCCGGATGGTGGAACGCAGCACATCCCGCCTTCCTCCGAAGCCGACGGCAGGATGCCTGCTTGAGCAGGCGCTGAAATCAGGGCGCCGTTTTTAACGAAAACCCTTGAGCCGCTGCGCGGCACGCTACCTGACGGTAGGCCCTGATTTCAACAGGCGCTGAAATCAGGGCGCCGTTTTTGGCGAAAACCTCTGGGCCGCTGCGCGGCACGCTACCTGACGGTAGCCCCTGATTTCAGCAGGCGCTGAAATCAGGGCGCCGTTTTTCCATGAACGCAGTGAAGGCTTCGCGGGCCGCGGGCTGGGTCAGCATGCGGCCGAAGCTATCGCCCTCGTGGGCGATACGCTCGAGCACGGCGGCCTGGTCTGCGCCCTTCATGAGGCGCTTGGTCTCGATCAGCGAGCTGAGCGGCTTGCCGGCGAGCTTGCGGGCCTGGGTTTGGGCGACCATGTTGCATTCGGTGGGCGGCACCACACGGTTGACCAGGCCCACTTCCAGCGCGGCCTCGGCCATGAAGGGCTCGCCCAGCAGCAGGGCTTCGGCCGCGCGGTGGTAGCCGAACATGCGCGGCACCAGCAGGCTGGAAGCCGCCTCTGGGCACAGTCCGAGGTTCACGAAGGGCATGGAGAACGCGGCGTTGTCGCCCGCGTAGACCAGATCGCAATGGAACAGCATGGTGGTGCCGATGCCCACGGCCGGGCCGCAGACGGCCGCGACCACGGGCTTGGGGAAGGTGGCGATGCCGCGCAGGAAGCGGAACACGGGCGAATCCTGCGCCGAGGGCTTTTGCTCCAGGAAGTCTCCGATGTCGTTGCCCGCGCTGAAGATGGCCACATCGCCCTGCAGCACGACCACGCGCACGGCCGGGTCCTGCGCGGCGGCGTCGAAGGCGTCGGCCAGGGTCGCGTACATGGCGCGGGTGATGGAGTTCTTCTTGTCCAGCCGGTTGAAAGTGATGGTGGTGATGCCGGCTTCGGTGTGGATCAGGATGTCCTGCGAGGTGCCTTCGGCCTGCGGGGATGCGGTGGCGGTGGAATCGGTCATGCGGAGTTCCTTTCTTGCGTGCTGCGGCTGCGTGGGGGGCGCCGCATCATTCCTTGTAATAGACGATCTGGTGGCTGGTCGCCAGCAACGTGCCGCCATGGTTCCACAACTGCGCGGTCTGGTCGAAGAAACCATTGCGGAATTCCTGCGCGCGGGCCTGGCCCAGCACATGGCCGGCGCCGCTGGCTTTGAGCTGCGCGCTGCCGGCATGGAAATACACCGTGAGCGAAACGGTGCCGGCCGGCACGCGCAGCGCGCGGCGCAGCCAGACGCGCGGGTAGAACACGTCGGCCAGCGCAGTCAGCGCGCAGAAGTCGAGCGGCCGCGCCGGCGCGTCGCGCATCCAGAGCTGCGTGAGCGTGCCCTCGCCCCGGCTGCCGTCCCAGCGCTGCGGTATGTTGCCAGCCACGGGGCGCAGATCGTAACGATCCAGCCAGGCGGTGCCCAGCCCCGGGCCCAGGGGCTCCAGCATCTCCGGCGCGGGGGCTGCTGGCATGGGGGTGTCGCTGTCGCTCCAGGTGTCGCGGCGCGCGGCGGTGACGGCCGTGGCGGTGGTGGCCGTCACGGGCTCTCCGTCGGGCCCGGGTTGGGTGATGGAGAGGGTCCAGTGCTGGGTGGAGCGGTTGGTGCGCACCGGCGTGGCCTGCACGGTGAAAGGGCCCTCGGCGACCGCACCCGCATAGTTCACCGTGAGCGACAGCGGCTCGCCGAGCCGATCAGGGTGCTGCATGACGGCCTGCAGCAGCGTGGCGGCGGTGATGCCGCCGAACGGTCCCACCATGTTCCAGTAAGCCGGCGTGGTGCGGCCGGCGAAGCGGTGAGCACCGGCCGGTTCCAGCGCGATGGCGTCGTCGAAGGGGTGCAGAGCATCGGTCATGGTGGATCAGTGTGCCGTGGTTGAAAGCGGTGCGCCGTCGTGCCCGCGACTTTGCGCTCTGCGAGGGGAGCGGCCTGACTTCGCCAGCAGACGCCGTGGAACGGCCTTCGCCCGGGCGCTGGCGCCGAGCCCCTTCCCGCGCACCAGTGCGGGAGAAGGGGAAGCGGCTTAGCCGCTCAGGGGGTGGACATCAAACCCGCTCGAAGATGCCGGCGGCGCCCTGCCCCATGCCCACGCACATGGTGACCATGCCGTACTTGAGGTTCTTGCGGCGCAGCGCATGCACCACCGTGGCGGCGCGGATGGCGCCCGTGGCGCCCAGCGGGTGGCCCAGAGCGATGGCGCCGCCCATGGGGTTGACCTTGGCCGGGTCCAGGCCCAGCTGGCGGATGACGGCCAGGGACTGCGCGGCGAAGGCCTCGTTCAGTTCGAACCAGTCGATGTCGCCGTGCTGCAGGCCGGCGTAGCGCAACGCGGCCGGGATCGCCTCGATGGGGCCGATGCCCATGATGCTGGGCGGCACGCCCTTGCTGGCGAAACTGACGAAGCGCGCCAACGGCGTGAGGCCGAAACGCTTGACCGCCGATTCGCTGGCCAGGATGAGCGCGCCCGCGCCGTCGCTGGTCTGCGAGCTGTTGCCGGCCGTGACCGATCCGCGCGCGGCGAACACGGTCTTGAGCTTGGCCAGGCCTTCCAGGCTGGTGTCGGGGCGGGCGCCCTCGTCCAGCGTCACGGTGCGGGTCTTGGCGATGGCCTCGCCGGTGGCGAGGTCGGCCGTGCGGTCGGTCACCTCGATGGGCGTGATCTCGTCGGTGAATTCGCCCGCCTGCTGCGCGGCCAGCGCCTTCTGGTGCGACTGCAGCGCGAAGGCGTCCTGGTCCTCGCGGCTCACCTTCCACTGCTGGGCGACCTTCTCGGCCGTCAGACCCATGCCGTAGGCGATGCCCACGTCGCCGTCCTTGGCGAAGATGCTGGGCGAAAGCGAAGGCGTGTTGCCCATCATGGGCACCATGCTCATGCTTTCGACGCCGGCGGCGATCATCACCTCGGCCTCGCCCACGCGGATGCGGTCGGCCGCCATCTGCACCGCCGACAGGCCCGAAGCGCAGAAGCGGTTGACGGTGATGCCGCCCACGCTGGTGGGCAGGCCGGCCAGCACGGCGCCGATGCGCGCCACGTTCAGGCCCTGCGCGCCTTCGGGGATGGCGCAGCCGCAGATGATGTCCTCGATGGAGGCCGGGTCTAGCCCCGGCACCTGGGCCAGCGCGGCCTTCAGGGTCGTGGCCAGCAGATCGTCGGGGCGGGTGTTGCGGAAATAGCCGCGGTGCGACTTGCCGATGGGCGTGCGCGTGGCGGCGACGATGTAGGCGTCCTGCAGTTGTTTTGCCATGGAGAAGGCTCCTTCAAGCGATCCGTCGATCGGTCAGTCAGTCAGTCAATCTTGTGGGTAGGTTCGGTGGCTCGCTGGCGCTCACCTGGCGGGGCGGCTGGAGGGCACCCAGGCCCACGTGAATTCGCACTCCACCGGCTCCACGCCGGCCTCGTCCGTCACGGTGACCTGCACCTGCATCTCGCCCCTGTCGCTCGCCTGCATGGCTGCGCGCTGCGCGTCGCTCAGCACCGCCACGGCGCGCAGGGCGCCGGTGGCGCGCTTGCGGAAGGCCATCTTCATGTCCTTGGCCAGCGGCAGGCAGTCGTCGCGCACGTTCAGCCCCACGGCCATGCCGGTGGCCGTCTCGGCCAGCAGGTTCATGGCCGAGGCATGGATCCCGCCGATGTGGTTGCGCACGCGGGGCTCGTTGCCGAGGCGCACTTCCACGCGGCTGGGCGACATCTCCACGAATTCCACGCGCGCCGTGCGGGTGAACGGCACGGCGCGGCGCAGCACGAGGTTGCGCACCCAGGGGCGCAGCAGCCGGGGGAATTCGTCCACCTGCTGCAGTTGCAGCTGCATGCGGTTGGGGGCGATGTCGGTGGTGGTCGTCATGGCGGAGAGCGGCGGGGCTTCAGTTGCGCACCGGCTTGCCGGTGCTCAGCATGCCCAGGATGCGTTCCTGCGTCTTGGGGTGCTGGATGAGGGCGCAGAAGGCCTTGCGCTCCAGCGCCATCAGGTATTCCTCGCTCACCAGCGTGCCGGCATCCACGTCGCCGCCGCAGACGATCTCGGCGATCAGGGTGGCGATGTGCTGGTCGTGGTCGCTGATGAAGCCGCCGTCGCGCATGTTGACCAGTGAGCCGCGGATGGTGGCGATGCCGCTGCGCCCTGCGACCGGGAACAGGCGCTTGTTCGGCGCGCGCCAGCCGCTGGCGGCCATGGCACGGGCTTCGTTGAGCGCGACGAACAGCACCTCGTCCTTGTGCGGCACGACGATGTCGCTGTCCAGCAGGTAGCCGAGCTTGCGGGATTCCAGCGCGCTCGTGCCCACCTTGGCCATGGCGGCGGCGGTGAAGCCTTCGGTCAGGAAGGGCAGCAGGTCCTTGCCGGTGGAAGCGGCGGCATTCTCGGCCGCGCGGCGGGCGATGTAGGTCAGGCCGCCCGCGCCGGGCACCAGGCCCACGCCCACTTCGACCAGGCCGATGTAGCTTTCCATGTGGGCCACGCGGCGCGCCGAATACACGGCCAGCTCGCAGCCGCCGCCCAGCGCCATGCCGTGGATGGCCGAGATGACCGGCACCTGGGCATAGCGCAGGCGCAGCATCAGGTTCTGCAGCTCCTGCTCCACGCTTTCGATGGCGGAGATGCCGGCCACGACGAAGGCGGGCATGGTGGCCTGCAGGTCAGCGCCCACGCTGAAGGGGGCGTCGCCGGACCAGATCACCAGGCCGTCGTATTCGCGCTCGGCGGTGTCGATGGCTTCGATCAGGCCCTCCATCACGTCGGGGCTGATCGCGTGCATCTTGCTTTGGATGCTGGCGATGAGCACCTTGCCGTCCAGCGTCCAGGTGCGCAGCGCATCGGATTCGGCCACCGTGGTGCCGGCCGTGCGCCAGTCGGGCAGACTGGTTTCGCCCAGCAGGCGTTCGGGGAAGTGCTGGCGCTCATAGACGGGCAGCTGGCGGCGCGGCACGAACGTCGATTTCGACGCGCTCCACGAGCCTTCGGCCGTGTGCACGCCGCCGGCATCGGCCACCGGGCCCTTGAAGACCCACTCGGGCAGCGGCGCCTTCGACAGCGCCTTGCCTGCGTCGATGTCCTCCTGGATCATCTTCGCCACGTCGAGCCAGCCGGCCTCTTGCCAGAGCTCGAAGGGGCCCTGCTTCATGCCGAAGCCCCAGCGCATGGCCTGGTCCACGTCGCGCGCGTTGTCGGCGATGGTGGCCAGGTGCACGGCAGCGTAGTGAAAGCTGTTGCGCAGGATGGCCCAGAGGAAGCGGCCCTGCGCGCCCTCGGCATTGCGCAGCAGTTTGAGGCGCTCGGCGGCGGGCTTCTTGAGCATGCGGCCATAGACCTCGTCGGCCTTCTGGCCGCCCGGCACGTAGTCGCCTTCGGCCAGGTCGAAGCGCAGGATGTCGCGGCCCACCTTCTTGTAGAAGCCGGCCTTGGTCTTCTGGCCCAGGTGCTTCATCTCGATCAGCTTGTTCAGCACTTCGGGCGTGCCGAAGCTGCCGTAGAACGGATCGGTCTCTTCCGTCAGGTTGTCCTGCAGCGTCTTGATGACGTGGGCCATGGTGTCCAGGCCCACCACGTCGGCGGTGCGGAAGGTGCCGCTGGAGGCGCGGCCCAACTTCTTGCCGGTGAGGTCGTCCACCACGTCGTAGGTGAGGCCGAAGTTCTCCACCTCCTTCATCGTCGCCAGCATGCCGGCGATGCCGACGCGGTTGGCGATGAAGTTGGGCGTGTCGTGCGCGCGCACCACGCCCTTGCCCAGGCCGCTGGTCACGAAGGCTTCAAGCTGGTCCAACACGGCGGGCTGGGTGGTGGGCGTGTCGATCAGCTCCACCAGCGTCATGTAGCGCGGCGGGTTGAAGAAGTGGATGCCGCAAAAGCGCGGCTTGATGGCGTCTGGCAGCGCCTCGGAGAGCTTGGTGATCGACAGCCCCGAGGTGTTGGACGCCACGATGGCCTGCGGCGCGACGAAGGGCGCGATCTTCTTGTAGAGATCGAGCTTCCAGTCCATGCGCTCGGCGATGGCCTCGATGATGAGGTCGCATTCGCGCAGCTGATCCAGGTGCTCTTCGTAGTTGGCCTGGCCGATCAGCGCGGCATCATCCGCCACGCCCAGCGGCGCGGGCTTGAGCTTCTTCAGCCCCTCGATGGCCTTGGCGACGATGCCGTTCTTCGGGCCTTCCTTGGCCGGCAGGTCGAACAGCACGACCGGCACCTTCACGTTGGCGAGGTGGGCGGCGATCTGCGCGCCCATCACGCCTGCGCCGAGCACGGCGACTTTCTTCACTTGGAATCGGGACATGGTGGTTTCTTGTCGAATGGGTTACTGCACGCGCTGCCAGACTTGCGTGCGCCAGAAGGGCCCCAGATAGCCGCGCACTTCCAGCTTGGCGCCGCCCTCGATGGGCGTGAAGCTGGCGCGGTATTCCTTGCCGCTCTCAGGATCGAGAATCTTGCCGCCCTCCCACACGTCCTTGGCGTCGGCCTTCCTGCCGCCGCGGATGATCTCCAGGCCGGCAATGGGCTGGCCCTTGCGGTCGTCGGTGCATTCCACACAGGTGGCGTCGGGAGCCGTGTCTTTTTTGAGCGACTTCTCGATGCGCCCGGTCAACGCACCGGCGGCTTCGCCGATGCGGATCTGGGCCTTGGCCTCGCCGGTCTTGTCGTCGATGCTGCGCCACGTGCCCACGGGGGTGACCTGGGCCCAGACGGGGGCGGTGATTGCTACACAAAAGATAGCTACTAGCGCTTTATTCATAAGGGCTCCTTGGCAAAAACGTGGATAAACGGCGAGAGACGGCGGCCCGTTCAGGCCAGCGCGGCGTCGGTGTCCATCAGCGGCTTGGCGCCGGCACGCGCGGTGCGCATCAGCGTGGCCGTTTCAGGGAACAGCTTGGCGAAGTAGAAGCGCGCCGTCTGCAGCTTGGCGACGTAGAAAGGGTCGGTGTTGCCGGCCGCGATCTCGCGCAGCGCGACCTGGGCCATGCGGGCGAACAGGTAGCCGAACACCAGGTGGCCGGCCACGCGCAGGTAATCGACGGCGGCGGCCCCCACTTCGTCGGGGTTCTGGAAACCCTTGAAGCCGATCTCGGTGGTGAACTTGGTCATCTGGTCGCCCAGGTAGGCCACGGGGTTGATGAACTCGGCCATCTTCTCGTTCACGCCTTCTTCTTCCACCAGCTTGGCGACCAGCTTGCCCAGCTTCTTGAGCGTGGCGCCGTTGTTGCCCAGGACCTTGCGGCCCAGCAGGTCCAGCGACTGGATGGTGTTCGTGCCTTCATAGATCATGTTGATGCGGTTGTCCCGCACGAACTGCTCCATGCCCCATTCCTTGATGAAGCCGTGGCCGCCGAACACCTGCATGCAGGCGTTGGTGGAGATGTGGCCGTTGTCGGTGATGAAGGCCTTGACGATGGGCGTCAGCAGCGCGACCAGCTCGTCCGAGTCCTTGCGCACCTTGTCGTCCGGGTGGCTGTGGGCCTTGTCCAGCAGCAGCGTGCAGTAGATCTGCAGCGCGCGGGCGCCTTCGGCATAGGCCTTGGCCGTGAGCAGCATCTTGCGCACGTCGGGGTGGACGATGATCGGATCGGCGTCCTTGTCCTTGGCCTTGGTGCCCGAGAGGCTGCGCATCTGGATGCGGTCCTTGGCGTAGGCCAGCGCGTTCTGGAAGGCCACTTCGGTCAGCCCCAGCGACTGGTTGCCCACACCCAGGCGGGCCGCATTCATCATCACGAACATGGCCTGCAGGCCCTTGTGGGGCTGGCCCACCAAGGTGCCGATGGCGCCGTCGATGGCGATCTGCGCGGTGGCGTTGCCGTGGATGCCCATCTTGTGTTCCAGGCCGGCGCAGAAGATCGGGTTGCGCTCGCCCAGCGAGCCGTCGGCGTTGACGTGGTACTTGGGCACCACGAACAGGCTGATGCCCTTGCTGCCCTTGGGAGCATCGGGCAGGCGGGCCAGCACCAGGTGGACGATGTTCTCGGTGAAATCGTGCTCGCCGGCGCTGATGAAGATCTTGTTGCCGGTGATCTTGTAGGTACCTTCGGGTGCGCCGGCCACGGGCTCTGCCTTGGTGCGCAGCATGCCCAGATCCGTGCCGCAATGGGGTTCGGTCAGGCACATGGTGCCGGTCCACTCGCCGCTTACCAGCTTGGGCAGATAGGTCTTCTTCTGCTCGTCGGTACCGTGCGCCAGCAGCGCTTCGTAGGCGCCGTGGGAGAGGCCGGGATACATGGTCCAGGCCTGGTTGGCGCTGTTGAGCATTTCGTAGAGGCACTGGTTGAGCACGAAGGGCAGGCCCTGGCCGCCGTATTCGGGGTCGCACGAGAGCGCCGCCCAGCCGCCTTCGATGTACTGCGCATAGGCTTCCTTGAAGCCCTTGGGCGTGGTCACCTCATGCGTCTGCTTATCCAGCGTGCAGCCCTCTTCGTCGCCCGAAATATTGAGCGGAAAGGCCACGCCGGCGGCGAACTTGCCAGCCTCTTCCAGCACGGCGTTGATGGTGTCCTCATCGACCTCGGCATGCTTGGGCATCGCCTTGAACTCGTCGGAAACGCGGAAAACCTCGTGCATCACGAATTGCATGTCGCGCAGGGGAGGCGTGTAGCTGGGCATGTGGGCTCCTCAAAAGGCTGGAAGGGAAACGAACGTTGTCGAAGGGACCGATGGGTGGAACACGGAGGGCAACGCGGACGGGCTCAACCGCCGCTGCTGCCGGAATCGGGCACGCCGTAGCGCGCCAGGATGTTGTCGAAGCCGGCATTGGCCCGGTCGATCGAGCCGGGCGTCTGCAGGAAGCGCGCTTCGTAGTGCAGCGCCAGGATGAGGCCGTGGATCTCGAACAGCATCTGATCGGGGCTCACGTCGGCGCGCAGCTGGCCCCAACTCCTTGGACTGCTCGATGGCGCGCTTCATCGCGGCGAGCCAGGTCAGCACGGAACTCGCGAGCGCGTCGCGCACCGGGCCCGCTCGGTCGTCGAACTCCACGGCGCCGCTGATGTAGATGCAGCCGGAATCGATTTCGATGGAGGTGCGCTGCATCCAGTGGGCGAACATGGCCCGCAGCCGCGCCACGCCGCGCGGGGCGTTCATCGCGGGGTAGAAGACCTCTTGCTCGAACCGCACGTGGTATTCGCGGATCACGGAGATCTGCAACTCTTCGCGCGAGCCGAAATGGGCGAAGACGCCGGACTTGCTCATGCCCGTGACGTCGGCCAGCGCGCCGATGGACAGGCCTTCGAGCCCGATGTGGGTGGCCAGGCCCAACGCCGCCTCGACGATGACGGCCTTGGTCTGCTGACCCTTTTGGAGGGCACGGCCTTCCCGCGCCGCGGCGCGGACGGGTTTGTGGGGAGCGGACGTGTCAGTCATGGAAAATAAAACGAACGATCGTGCTATTTTGCATGAAAAATGCGCATCAGCGATAGCCCCTAGGGGCCGATGGGGGATGCGCGGGAAAACCCCTAGCCGCCGCCTCAGCGAGCGGGGGCGGCGTGGGACAGGCCCGAGCCAAAGCTGCAGCGTAGCCTCCAGCTGCTCTACAGGTGAACGGCGGAAATCCGTGCGCGCATAGCGCTGCAGCCGGCCGCGCAGCAGGTCGCAGAGCGCGGCAGCGCGCGCCTGGGCATCCGCCGTGGGCGTGGCTGAGCCGGCGGCATCCGCAGCCGGGCGCAGGCATTGCCGCAACGACGATTCGATGCGGTCGAAGAACTGGTTCATGCGCTGCAGAAGGCGGTCGTTTTCCAGCACCAGCGCATCGCCCACCATCACCCGCACCATGCCGGGATTACGCGCGCCGAACTGCAGCACCAGGGCGCAGATGCGGGCCGCGCACTGCGCGCCCTCCTCGCCCGGTGCGGCCTCGCCGCTGGCCGCGCCGCCCGGCACCCGCAGGCCCTGGGTGATCTGCTGCACGCGCGTAAAGATGCTTTCCTCAATGAAGTCGATGAGCCCCTCGAACATCTGGGCCTTGCTGGCGAAGTGGCGGTAGAGGGCCGCCTCGCTCACATCCAAGCGGGCAGCCAGCGCTGCGGTGGTGATGCGCTCCGCGCCAGGCTGCTCCAGCATGCCGGCCAAGGCCTGCAGGATCTGCAGGCGGCGCTCACCCGGCTTGGGGCGGCGGCGAGCCGCCGCAGCGGCCGCCGGGGGCGATGCGGCCTCATCCATGCCTGCGGACGCGGCGGAGTCGGTGGCAGCGCCGCCGAAGGCAGCGGAATCGTTGGGGATATCGGGCATGACCTGCGGGTGTGTGCAAATCATTCTCGCACAGCGTTTTGACAGGGCTTTGCGCCAGCCCAGGCGGCGCGCTCAGGCCGCAAAACGCACGGAAACCAACAGCCCCTGGCCTTGCGCGCCCTGGTCCAGCGCCAGTTCGGCCTGGTGGGCCCGTGCGATTTCATCGGCAATGGGCAGACCCAGCCCCGTGCCCTCTCCGGCGGAGCCGGGCAGGCGGTAGAAGCGCTGCATGACCCGCGTCCGCTCGGCAGCCGGCACGCCAGGACCGTCGTCCTCCACCTGCAGGAAGGCCCGGCCCGCCTCCATGCCGCAGCGCAGGGTAACGACGCCGCCACAGGGCGTGTATTTGATGGCGTTATCCACGAGGTTGGAGAGCAGCTCGCGCAGCAGCCACCCGTGCCCGTTGGTGTAGGCCGGCGCGACTTCCAGCCCGAGATCCAGCCGCTTGGCGGTGGCCGCATCGAGCGAATCCTCCAGCAGGCTTTCGCACAGCGCTTTCAGATCGACGGACTGGGGAGCCAGCGCATCGAGGTTGCGCGCATCCGCCCGCGACAGGGCGAGCAGCTGGTGTGCCAGCTTGGACGTGCGCCGCGTGGCCTGGCGCAATTTTTCGACCTCAGAAGCTCCTAAAATAATAGCATTCTGCCCAATATTTACGGGCGCAGAAGCCGTTTTCCGCACTACGCCAGGCAGCTGAGAACCGGCTGCACCCGCAGTGCCACCGCGAGCCGCCAGCGCCCAGGCCTCGACCTGCGCCTGCAGACCTGCCAGCGGCGTGCGCAGTTGGTGGGCAGCATCGGCCACGAAGCGGCGCTGGCTCTCGGCCTGCGCATTGACCAGCGCGAACAGCCGGTTGAGCGAATCGACCAGCGGGCGCACTTCGGCCGGCGAAGCGGCCTCGTCGATGGGGCTCAGGTCACGCGGCGAGCGGCGCTCGACGGCGTCGGCCAGCTCCACCAGCGGCTTGAACGCGCGCCGTACAGCCCAGTGGATGGCGAGCGCCGCAGCCGCAATCAGCGCCAGGTTGGGCAGCAGCACGCGTAGCAGCATCTGGCGGCCCCACTGCTGGCGCGGGTCGGAGCCGTCGGCCAGCGCCACCACCAGTTCGCCAGCGCCCGTGTGGCTGCGCTGCACAGCCACACGGTAGATCACCCGGTCGTGCTCGACGCTGTGGAACTCCGGCACCAGTGTGGTGGGCACAGCGTTGCCCAACCAGTCGTCGCCCAGCAGCACGCGTCCTTTCAGGTCCAGCACGCTGAAGCCGGAAGCGCCGCTGTTCTGGCGCAGGAACTCCTCCACGGGCGGCGCCAGCAGCAGCATGGGCTCGCTATCCTCCGTGATGGCCGGCGACAGGATCGAGTCGGCCAGCGCCGGAAGCAGCCGCATCAGCCGCTGGTCGTGGCGGCCAGCCGCTTCGTCGGCAGAGCGGTAATCCAGCCAGGCCCCGGCCAGCGCCAGCAGGCACAGCGGCGCCAGCAGCAGCAGCAGCAGACGGTTGCGCAGGTCGGAGGTCACGGGAATTCTGGGAAACGAAGCGCAGGGCGGCGCGGCGCCGTGCCCCGCTCAGCCCGGCGGCGACGCAGGCCGCAGTTCGAGCCGGTAGCCGAAGCCGCGAATGGAGCGCAGTGCCACGCCGTGCGGCTCCAGCTTGCCGCGCAGGCGCGAGACGTAGACCTCGACGGCGTTGGGCGTGATTTCCTTGTCCCACCCCGTCAGGGCCTGCAGCAGCTTGTCCTTGCTGGCCGGCTTGGGCGCATGGATCATCAGGTATTCGAGCACCGTCCACTCGCGAGGCCCCAGCTCCAGTGCGTGGACTTTCGGCCCCACACCATGCATGCCAGGCCATGCCGGCGCCGCAGCCCCGCCCGCCATCCCGTCTGCCGCCCCGCGAATGCTGGCCGTGCGGTGGGCGGCATCCAGTTCCAGCGGGCCGAAGCTCAGCACCGATGTGGTGGCGGCCTGCGAGCGGCGCAGCAGAGCCCGCAGCCGGGCCAGCAGCTCGGGCAACTCATAAGGTTTGACCAGGTAGTCGTCGGCCCCCAGATCCAGCCCCTGGACCCGGTCATGCAGCGCATCGCGCGCCGTCAGGATCAGCACCGGCATGGAAGGATGCGCCATCTCGGGCCGGCGCAACCGCCGTGTGAGCTCCAGCCCATCCATGCCCGGCAACCCAATGTCGATCACCGCCGCATCGAACGACTCGGCCAGCAGCACCTCTTCAGCGCGCTCGCCGCTGCCCACCCAGTCCACGGCATAGCCGGCGTCCGTCAGGCCCAGCTTGATGCCGCTGGCCAGCATGACGTCGTCCTCGACCAGCAGGAGGCGCATGTCAGAGGCCCGCCACGAGGGTCACCGGCACGGCGTCGACCCGGAAAGCGAACGGCACGCCACGCTGCGCGTTCGATCAGTGGCTGCGAATCATCGTGCCGTAAGCCTGCTCGGTCAGGATCTCGAGCAGCATGGCATGCGGCACGCGGCCGTCGATGATGTGTACGGCATTCACGCCCGCCTTCGCCGCATCCAGCGCGCCGGCGATCTTGGGCAGCATGCCGCCAGAGATCGTGCCATCGGCGAAAAGCGCATCGATCTCGCGCGAGGTCAGGTCGGTCAGCAATTCGCCCGCCTTGTTCAGCACACCGGGAATGTTGGTGAGCAGCACCAGCTTCTCGGCCTGCAGCACGGTCGCCAGCTTGCTGGCCACCACGTCGGCGTTGATGTTGTAGCTCTCGTTGTCCTCGCCGAAGCCGATCGGGCTGATGACCGGAATGAAGGCATCGTCCTGCAGTGCCTTGACCACACTCGGGTCGATAGAAACGATGTCGCCCACTTGGCCGATGTCGTGCTCAATGCTCGGGTCCTTGTTGTCCACCATGCGCAGCTTCTGGGCCCGGATCATCCCGCCGTCGCGACCCGTCAGGCCCACGGCCTTGCCGCCGGCCTGGTTGATGAGGCCCACGATGTCCTGCTGCACCTCTCCGGCAAGCACCCATTCGACGACTTCCATCGTCTCGGCATCGGTCACGCGCATGCCCTGGATGAACTCGCCCTTCTTGCCCAGACGGTTCAGCGCCGTCTCGATCTGCGGCCCGCCACCGTGCACCACCACCGGATTCATACCCACCAGCTTGAGCAGCACCACGTCCTCGGCAAAGTCCGCCTGCAGCGCCGGATCGGTCATGGCGTTGCCGCCGTACTTGATCACCATGGTCTTGCCATGGAACTTGCGTATGTAGGGCAGCGCCTGGGCCAGGATTTCGGCCTTGGTGCGCGGCGCGATGGAAGACAAGTCGAGTTCCGTGGAGTTGGACATGGCGTTGAACGTTCCTGAGACAAAACTGGCGCGATTGTAGGTGCGCAGCCGTTACATCCTGAGCCAGCGCGGCACCTTGAAGCGGACGATCATCAGATACGCCCCCACATAGGCCGCAGCGAACACGAGGCAGCAGATCACCAGCACCGTGGTGTTGCGCCAGGACAGCACCTTCGCCGGGCATTCAGAGATAGGACGCATGGCGGGCTACCAAAATATGCCAACTAAGACCGACCAAGGCTAGTGAGATGCTCAGCCAAGCCCTTCGGTCTCGTGTCACCACATGGTCATAATCTCGGCATGACGCAAATAATCGAGGACCTACACGTCTATCTTCGCACCGTCAGGGGGGACGAACGCACATCCCTATCCGTACTGGCAAGCCTCATCCGCGAAGGCGCCTCTGTTCTCGACCTGGGCTGCGGCAGCGGTGCGCTGGGACAGTATCTGAAGGAAAACAGGTCGACTACCAACGACGGACTTACCTGGAGCGAAGTCGAGGCCAGCCATGCCAGGCCGCACTACCGCGACGTTGTGGTTGCCAACCTGGAAACTTGCGACCTGCTGACTCTGTTTGCAGGCAAAGCTTACGACTACATCGTTTGCGCCGACGTGCTGGAACACCTCAGCCGCCCCGAAAAAGTACTGCAAGCCTGCCGCTCACTGCTAGCGCCCCAGGGCAGGTTGCTCACGTCCGTGCCAAATGCTGGGTACGCGGGCCTAGTCGCCGAATTGCTTCAAGGTGACTTCCGCTATCGACCAGAAGGTCTGCTTGATCGCACACACCTTCGCTTTTTCACGCGCCGCTCACTGGCCAGGTTCATGGGGGAGCACCGCTGGGCGATCGACAGCCTGGACACCATCCGCCGCGAGTTACCTGAATCTGAATTCAAGCTAGCATTCGACCAACTGCCTCCAACAGTGGCCAGATACCTGCTGGCTACACCAGATGCGCTGACCTATCAGTTCATTGGCGTGGCACGGCCCAGTCCCGATACCGTATTGGTCGACCAAGCCGGGACTCCTGACCAGGAGCCGGCTACAGCTCTTTTTACAGCGCAGCTGTATTTCGGCGAGGAAGGCCAGTATTCTGAAGACAAAAAGGTATCCGTCGCAGGCACCATAGGGTGTGATCGGCAGCTCCTTCGCTTCCCGATTCCTCAGTCCAAACGTCTCACCCATCTTCGATTCGATCCCGCAGATCGGCCGGGTTTCATGCACCTGTACGGCATCTGCCTGCGCAAAGCCGATGGCCAGGCAGTCTGGAGTTGGACCGCTGAAACAGCTCCTGGCGCATTGCTAGCCGAGACAAGCCATAGCCAGTTGGTATGGCAAGCACCCCTGGTAGCGGCATCCCCTGCCACCTTGCTGCTCCTCACGGGCGACGACCCCTGGATCCAGTTACCTATCCCCCCCGGCGACGTGGCACACGCTGCTGCCAGTGGGGGTGCGGTGCTGGAGGCCGAGTTTGGCTGGCCAATGTCAGCCGATTATCTGGCGCTGTCCGGCGTGGTCCGCCCATTGCAGAGCGAAATCGTGAACCTGCAGGCCAAAGCTGCGGCAGAGCAGCAACGGCTGCTAAAAATTATCCACGACACCGAGCAAGCCCATCTGCGCACGCGAGAAATGGAGCGCTTGGCACTCAGGGAGGTAGAGGCGCGTCACACGCTGGATCTGACACAGGCTGAAGCCACAGCCGCCATCGAACGTGAGCGCCTGCTAGGCGTGCAGAAGGCCCTTTTGAGTGCAAAGGATGGGTTGACACGCCAACGCAGCGAACTCCTCCAAGAGTCTGCACAGCACCGCCGTTACGCGGAGCAACTTGAAGAAGACCTCCAGCGCATCCAGCGCGAATTCGCCGAGCTGGCGAGCCATCTGCAATTTATCGAGCGTTCCACAGTGTTTCGCGCCACCCGCCCTATCGTCAAAGTCAAGATGCAAATCGACCGCCTGCTGGGCCGCGTTTCGCACAACCCTATCCCCCTCGAGGCGAAAACTCCTGCGCAGCACCGTCTCAACCCAATGCAGCCCTCCGGTCACCCCGTGGACGTTATAGTTCCGGTATATCGAGGCCTAGCCGATACACAACTGTGCATCGATTCCGTGCTAGCTAGCCCAATCCGCACGCCGTACCGTTTGGTGGTCATCAACGACTGCAGTCCCGAACCCGAAGTGACGCAATGGCTGCGCACCCGAGCCACGCAGGACAGCCGCATCACGCTGCTGGAGAACACCGAGAACCTGGGTTTCGTCGGCACGGTGAATCGGGGCATGGCGTTGAGCGACCGCAATGACGTCCTGCTGCTCAATAGTGACACAGAGGTTGCTAACGACTGGCTCGACCGCATTCGCGCGGCCGCCTACTGCGACCAACGCGTCGCATCGGTCACGCCTTTTTCCACCAATGCCACGATCTGTAGTTATCCGGAATTCTGCAAGGACAACGCATTACCCCCGGGCTATGACACCGCGCGCATCGATGCACTATGCGCCCGCATCAATGCTGGCGCTGTGGTGGACGTACCGACCGGAGTGGGCTTTTGCATGTACATCCGGCGTGACAGCCTTGATCATGTAGGCTTATTCGACACCGAAAACTTCGGCAAGGGCTACGGAGAGGAAAATGATTTCTGCCAGCGTGCCGCACGAGCCGGTTGGCGCAATCTGCATTTGCTAGACACGTTCGTTCTGCACACAGGCGGTGTGAGCTTCGGCGACAGCAAGAGTCCCCGAGAGCGGGCGGCAATGGCCACCCTCGCGAGGCTGCACCCCAATTACTCTCGCGACGTGCATGCCTTCATACAGACAGATCCAGCCCGGCCCTATCGCTTGGCACTAGACGCAGCGCGGATTGCGGAGTCCGGCCTGCCCGTGATTTTGAACGTCCTGCACGACCGGGCAGGCGGAACCGTGCGCCATGTCCGCGAACTCGCAGAGCACTTGGCGGGTAAAGCAATTTCCCTTACTCTCACGCCCCGGCCCGGCCAAAATGTACTGCTGCGATTTGCTAGGGAAGCAGAAGGCTTCGAGCTGTCATTTCACTGGGAGACTCAGCGCGCTCAACTCTTGGATGTACTGCGTCGCCTTGGTGTGGGTCATATCCATTTCCACCATCTGCTGGGACATGACGCGGCGATACGCGATTTGCCATACATGCTTGGCGTTTCATACGACTTCACGGCGCACGACTATTTCAGTTATTGCACCCACATTTCGCTGACCGGTACAGGCGACCG
This sequence comes from Prunus mongolica, assembly GCA_030345395.1. Lineage (NCBI taxonomy): Eukaryota > Viridiplantae > Streptophyta > Magnoliopsida > Rosales > Rosaceae > Prunus > Prunus mongolica. The sequence goes on along the minus strand of JARJFA010000018.1, from coordinate 52,362 downwards.
ATATGCAGGCGAACTCGGCCCTGGGCAATGCGCCTGCTGCCCTCCCGACATGGGGGCCCCTTCGCATGGCACGGTCGCGCAGTGGCGAGCGGCTAATGCCCGACTGCTGGTCGGTGCAAGGCATGTGCTGGCTCCTAGTTGCGACACAGCGCGGCGCATTTCGGGATTAGTGCCAGCAGTGCATGTGCTGCCGATTCCCCACACAGACGTTATCGACGCAACATCATTGCCCAATCCAGCGCCCCGGCAACTGCCTACCAACGCAGCGTTGAAAATCGTCGTGATCGGTGCGATGAGCGTCATTAAGGGCGCAGACGTACTGGAAGCCGTAGCGATGGACTCAGCGAAGCGCAATGTACCCATCGAATTCCATTTAATAGGTTACGCCTACCGCCATTTACAAACTCAGCCCCGCTCGCGCCTAACCATCCACGGCGGCTACGCAGAAGAAGACCTACAGCGCCTCATCGAATGGCTGCAACCCGACTTGGCCTGGTTCCCCGCGCAATGGCCAGAGACCTACAGCTACACACTCAGCGCCGCTTTACAAGCCGGCCTACCAGTGGTCGTGGGCAATCTAGGTGCATTCGGCGAACGGATCGCCGGCCGGCCCTGGAGCTGGATTTGCGACTGGGACCAGGAGCCCCAGGCATGGGTTGATACCTTTGTGGCAATGCGTGATGCCCACTTCATTACAGGAGAAGCTCCTTCGCTGGCAAAAACTCAGCCGCAGCCAATGCCTCCTGCCGAAGTGCCTGATTGGCATTACAACACCCACTATCTGCACAACCTTCCAGTGCCCACTACGGTCGGGGCCGGCTCTGGTGCGTTGCTCACCCCAAGCCAACTGACAGGCTACGTACCTCAACTTAGCAGCGCTGGACAGGCCAAGTCAAGTCTGCTAAATGTCATCGTCTACCTGCGATCGCTGTCAGTATTACGAGGCATCGCTCGGCGCGTTCCTGCACACTGGCAACGGCGCGTAAAGAACTGGTTACAAGCTTGAACGTTGTGAGCTAAGTTACATATCGTCAAAGGCCGTTTACCCATTCGTACAGACCGTCAGCGGCGCCCCCCAAAGGCGCCACTATGCAAGTCTACATGCGCGCCCACCTGCTCGCATGCAAATTCACGGAGAGATACGGCCCAGTGCTTCATGGAGGCGCCCGCCACCCTTTAGTGCCGCGCTGAAAGTTTTAGAAAGCAAAGCATGCGGCCCAAAAAAAGCCGCACGCCTATTTACTAAAGACGGCTCAATGCGACGTCGTAGAGCGATTATTTCGCCCTTTACTTCGAATACACCATGGTTATCAGCCGCTCAAAAAAGACTGATTTTTTAATTTACAATCCCGCCCCCCGCAGCGTGAACTACGCGAGTATAAGCCACTACATCCTGAGCCATCGGGGCACCTTAAAACGAATAATCATCAAGTAGGCACATACATACGCAGCAGCAAACAGCAGGGAGCACATCGCCAATACCATGGTGTTGCGCCAAAACAGCACCGCAGGCACAATTGATGCTGCAGCAAACATCCAGAGATAAGGCGAAGTGCGGTTGTTACGCGAGAGCAATTCACGCGCTTCATCATCCTGCAGAGCCACACGGACGATACGGCGAAAAATGAGCTGATGAAGGTGCAGCGCATCTGCCATGCCAGGCGACTGTCCCCGAACCAACTTGCGATAAATGGAAAAAAAGGTTTCTACTACTGGGTAAATCAGCAGCAACACTGGGAACCAAGGAGATACCACCGGATGACGCTGCACGAGCATGATGCAGCCCACCCCGATGACAAGCCCCCAAACATAGGCCCCACCATCACCCGCAAACACCTTACCTCTGGGGTAATTCCACAACAGAAATCCGGCCGTCGCGCCAGCCAGACACACCAGCATGGCTGCCAATTGTCGGTCCCCCAGTTGCAGCGCGACATGTACGAGCGCCAGACTGATGAAGAAGGCAACCATACCAGCAAGCCCGTTGTAACCATCGATTAAATTGAAAGCATGCGGCAAACCCGACATCGCAATGATTGCAAAAGCCGCGGCAACCCAAGGGCTCACATGCAACCACGCATCCACTGGCGCCATTCCGACACGATTGGTCTGAAGACCCAGCAGGCCACAGAGCAGCGTGGCGGAGAGCGCCGTCAAACCCAGCCTTACTTTGGCAGCAACCTTCTGCGTTACATCTTCAACTAGGCCAGCCCCCACAGCAGGCACCATGCACAGCAGACCCGCCAGCACCACGAACACAGGCACATTTACATTCAGCCGACGCCCGAGAGGGGAGGCGGCGAAAAGCATCGCGCATCCCATTCCGATGAAGATACCTAGGCCACCGATACGAGGAACATGACCGCGGTGGAACCGCTGCGGCATGTCCTGCCGGTAGTGGCGAGCGTGGCGACGAGCTACTCGTGTGATGAGGAAGGTCGTGAACGTCGCGCAAAAGAAGCTCAGAACGATAAGGGCAATCATGCAGTTGTGGGGCAAGCAGAGCAAACTGCTTTTTTTAGTAAAAATTTCGTACCGTTGGCGGGATGTGGGTCCCAGCCAGGAATGCGACGGCGGAGCAAATTAGATCATGACAAACCCGCAACAGGGCACCAAACACATCACCATATCCATCGTCAGCCACGGACAGCAGGAGTTGATTCTTCCGCTACTGGAACAGTTGGAACGTCACTGCGCCGAACAAATTGCGAAGATCGTACTCACGGTGAATACTCCAGAACCAGATCTCATTGCGGGCAAGCAATGGACTTTTCCTGTCCAGCCAATCAACAATGCAAGGCCGAAAGGGTTTGGGGCTAACCACAACGCGGCATTCTTACATTGCGAAACACCTTGGTTTCTCGTGCTCAATCCAGATGTACGGCTAACTAACGACGCTCTCAGTGCTCTTACTGCATCCGCCACACCCCGTGCAGGACTCATCGCCCCCTTGGTCAGGGAAACGAACGAGGTAAACCCCGAACCGCACAGGGGACTACTGACGCCCATGGAGATCTTGCAAAGACGCCAAGCTGGCCATCGGCCACCAGCACGCCCTGCATGGATTCCAGGTCTGTTCATGTTGTTCCGCTCGGATGCCTTCCAGCAAACCAGCGGGTTCGACAACCGATTTTTCATGTACGGAGAGGATTTCGACATCTGTGCCCGCCTGCAGCTTCAAGGTTGGGAGCTTAAGGTCAACGAAGACTTGGAAGTGCGACATGAGGCACAACGAGCCAGCCATCGCAGCTGGAGACATCTCTATTGGCACATCACAAGCTTGGTCAAAGTTTGGATGTCAAGTGCCTTTTGGCGCTATCGCGCCTCACGCCGGTCTCCTTAAATGAACGCCCCGCGACCACTGACAGTGTTGCGAAGATCTACGTCATCGCCCAAGCGAAGCATTGCACTCGCTACTGGAACGCTTACGCGTTGCCGACCGACTCAAGACTTCGCCATTCAGCGCCCATCCCCTTCCATCAACGCACCATGTGCGCAAAGAGGTCGGGAGTGCTTCTCATGAACGCCTTGCACGAGCCATTGCTCGTTAGAATTCTACGTGGCTACCTTCACCGCCAGGCCCCGGCAGAACGTTTGTAGAAGATAGCGCGGTGAGGCACATCTGCCCATCCACTTTCACCCTTTCACCCTTTCACCTCCCCCTCACCCTTGGCTTCGGCAGCCCGGGTGCGTGACATTGAACGCACAGCTATCTTTCCCATGAGCCAAACCCGATCCAACCTTCACCGCAGTGCCTGGGCCGACTGGTGGGAGGGCACGCGCCGCACCGACATTTGGTGGACCCTAGCCTGGTTCGATATCGTTTTACGCTACCGACGGTCAATGTTGGGGCCGCTGTGGCTAACGCTCAGTATGGGCGCGATGATCATCGGCATGGGACCGCTCTACAGCTCGCTTTTTGGAACCAAGCTGTCCCAGTTCTTCCCCCATTTGGCATTGGGGTTGATATTCTGGGCGCTGTTTTCATCCTTGGTTACCGACGGCTGCACTGCCTTCATAAGCTCAGCGCACTATTTGAAGCAAGGCTACTTTCCGATCAGCCTTTTCGTTTGGCGCAGCATGTCACGCAACCTAATCCAGTTTTTTCATCACATTGTGCTCTACCTGCCAGTCGCGCTATGGGCTGATGTTTCCCTCCAATGGTCCGCCCTGCTTGTCATTCCCGCCTTCGCACTACTGTTGATCAATGCCCACACTATTGGACTGGTGCTCGGACTCGTTTGCACACGTTTCCGAGATGTGACGCAAATCGTGACCAGCATCATGCAAATGCTGATGTTTCTTACACCTGTATTCTGGATGCCCGACAGCTTGCCTGGCCGCGCCAGATACATCCTCTGGAATCCTCTCGCACAAATGCTTGATCTGCTGCGTACACCACTGATGGGCGGCATTGCAACACTGCACAGTTGGCTCGGAGTCCTAGCCTGGACGGGGGGCAGTTTGATAGCCGCCACACTGGTCTTCGCAAAATATCGCCGTCGCGTTGTCTACTGGCTCTGAACATGGCCCTCCTCTCTCTCAAAAACGTATCTGTCAGCTTTCCTATCTACGGAGCAGGCTCAGCCTCCCTGAAAAAAACGTTAGCAGCCTCCGTCACCGGTGGCCGCTTCGGCAAGGAAACGGGGGTGAACGTAGTGCAAGCTCTGCACGACATCAACCTTGAGCTGAAAAATGGCGACCGCCTTGGACTGCTTGGTCACAACGGCGCAGGCAAATCGACACTGCTACGAACATTAGCGGGCGTGTACGAGCCCTCAGCAGGCGATTTCATTCGGGAGGGCAGCGTTGCCAGCCTAATCGACCCATCACTGGGTATAGAGCCTGATGCTAGCGGCCTAGAAAACATCATGTTGCGCGGCTTGGTCATGGGCATGAATCGCAAGCAGGTCGAGGATCTCACCGTAGAGATATGTGAATTCAGTGGATTAGGCGAATATGTCAACATGCCAGTACGGACTTATTCAACCGGCATGCTGATGCGACTAGCCTTTTCGATATCGACCAGTGTTCAAGCAGACATCTTGTTGATGGACGAGTGGCTTTCGGTAGGAGACGCAGATTTCACCGAAAAGGCGGAAAAACGTATGAAGGATGTAGTTTCAAAATCCGGCATTTTGGTACTTGCCTCACACTCTCCAGACCTCATTGCGCGTGAATGCAATAAGGTCATTCGTTTGGAGCATGGACGGATCGTAGTGGAATCGTGAGACTTGGATACACTCCATCGCCCATCAAGAAGATTCGACAACGGCTCTCGCCATCCAAAGCAGATCGCTTTGTCGCTATCGGTCACTCATCCGCAAAACACCGGGGTGGGTGCCTCACTGGAAAAAATAGCATTCCCCCCTTGGGGGCAATCCCAGCCCTATTAAAACTCATCAACCAAAAACTTCAGCTAGGGAAAAAGCACTTCCCGCAAGATCCTTGGCCGAGAGCATTACCGACATGTTGATCTCGGGCCAGCGCACCCCAATCAGATCATCATTCCAGATGATGCAGCGTTCGTGGGCAGCAGCGTAGTAGTCAGTCGTCTTATAAAGAAAATCCGCGCTATCGCTGGTCACCACGAAGCCATGTGCAAAGCCGGCCGGGATCCACAGCTGCCGGTGATTGCTCTCGGTCAGTTCCACCCCCACCCACTGCCCGAAGGTCGGCGAACTCTTGCGGATATCCACTGCCACGTCGAACACGGCTCCACGCGTCACACGCACCAGCTTGCCCTGCGGCTGCTGGAGTTGGTAATGCAATCCACGCAGCACGCCTTTGGTCGAGCGCGAATGGTTGTCCTGCACGAACTCCACATGTTGGCCCACCGCTTCGTCGAACACGCGCTGGTTGAAGCTTTCCATGAAGAAGCCGCGCTCGTCGCCGAAGACTTTGGGCTCCAGGATCAGCACGCCTTCCAACTGGGTCTTCGTCACCTTCATCCGTGGTACTCCTCGCGCAGCAGGCGCATCAGGTATTGGCCATAGCCGTTTTTCCTGAGAGGGGTGGCCAGCTTCTCGACCTGTGCAGCGTCGATGAAGCCTGCACGCCAAGCGATCTCTTCGGGGCACGCGATCTTCAGGCCCTGGCGCTGTTCCAGCGTGGCGATGAATTGGCCGGCTTCCAGCAGGCTTTCATGCGTGCCGGTGTCCAGCCACGCGTAGCCGCGCTTCATGATCTGTACGTTGAGACTGCCCTGATCCAGATAGGCTTGGTTAACGGCCGTGATTTCCAGTTCGTCTCGGGCGCTGGGTTTGACGGCCTTGGCGATGTCCACGACCTGCCGGTCGTAGAAGTACAGACCGGTGACGGCATAGTTGCTCTTGGGCTGGGTGGGCTTTTCTTCGATGCTCACCGCACGGCCGCCCTGGTCGAAAGCGACCACGCCATAGCGCTCGGGGTCGTTCACGTGATAGGCGAAGACGGTGGCGCCATCGGGCTGCTCGCCTGCGGCCATCAGTTGCTGCTGCAGGTCATGGCCGTAGAAGATGTTGTCGCCCAGCACCAGTGCGCTGGGTGCGCCGTCCAGGAATTGCTCACCGATGATGAAGGCCTGTGCCAGCCCATCGGGGCTGGGCTGCACGGCGTACTGGAGATTCAGGCCCCACTGGCTCCCGTCGCCCAGCAGTTGCTGAAAGCGCGGCGTGTCCTGCGGCGTGCTGATGATGAGGATGTCGCGCATGCCGCCCAGCATCAGCGTGCTGAGCGGGTAGTAGATCATGGGCTTGTCATAGACCGGCAGCAGTTGCTTGCTGATCGCGAGGGTGGCGGGGTGCAGGCGCGTGCCGGAGCCACCGGCAAGGATGATGCCCTTGCGTTGCTTGTTCGTGGAATGCATGTGTTCTTTTCTCTGACGGGGAGTACGGCGACTCAGGCGCGTTGTGACCTACAGGATTTCTCTGAGCATGCGGGCGACGCCGTCCTGCCAGGGGGGCAGGCGCAAGCCGAAGGTGGCCTGCAGCTTGGACGTATCGAGCCGGGAGTTGTGGGGCCGCTGGGCCGGCGTGGGGAATGCGCTGGTCGGCACGGCCTTGACCGCATCGGGTCCAGCCTTGAGTTCGACACCGGCTTGCTGCGCCAGAGCCAGCACGTATCGGGCGTAGCCGTGCCAGGTGGTTTCTCCTGCCGCGATGGCGTGATAGAGCCCGGCCTTGGAAGGGTCTTGCAGCGTGGCACGGATGGCGTGCGCGGTGATGTCGGCCAAGAGTTCGGCGCCGGTGGGTGCGCCGAACTGGTCGTCGATCACCGTGAGCTGGTCGCGCTCCTTGGCCAGGCGCAGCATGGTCTTGGCGAAGTTGCCACCGCGCGCGGCATAGACCCAGCTGGTGCGCAGGATCAGGTGCCGACTGCAGTGCTGCGCGACGAGTTGCTCGCCTTCGAGCTTGGTCTGGCCATAAACGCTCAAGGGTCCCGTCGCGTCGGTCTCGCGCCAGGGCGTGCTGCCGCTGCCGTCGAAGACGTAGTCGGTGGAGTAATGCACCATGAGAGCGCCGAGTTCTTCGGCCGCCCGTGCGACCTCCCCCGGCGTGGTGGCGTTGAGCTTGCGGGCGAGATCGACCTCGCTCTCGGCCTTGTCCACTGCCGTATGCGCCGCGGCATTGACGATGACGTCGGGGCGCACGCGCCGCACAGTGTCGGCGACCTGTTCGGGCTGGCTGAAGTCCGCCGGATAGTCCGTGCTGTCGAAGTCGAGCGCCACCAATTCACCCAGCGGCGCCAGGCTGCGCTGAAGTTCCCAGCCGACCTGGCCACCCTTGCCCAGCAGCAGCAGCTTCATGCTTTCACCGCCTCGTTGCCGTACTGCTTGGCGACCCAGTCGCGGTAGCCGCCGCTTTGCACGTTGGCGACCCATTCCTGGTGGGCCAGATACCACTCCACCGTCTTGCGGATGCCGGTGTCGAAGGTTTCCGCAGGCTTCCAGCCCAGCTCGCGTTCGAGCTTGCGTGCGTCGATGGCGTAGCGGCGGTCGTGGCCGGGACGGTCGGTCACGTAGGTGATCTGTTCCTGGTACGAGCGTCCGTCCGCGCGCGGGCGCAACTCGTCGAGCAGCGCGCAGATGGTCTGCACGATCTCGATGTTGGGCTTCTCATTCCAGCCGCCCACGTTATAGGTCTCGCCCAGTCGGCCGGCCTCCAACACGCGGCGGATGGCGCTGCAGTGGTCCTTCACGTAGAGCCAGTCGCGGATCTGCATGCCATCGCCATAGACCGGCAGGTTCTTGCCGGCCAGCGCGTTGACGATCATCAGCGGGATGAGCTTCTCGGGAAAGTGGAACGGGCCGTAGTTGTTGCTGCAGTTGGTGGTGAGCACCGGCAGGCCATAAGTGTGGTGCCAGGCACGCACGAGGTGGTCGCTGGCGGCCTTGCTGGCCGAGTACGGGCTGTTGGGCTCATAGGCATGGCTTTCCGTAAACGCCGGAGCATCTGCGGACAGCGTGCCATAGACCTCGTCGGTGGACACGTGTAGAAAGCGGAAGGCTTCCTTCTCGCCCGCGGGCAGAGCCTGCCAGTAGTGCCGTGCGGACTCCAGCAGTCGGAAGGTGCCGACGACGTTGGTCTGCACGAAATCCTCAGGCCCGTGGATCGAACGGTCCACATGCGATTCAGCCGCGAAGTTGACGATGGCACGCGGGCGGTGCTCAGCCAAAAGCCGCGCGACCAGTTCGGCATCGCCGATATCGCCCTGGACGAAATGATGGCGTCCATCCGACTGCAGCGAGGCCAGCGTCTGCAGGTTGCCTGCGTAGGTGAGCTTGTCGAGGTTGACGACGGGCTCCTGGGAACCCGCCAGCCAGTCGAGGACGAAATTGGCACCGATGAAGCCTGCACCGCCTGTGACGAGAATCATTGTTTGATATGTGTCTATGTGTTTCTGGAATGCCTTTGGCACGCGATGGATTATCACATCGGACTGACATGCCTCCGTAACCTGATGCACTCATCAGCGACAGTCAACGCAATCGCCTCTCCCTCGATACTGCAGTGCAGCGTGCCGGAAATACAGCGCTGGTTTACAGTGGCCCGCAACAAGAAACCCGCAGAGACAGGGAAGGCCGCCATGACCAAGAAAATGCCGCGCCGCACGGCCGAACGCATTCTGGAAACCACCCAGGAACTGTTCAATCGGTTTGGCGAACCCAATGTATCGACCACAGCCATTTCCGCGGAAATGCGCATCAGCCCGGGCAATCTCTATTACCACTACCCCTCCAAGGAAGCGTTGATCAATGCGCTTTTCGCCCGCTTTGAAGGAGCCCTTGAGAACTTGCTCGCATCCTGCGACGGCCTTCGCACACTGGGAGACGCCCAGGCCTTTCTGCGTTCTTTGTTGGAACTGGTGTGGCAATACCGCTTTCTCTACCGCGACATGAACGACCTGATGTCACGCAACAGGCAGCTGGAGCTTCACATCCAGTCCCTTCAGGCGCGCAAGGTGCGGGCTGTCATGTACCTGCTGAACGGCATGCGGCGAAACGGCACGCTCCGACTTCAGGAAGCAGACGTTCCCCGCCTGGCCACCAGCCTGGTGATGCTGGCGACCTACTGGTTCAGCTTCGAGTATGTGAATAACCCGCGCCACGCCCTGGAGTCGGAGAGCGAGTGCTCGTCGATCACCCGAGGAGCGGAACAGCTTCTGAGCCTGCTATCGCCCTACCTTACGAAGGAGGAGCACCAGCAACAGGACAAGCCGGCCGATACCCGCAATGCCGCAAACGCCGCAAACGCTGTGACTGCCTGAGCCTAGAAGCAGAGCCCGCTCGGACAGCAGGACGACCCCACCCTGCGTGGACAGACGCTAGACGGGCTGCGCGGCAAAGCGCCGCGATGCGATCTCCAGCAACCCGTCGAAGATCAGGTTCTCGATGAGCTCGAAGGGGCGCGTCATGCTCGGCGCCATCTTCCAGCCCGCACCCCCGGTCATCATGCAGGCAGGTGGCTGGCCGCAATGCTGGATCACGTGCTGCACCATCCGCTCAACCGCGCCCGCGATGGCATAAGTGCCGCCACTGGTCAGCGCATCGCTGGTGTTGGTGGGGAAGAGACGCACCTCGCCGGTCGGCACGTGAAGGCCTGCCGTTCCGGTTTCCAGCGCTCGCAGCATGATGCCGTGGCCAGGCAGGATGAGCCCCCCCAGGAAGCGCCCCTCTGCATCGATCGCCTCCACCGTCACCGCCGTACCCACCATCACGACGATGAGCGGGCGCGCCGGCCCCTGGGCGAGCATGCGATGACGCGCACCGATCATCGCCACCCAACGGTCGGAACCGAGGCGCGAGGGATGGTCGTAGCCATTGACCAGGCCGGCTTCCTGGGCCGACGAAACCACCCATCGCGCCGGCACGTCCCAGAGCTCCATCTGCTCGACAACGCGGCGTTTGACCGCGTCGCCCGCGACGATGCAGCCCAGCATATGGGTCGGCGCCGGCAGGCCTGCCCAGGCGCCTTCAGCCAAGCGTTCGATGTTGTCCAGGAACTCCGCCCCGTGCGCCCGCACCGAAGCGCCGGGGTGCGGAGCATCGAACAGCGCCCACTTGAGACGGGTGTTGCCCACGTCGATGGCCAGAAAAGTCATATTCGAATTATCACGAGTTTTACCTGAGGGACTGTCTCCAGCGCATATGCCGCCGAAAGGAAGGCGGACATAGCGCCCCACTGTGGAAAATGCCCCTCGGCGCCCCATCCGACAGCGGGGCGTCATTGTTCCCGGCTACATTGCAACGCTTGTCCAACATTTACCGAGGAGCCATCCATGGGACTTTTCAACTTCATCAAGGAAGCCGGCGAGAAACTGTTCGGAGGCAAAGAGGCGCACGCTGACACGGCGGCGGCCCCCACGCAGGACGAACTCAACGCCCGCGCAGGCAAGGCCATCGAGACCTACATCGCCACGCAGAACCTGGGCGCCACCGACGTGAAGGTCACCTTCCAGGGCCCCGAGGGCAAGGTCATCGTGCAAGGCACCGCCCCCACGCAGGCCGTCAAGGAAAAGATCACGCTGTGCTGCGGCAACGTGTCCACCGTGACCAGCGTGGACAATCAAATGACGGTAACCAACCCGGAGCCGGAGGCCCAGTACCACGACGTGGTGCGCGGCGACACGCTCTCGGCCATTGCCAAGAAGTTCTATGGCGACGCCAACAAGTACCCGGTCATCTTCGAGGCCAACAAGCCCATGCTGACGCACCCCGACAAGATCTACCCCGGCCAGAAGCTGCGCATTCCGGCGCTCTGACGCCAACGCGCAGACACGTATCTACGGGCCTTCGGGCCCGTTTTTCATGTCTGCCCGGCGCGAGGATCAGCCCTGGCGCCAGGGCAGGCCGCGAAGGCGCCAGCCGCCACGCCGGTTGCGGTGGCCGTTCTCATCGGCATCGCCCTCGAAGCCTTCGAGGATGTTGTAAGCCTCCACACCCAGCTCCGCAGCGCGACGGGCGGCCGCCACCGAGCGCACGCCGCTGCGGCACAGCAGCACGGCACGGCCGCCGGGCGGCACGGCGGCCTGCAAGGTGTCGTCGAATGTGGGGTTGGGCACCATGCCGGGCCAGTGTTTCCAGGGGATGGCGACGGCGCCCGGCACGTAGCCGACCCAGTCGCGTTCAGCGTCGGTGCGCACGTCGATGAGCACGGCCTGGCCGGCCTGCACCCATTGCCAGGCAAGCTGGGGACTCACGTCGCCGGCATAGCCCTCGGCGGGTGCCGGAAGGTCGGTAGAGGTGGAAGAAGGGTTCGAGGTCATGTGGACATTCTGGCAGAGCGCCCGCCCTGTCCAGCACCTATTCCCAGAGCGGGGCCGGCTCTTCGCGCAGCTGGTTGCGCAGGCCGGCGTAGTCGGGCATGACGCTGGCCACCGTGTCCCAGAAGCGTGGGCTGTGGTCCATCACGCGCAGGTGGGAGAGTTCGTGCGCCACCACGTAGTCGATGACGGCGGGCCGGTAGTGCAGCAGCCGCCAGTTCAGCCGGATGGAACCATCGGACTTGGCGCTGCCCCAGCGCGTGCTGGCGCTGGACAGGCGCAGACTGGTCCAGCGCACGCCCAGTTGCGGCGCGAAGTGTTCAAGCCGGCGCATGAAATGGCTGCGCGCCTCGCGCATCAGCCAAGCCTGCACGGCGTCGCGGATCTGCGCCGGCGCAGCGCTACGCGAGAGGCCCACATGCAGCGTCCGCTGGCCGCTGGCGGCATCCTGCAGCAGCGCCGCACCTTTGCCGGAAAAACCGTGCGTCGGGTCCAGCACCACGGTCAGCGGCTCGCCCAGATAGGGCAGCACGGCACCGTCACGCCATGCGATGCGGCCGCTGGCCTGCCGGTCCAGCCGGGCCTGGGCCTCGCCCAGCTTGCGCAGGATCCATCCGGACTTTTCCTGCAGCGCCTGCTCGATGCCCGCAATGGTGACCCAGCCCGGTGCGCGCACCGCCAGCCCCTCAGGGCCCACGGTGAAGCCGATGCTGCGCCGGCGCGCCCGATGCAGCGCATAGCCGACGAGGACATCACCCAGCAGCACCTCGCGCTGCGCGTGCGGGGGACGGAAAAGCGCTGGCGAGAGCAGCGTGCCCAGCGGGGGCGCCGGGGTGGCGGAGGGCGGAGCGGAAGGTACCGGAGCGGCAGGCCGGGGCGCAGAGCCATTCGCTACCTTTTCGATAGCACCCTGCCCTTTGGAATCAAGCGCTGAGGGCCTCTTCGGCACTTCGGCGCGCTTTTCCGGCGCAGCCCGATCGCCCGTAGCCTGGCCACCCCAAAGGTCCAGCGCCAACTGCACCAAACGATGCATCGCGCCTCAGCTCCGCGCCTGATCCATCGACTCGGCAGCAGGAGCCGTGAGCGGGGATGCCGCATAGGCCTCGGGGTCCAGGCGGCGCATCTCGGCCTCGATCCATTCCTCCACCTCGCGCATCAGCTCGTCGGGGGCGCGGCCGGTGCTGGCGATGGGCCGGCCGATGGACACATCCACCGTGCCGGACCGCTTCACGAAGGCCTTGCGCGGCCACACCTTGGCCGAGGTGACGGCGATGGGCACCACCGGCACGCCGGTCTCGATGGCAAGCCGGGCGCCGCCGCTCTTGTACTGCCCGCGCTGGCCGCGCGGCGCGCGCGTACCTTCCGGAAAGATGATGACCCAGGTGCCCTGGGCCAGCAGCCGCCGGCCCTGGTGCAGCACGCGGGCGAAGGCCTGGGCGCGCTGGCTGCGGTCGATGTGGATCATGTCCAGGCTACCGATGGACCAGCCGAAGAACGGGATGTGCAGCAGCTCCTTCTTGAACACGTAGGCCAGCGGGCGCGGCAGCATGGCAGGCATCAGGAAGGTCTCGTACGTGGACTGGTGCTTGACCAGCAGCACCACACCCTGGCCGGGGTCGGTGGGCAGGTTCTCCATGCCGCTCACGCGGGTGCGGATGCCGATGCAGACGCGCGCCGCGTCCACGCTGAGCCTCAGCCAGGCGCGCGCAATGCGATAGCGCGCGGGAACACCGCCGCCGACCAGCCGCACCAGCAGGATGGCCAGGGTGTAGGGCACGACAGTGACGGCCATGAAGAGCAGATGGATCAGCGAGCGGAGTAAGGCCATGGCGAGGTTTCCGGGGCAAAAGGTTCTTCAGTTGCTTTCAGCCGTTTAGCGCCCATGTATCAAGCGCATATCGCTATCTTTTCAATAGCAACCGATGCGCTGGCGGCGGCAGGCCGGGCGCACGCGGGTGGGTGCCTCCGGGCAGGCACGGTTCAGACCGCGATCGCCAGGCCGCCCGCATCGGGCGCGGCGCCAGGGCGCGGCACCGCAGGGTCCAGCAGCAATGTATCGACCAGCGCATCCAGGCTGGCATGCAGGCGGGTGCCGGGCGGCCAGCCTTCAGGCAGGGGCTGGTCGGGCACGAGGTGCTCGGAATGGCCGGTACACACGGCATGCAACTGCCGTGCGCCGATGGCGGCGGCCGCCTGCAGGTGGGCCGCACAGTTGCCGATGGCCACGACATCCGCGCCTTCCACGCCGTAGCGGTCGCGGATCTGCTCCATCAGGCCCGGCAACGGCTTGCGGCAGGTGCAGGGCTCGCTGTCGGCATGCGGGCAGTAGAACACCGCGTCGATGCGCCCGCCCGCCACCGCCACCAGCCGCTGCATCTTGGCGTGGATGGCGTTGAGCGTCTGCGCGTCGAAAAGGCCCCGGCCCAGGCCGGGCTGGTTGGTGGCGATCACCACATGCCAGCCGGCGCGGTTGAGCCGGGCCACCGCTTCCACGGCGCCCGGCACGGGCACCCAGTCGTCAGGGGTGGCGATGAAGCCGTCGCCCAGCACGTTGAGCGTGCCGTCACGGTCGAGGATGGCGATCTTCAGCATGGTGCGGCGGGGCGTGGGTGGAGGGGTGGTGGTAGCTGGCGCCGGGGCGAATCAGGCCGCGAGGCGCGAGAGGTCGGCCACGCGGTTCATCGCCACGTGCAGGCGCTTGAGCAGGCCCTGGCGATTGAGGCGCAGGTCCAGCGCTTCGGCGTTGACCATCACGTCGTCGAAGAAGGCATCGACCGGCGCGCGCAGCACGGCCAGGGTCTGCAGGCTGGCGGTGTAGTCGCCGGCATCGAACTGCGCGTCGGCCTCGGGCACGAAGCGCTGCAGCGCGGCGAACAGGTCCTGCTCGGCCTTTTCCTGCAGCAGTTCGGGGTTGACGTGCGGGTCCACCGGACCTTCGGCCTCGGCCTTCTTCAGGATGTTGCCCACGCGCTTGTTGGCCGCGGCCAGGGCCGGGGCCTCGGGCAGCGCGGAGAAGGCGCGCACCGCCGCCAGCTGCTTTTGCACCAGCGACAGGCGCTGCGGGCGCAGGGCGATGACGGCATCGACCTCCTGCGCGCTGTAGCCCTGCTCGCGCAGGCTGCCGGCCAGGCGGTCGTAGATGAAGTCGGCCAGGGCGCCGCTGGCGTCCTGGATCTTGTCCCCGAAGGCGGGTACGGCGCCGGCCAGCAGGGGCTGCAGGTCGAGCGGCAGCTCTTTTTCGACCAGCATGCGGATCACGCCCAGCGCATGGCGGCGCAGCGCGAACGGGTCGCGGTCGCCGGTGGGCAGGTTGCCGATGCCGAACATGCCGACCAGCGTCTCCAGCTTGTCGGCCAGGGCCACGATCACGCCCACGTTCTCGCGCGGCAGCTCGTCGCCGGCGAAGCGCGGCTTGTAGTGGTCTTCGATGGCGTGGGCCACCTCGTGCGCCAGGCCGTCGTTGGCCGCGTAGTAGCCGCCCATGATGCCCTGTAGCTCGGGGAATTCGCCCACCATGTCGGTGACCAGATCGGTCTTGGCCAGCAGCGCGGCCGTGTCCACGCAGGAAAGCAGGTAATCGCGGGCGATCTCGCCGTCGGGCGAATCCAGCTCGGGGTTCTGCGCGCCGATGCCGGCGAAAAGCTGCTCGGCAATGGCGCGGGCGATGGCGCGCACGCGCTCCACCCGCTCGCCCTGCGTGCCCAGCTTGTTGTGATAGACGACCTTGCCCAGCGCTTCGACGCGCGAATGCAGCGTCTTCTTGCGATCCTGGTCGAAGAAGAACTTGGCGTCGGCCAGCCGCGGGCGCACCACGCGCTCGTTGCCGCCGATGACGGCACTGGCGTCCTGAGGGCTGATGTTGCTCACCACCAGGAACTGGTTCGTGAGCCGGCCTTCGGCGTCCAGCAGCGGGAAGTACTTCTGGTTGGCCTTCATCGTGAGGATCAGGCATTCCTGCGGGACGCCCAGGAATTCCTTCTCGAATTCGCAGACCAGCACGTTGGGGCGCTCGACCAGGGCCGTCACTTCATCGAGCAGCGCGTCGTCGTCGATCGGGCGCACGCCGCCGCCCACGCGCTCGGCCGCCGCTTGCAGCTGGCGGGCGATCTCGGCGCGGCGCTCGGTGAAGCTGGCGATCACGGCGCCCTCGTCGCGCAACTGCTGCGCATAGCCGTCGGCGTTCTGGATCACCACCGGCTGCACGGCCGCCTCGAAGCGGTGGCCCAGCGTGGTGTTGCCGGCGGCAAGGCCCAGGGCCTTCACCGACAGCAGCACCTCGGTGCCGTGCAGCGCGACCAGGCCGTGCGCGGGGCGCACGAAGTTCACGCTGCTCCAGCCGTCGGCCAGCTGGTAGCGCATCACCTTGGGGATGGGCAGCTTGGCGATGGCATCGTGCAGCGCCTTCTGCAGGCCGTCGGACAGGGTCGCGCCGCGGGCCGTGCTGTTGTAGAAGAGCACGTCGGCCTTGCCGTCGTTGACGCGGGCGAGCTGCGGCACGGCCGAGGCGTCGGCGCCCAGGGCGGCGAGCTTCTTCAGCAGCGCGGGGGTGGCGGTGCCGTCGGCGGCCAGGCCCACGGACACGGGCATGAGCTTGTGCGAGACGGCCTTGTCATCGGCGGCGGATGCCACTTCGGTGATGTGCGCGGCCAGCCGGCGCGGCGAGGCGTAGGCGGTCAGGCGCGAGCCGGCCGAGGTCAGGCCCTGGGACTTGAGCTGCTCGAACAGCACGCCGGCAAAGGCATCGCCCAGCTTCTGCAGGGCCTTGGGAGGCAGTTCTTCGACGAAGAGTTCGACGAGAAGGTTGGGATGGGTCATGGTGGTCTGTATTCCTGCTGCGTGCCCGTGCCTCAGGCCGCCTTCTTGTTGTTCTGCTGTTGCTCGGCCTTGGCCAGATCGGCCAGCACTTCGGTGGCCCAGTCCTTGGGCGCCATCGGAAAGCCCAGCCGCGCCCGGCTGTCCAGATAGCTCTTGGCCACGGCGCGCGCCAGGTTGCGGATGCGGCCGATGAAAGCGGCGCGCTCGGTCACGCTGATGGCGCCGCGCGCGTCCAGCAGGTTGAAGCTGTGCGCGGCCTTCAGCACCTGCTCGTAGGCGGGCAGCGCCAGTTGCTGCTCCATCAGGTGCTGGGCTTGGCGTTCATGCGCATTGAAGGCGGTGAAGAGGAAGTCAGCGTCGGAATGCTCGAAGTTGTAGGTGGACTGCTCCACCTCGTTCTGCTTGTACACGTCGCCGTAGGAGAGGCCATCCGTCCAGGTCAGGTTGTAGACGTTGTCCACGCCCTGCAGGTACATGGCCAGGCGCTCCAGGCCGTAGGTGATCTCGCCGGTGGCGGGCTTGCAGTCGATGCCGCCGACCTGCTGGAAATAGGTGAACTGCGTCACTTCCATGCCGTTGAGCCAGACCTCCCAGCCCAGGCCCCAGGCGCCCAGCGTGGGGTTCTCCCAGTCGTCTTCCACGAAGCGGATATCGTTCTTCTTCAGATCGAAGCCCAGGGCTTCGAGCGAGCCCAGGTACAGCTCCAGGATGTTGGCCGGCGCGGGCTTCAGGACCACCTGGAACTGGTAGTAGTGCTGCAGGCGGTTGGGGTTCTCGCCGTAGCGGCCGTCCTTGGGGCGGCGGCTGGGCTGCACGTAGGCAGCTTTCCAGGGCTCGGGGCCGATGGCGCGCAGGAAGGTGGCGGTGTGCGAGGTGCCGGCACCCACTTCCATGTCGTAGGGCTGCAGCAGTGCGCAGCCCTGTTCAGCCCAGTACGACTGCAGCTTCAGAATGATTTGCTGGAAGGTCAACATGCGTGTGTGTGGCATGGACGGGCCATGCATGGAAATACGGAGACAAAGAGGCAGCGCGCCGCGGCGCGCGGAACGGGCGATTCTACGAGCCGCACCCCGCGCGACCCGCGGGGCCCGGAACCAGGCCGGGGTAGTTGGCGCACCGCCTCACCGGCTTTCAAACAAAAACAGCTGCCAGAGCGCCTGGAGAGGGCACTGGCAGCTATCTTTTTAGTAGCGCCTGAGACTTCAGCGCACCAGCACGGAATCAAGCCTGCCAGCGACGCAGCACCAGGCTGGCATTGGTGCCGCCGAAGCCGAAGCTGTTGGACAGCACCGTGGTCAGCGCGGCATCGCGCGACTCGCGCACCAGGGGCATGCCCTCGGCCGCCGGGTCCAGATTCTCGATGTGGGCCGAGCCGGCGATGAAGCCTTCCTGCAGCATGTACAGGCAGTAGATGGCCTCCTGCACGCCGGTCGCGCCCTGCGAGTGGCCGGTGAGCGACTTGGTGGACGAGAACGGGGGCACCGCATCGCCGAACACCTCGCGCAGCGCACGCAGCTCGGGCAGGTCGCCCACCGGGGTGGAGGTGCCGTGCGTGTTCACATAGTCGATGGCACCGCCGCCGGCTTCGGCCACGGCCTGCCGCATGCAGGCGATGGCACCGTCGCCCGAGGGGGCGACCATGTCCTCGCCGTCGGACGAGAGGCCGAAACCCACGATCTCGGCCAGGATGGTGGCGCCGCGCGCCTGGGCATGCTCCAGGCTTTCCAGCACCAGCGCACCGCCGCCGCCCGCGATCACGAAGCCGTCGCGGTCCACGTCGTACGGGCGCGAGGCTTTCTCGGGCGTGTCGTTGTACTTGGCGGACATCGCGCCCATGCCGTCGAACAGCGTGGCCAGGCCCCAGGAGAGTTCCTCGCCGCCACCGGCGAACATCACGTCCTGCAGGCCGAAGACGATCTGCTGGGCCGCCATGCCCACGCAGTGCGCGGACGTGCTGCAGGCCGAGGTGATCGAGAAGTTGATGCCCTTGATGGCGAAGGCCGTGGACAGGTTGGCTGACACGGTCGAGCCCATGCAGCGCGTGACCTGGTAGGGCCCGACGCGGCGGATGCCCTTGGAGCGCAGCGTGTCGGCCGCCTCGATCTGGTGGGCTGGCGAGCCGCCGCCCGAGCCCATGATCAGGCCGGTGCGCGGGTTCGAGACCTGTTCGGGCGCCAGACCCGACTGGGCGATGGCGTCCTTCAGCGACAGATAGGCGTAGGCCGCGGCATCGCCCATGAAACGGCGCAGCTTGCGGTCGATGAGCGCGTCCAGGTCGATCTGGGGAATGCCGGCCACCTGGCTGCGCAGGCCGAGTTCCTTGAACTCGGGCATGGCGCGGATGCCGGACTTGCCCTGGCGCAGCGACTGAACCACAGCCTGCTGGTCATTGCCGATGCACGAGACGATGCCCGCACCCGTGATGACGACGCGCTTCTTGCTGGTCATGCCGATGCTCCCGTTGCGAGTGCTCCGTCCTTCCCGTCTTCTTCGCGCTTGAACAGGCCCACGCGGAGGTCGTTGGCCACATAGATTTCCTGGCCATCAGCCAGCAGGCGGGCATCGCCGATGGCCATGACCAGCTTGCGCTTGATGACGCGCTTGATATCGATCTCGTAAGTGACGAGCTTCACATTGGGGCCGACTTCACCCGTGAACTTGACCTCGCCCGCACCCAGGGCGCGGCCGCGGCCGGGCAGTTGCAGCCAGGTCAGGTAGAAGCCGATGAGCTGCCACATGGCGTCCAGCCCCAGGCATCCAGGCATGACCGGGTCGCCCTGGAAGTGGCAGGCAAAGAACCACAGGTCGGGCTTGACGTCGAGTTCGGCACGAATCTTTCCCAGCCCATGGGCACCGCCGTCGGCATCGATGTGCGTGATGCGATCGAACATCAGCATGGGCGGCAGCGGCAGGCGGCCACTGTCGGGAGTGAACAGCCGGCCTTCACCCGAGGCGATCAGTTGTTCATAGGAAAAGGAATCAGCCATTGTCAGTCGTGCTCCAGATCGGCGCCTTGCCGTCGCGGGGGGAGTGGGTGGGAAAAGGAACGGAAAGAGGAAAACGCAAACTATCAGAAACCGGTGCGCACCGCATTGTGCGGGTGCCACGGCCCATCATTATCCTGTGTCGCGGCCGGCGGATCGTTCGAGAGGGCCAAGGGACTTCGCCAATCCTGCGCCGCCCGCATGACATTTCCTTGCCAGCCCTTGAACGGAAAAAGCTCCCGAAGGAGCTTTGAGCGGGTAGGCCGGGCTCCCGGCACACAGGCCGGCCAGGCCTTCGGATCAGCGATCCGCCGTGATTCCCGGCGATCAATACTGCCAGAAAATGCGCTGCAGTTCCTGGCTGGTCTGCGGGCGGGTCAACGCCACGGCGGCCAGGATGCGGGCCTTCTGCGGGTTCAGGTCATGCGCAACCACCCAGTCGTATTTGTCGTCGGGCTGTTCGGCATTGCGCAGCACGAAGCCGTCGGCCACGCGCGAGGAGCGCACGATCTGCACGCCCTTGCCGCGCGCTTCCTGCAGCGCGGGCACGATGCGATCAGCCACCGAGCCATTGCCCGTGCCGGCGTGGATCAGCGCCTTCACACCGGAACCTGCCACGGTATCGACGAGCGAACGCGGCACGTTGCCGTAGCCATAGACGATGTCCACGGGCG
This sequence comes from Prunus mongolica, assembly GCA_030345395.1. NCBI lineage: Eukaryota > Viridiplantae > Streptophyta > Magnoliopsida > Rosales > Rosaceae > Prunus > Prunus mongolica. The sequence continues at coordinate 32,147 of JARJFA010000018.1, read as the reverse complement.
CGAGGGCCGTGATGTCGTCGATGTTGAACTCCGACTGCATCGTGTGGCGCTTGACCGGGGCGCGGAACCAATAGCTCTTGCCTTCCACCACCATGCCCAGCGGGCCCCACTGGCTGCGGAACGCCTGCGTCTTGATATTGATGCCCTTGGTGACATCACGGCCGCTCTGGATCTCGTCGCTCATGGTCACCAGAACGCCCTTGCCGGCCGATTCCTTGCTGGCGGCGACCGTGACCGCATCCAGCAGGTTCAGCGCGCCGTCGGCCGAGAGGGCCGTCCCGGGGCGCATGGAGCCAACCACCACGATGGGCTTGTTGGTATGCACGACCAGATTCAGGAAATAGGCGGTCTCCTCCAGCGTGTCGGTGCCGTGCGTGATGACGATACCGTCCACATCAGACTGCTTGGCCAGGGCCGACACCCGCTTGCCCAGCTGCAGCAGCTGGGCGTTGGTGAAGCTCTCGGAGGCGATCTGGAAGACCTGCTCGCCGCGCACGTTGGCGACATTGGCCAGCTCGGGCAAGCCGGCCAGCAGTTTGTCCACCGGCACCTTGGCCGCTGCGTAGGAAGCGCTGTTGGCCGCCGTAGCGCCGGCACCGGCGATGGTGCCGCCGGTGGCCAGCACCACGACCTGGGGCTTGGACGCTGCAACGGTTGCGGCAGCCGGCTGCGCGGCAGGGGCCAGCTGCTGGGCGGGCGAAACGATGGCCCAGGCGGCGAAGGCTGCGCCGGCCAGCAGGCGCTTGAGGTTCAGAGGCGAAAACATGAGCAGAAAATCTCCGAGTCGTTGTAGGTATGGAATACGCTGCTGCGCGGCCCACGGGCTCCGGGGCTTGCACGCAGCGTTCATGCCCGCACGCCTTGTGGGCCGCAGGTGGCGTATCGTAGTCGCCCACGCAGGGCTGGCGAGCAAAAAACGCCCCGATGGCAGCATTCAGTCTCGGCTGCGGCGGGCCGAGACCCAGGCCCCGCCGGCCACGGCCAGGCCCAACGCCCAGAGTGGCCAGAGCCCCCAGCGCGACACCCACCAGGCGAAGGGCGTGACCTCGCCCCGGCGGCCCTGCACCTCGGCCAGCAGCACGCCGCGCGTGTGCGGCGCCAGTTCGGCAGTGACGATGCCCCGGTGGTCGATGACGGCCGTGGCGCCAGTGTTGGTGGCGCGCACCATGGGCCGCTCGAATTCCAGGGCCCGCATGCGGCTGATGGCCAGATGCTGGTCGATGGCCACGCTGTCACCGAACCATCCGATGTTGCTCAAGTTCACCATGATGGTCGGTGCCGTGGCGGCATCGGCGAAGCGCGTGCCCAGCTCTTCGCCGAACAAGTCCTCATAGCAGATGTTGGGGGCGATGCGCTCGCCCTGCCAGTCGAACGAAGGCTGCCCCATCGCCCCGCGGTTGAAGTCGCCCAGCGGGATGTTCATCATCTCGGTGAACCAGCGGAAGAAGGGCGGAATGAATTCGCCGAAGGGCACCAGATGGTGCTTGTCGTAGCGGTAGGGAGCGACCTGCCCCGGCGCGAAGCCCAGCACCGAATTGGTATAGCCCAGGTCCGCAGTGCCCAGAGGAATGCCGATCAGCGCCGCCTGCCGGCCGGCCGTGAAATGGTCGGCCAGGCTTTCCAGATAGCCGGGCATCAGCTGCTGCGGCAGCAGCGGAATGGCGGTTTCCGGCGCCACCACCAGGGAGGCCGTGGCGCTCTTGAGCTGCCCGGCATACCAGCGCAGTGCCAGCGGCACGCCGCTGCCGGGCTGGAATTTCTCGTCCTGCGGAATGTTGCCCTGCAGCAGCGCGAGCGAAAGCCCCGGGCGCGGCGCAGCACCGGGCGCGCACTGCTCCACCGCGCAGTGGCGCTGCGCAGAGAGCGCCGCCCACATCAGCACAGCCGCGGTGGCCAGCGCCCACACGCCCCGGCGGCGCGCGTCGGCCCGGCGCAGGAGCGCCAGGCCCATGGCCGAGGCCGCCGCGACGAAGCCCACGCCATAAACACCGACGCTGCGCGCCAGCACGGCCAGCGGCCCCTCGACATGCGCGTAGCCTCCGGCGCCCCACGGAAAGCCCGTCCACCAGACGCCGCGCGCCAATTCGGCCAGCAGCCAGAATGCTGCGAAAACCATAGCAGAGAGCGCTCTATTTTCCGGCGCCACCCGCCGAAAACACCCCGCAACCACTGCGTAGTAGCCGCCCAGGAAAGCCGCCAGCCCCAGCACCGCCAGCACGGCCAGCGGCGCGGCCAGGCCGCCATAGGTATGCATGGAAATGAAGAGCCACCAGAAGGTCGCCGCCAGCCAGGCCGTGGCGAAGAGCCAGCCCAGCGCCGCGGCGCGGCGTGGGGTGGGCGCCGCCAGCAGTTGCCGGCCGAGCACGGCCAGCGAAAGGATCTGCAGCCACCAGAGCGGCTGCCCGCCCCAGGGCCAGGCAATGGAGCCAGCCTGCGCCAGCCCGGCCAGGGCCGCCAGCAGCCAGGGCAGCGCGCGCCGCCAGAGCGGGCCGGACGGCGGGGACTGCACGGTCTCGCCGGGCAGCGGAGCGGCGGCCGCGCCCATCAGGCGGCGGGCACGGCGCCTTCGGCCGCCGGAGACACCTTGAACCAGCGCACCGCGCCGCCCTTGGCGTGCAGCACCACGAATTGCAGGCCGCCCAGCACGGCCTGCTCGCCCTTGCTCGGGGTGTGGCCGAGCTCATGCGCGATCAGTCCTCCGATGGTGTCGAATTCTTCGTCGGGGTCGCTGCTGTGCAGCGTCACGCCGAAGGCCTCGGCCACGCGCTCGACGGGGGTGTCGCCGCTCACGCGCCAGGTCTGGTCGGCCAGGCCGAAGATGTCGCCCTCGTCCTCGGGAATGTCGAACTCGTCCTCGATCTCGCCGACGATCTGCTCGAGCACGTCTTCGATGGTGACCAGGCCGGCCACGCGGCCGAATTCGTCGATCACCACCGCCATGTGGCTGCGCGTGCTGCGGAAGTCGCGCAGCAGGTCGTTCAGGCCCTTGCTCTCGGGCACGAACACCGCCGTGCGCAGCAGGGCGCGGATGTTCAGCTCGGGCGCGCGGCGCAGCTTGAGCAGGTCTTTGGCCAGCAGGATGCCGATGATGTTCTCGCGCTCGTCCTGATAGACCGGAAAGCGGGAGTGCGCGGTGTCGATCACCTGGTTGACCAGGGTTTCGAGCGGCGCGCCGATGTCGAGCAGGTCCATGCGCGTGGCGGGCACCATCACGTCGCTGGCGGTCATCTCGGCCATGCGGATCACGCGTTCGAGCATGACGCGGGCGTCGGCGTTGATGACGTCGTTGGTTTCCGCCTCGGCCAGGGTGGCGATCAGTTCATCCGTCGAATCGGGGCCGGGATGGATGAATTCGACGAGTTTCTGCAGGAAGGTGCGCTTGTCTTCCTTGTCGGAAGGGCGTCCCGGGTGGGGATCGGACACGGTCTCGGAGTGCAGGAAGTGCGGTCGTTGGACAAGCTGCAAGGATAGCGGATCACTTTGACGCTGCTGCAGCGCCCGCGCTGTGCCTGTTTTCTAGCCCGCCGAGCGGCCGCCCTGCAGCGCAGAGCGCATCGCACCCCACTGGCGCAGCTGCTTCTTGAACCGGTAGTTCATTTCGCCGTAGTAGCGCGTCGCCCGCTCGGCCAGGCGCGTCTTCCAGCCGGGCGGGTGCAGCTGCAGGTAGGCCTCGGATTCGGAGCCGTCGCGCCGCACGGTGGCGCCGGCATTGCGGGCGATGCGCAGCATGGCCGTGTTCTCCGACAGTGCATGGATCAGCACCTCGTTCACGCCGGCCGTGCGGGCATGCATCACGGCGCGCTCGAAGAGGCTCGCGCCCAGGCGCCGGCCACGCGCATGCGGCAGCACCGAAACGCCGAACTCGGCCCGACCCTGAGGCGACGGCCCGTGCGCGAACGCCAGATGCGCCGTGGCGATCAGCTGCAGCCGGCGATTGAAGATGCCGAAGATCTCGTCGCGTACGAAGTCGAGCTGGTCCACGTAGCGGCGCACCTGCTCATCGCTCGCGGCATAGCCGAAGCGCAGGTACCGATCGCCGGGCAGTAGCTGCAGCAAATGCTGGGCGATGCGTTCGCGGTGCTGCGGCCCCAGGGACCGGATCGGCACGGCCACGCCGGACGGCGCGGTGACGCCGGGGCGTGCGGTCCGCAGCAGGCTGCGGGCACGGCGCCAGGCGGCGCGTAGCAGATCGGAAGGGGTGGGCATGATGGCCGTATTTTAGGGTTTTCCCTGATTTTTGGCATGCAGCTGTGCGGCCGCGCCACGGCCATCGCAAGGCCCAGCCACCCCGCGTCTTTCAAGGCCCCAGCCCTTTGCCAAACTCCGCCATCAGCTATAAAAAATGGAGCAAACCATTCGGAGGCGGTGTCACCAATGCGTCAGGCCACTGGTTTCCCCGCACCGCCCTCATACCCGAGCGCCGTGAAAAAGCAGTCCGAGCTACAGCGGCACCGCCGTCGTCGCCTTGACCCGATCGAGCACGAAGCTGGTCTTGCAGTCCTGCACGCTGGGGTGCTTGAGCAGCGTGTCCATGATGAAGCGGCTGTAGTGCGCCATGTCGGCCACCACCACGCGCAGCAGGTAGTCCATCTCGCCCGTCAGCGCGGCGCATTCGACCACCTCGGGCCAGGTCTGCACGCTGGCGCGGAACAGGTCCATGGGGTTGCGCTTATGGCTTTCGGTGTGCTTTTCCAGCCGCACGTTCAGGTAGGCGGTGAGGCCCAGCCCCACCGCCTCGGGCTGCACCAGGGCTACGTAGCGGTCGATCACGCCCGCGTCCTCCAGTCGCTTGACGCGGCGCAGCACGGCACTGGGCGACAAGCCCACCTGTTCTCCGATGACGTCGTAGGTTTCGCGGCCATTCGCCTGAAGGCAGCGCAGGATGGCGCGGTCGAGCCGGTCCAGTGCGTGGGGAGCTTCCATTGCGCAGGATTCTACGAAGGTCGGGGCCCCATGCACTGCCGCTCCGGGCGCCCTCAGGTTTGCCCCCAATGCGATGGGCAAGGGGCCCGGGAAATAATGACCCGCACAAAACGAACGATCGTTCTTTTTTGTACCAATCACCCCTCACGGAGACCCCCATGCACGCCATCTTTCGCCGCGGCAGACGGCTCGTAACCCTGGCAGCGGGCGCCGCGCTCGCCGCCACCTTGACCCTGGCGGGCGCGCCCGCAGCACAGGCCCAGCAGGACGGCACGAGCGCGGGCTACACGCAAACGCGCTACCCCATCGTGCTGGTGCATGGCCTCTTCGGCTTCAAGTCGCTGGCGGGCGTGGACATGTTCTACGGCATTCCCCAGGCGCTGCAGCGCGACGGCGCCCGGGTTTTTGTGGCCGAGGTCTCGGGCGCCAACAGCACTGAGGTGCGAGGAGAGCAACTGCTCGCGCAGGTCAAGGACATCCTGGCGATCACGGGCGCAGCCAAGGTCAATCTGATCGGCCATTCGCATGGCGGCCCCACCGCGCGCTACGTGGCCGGCGTGGCCCCGCAGCTGGTGGCCTCGGTCACCACGGTGGGCGGGGTCAACCGGGGCTCGCGCGTGGCCGACCTGGTGCGCGGCGCGCTGCCACCCGGCTCGGTGCAGGAAACCGTCGCCAACGAGGCCATCCGGGGCTTCGCGCGGGTGCTCGCCTTCCTGGCGGGATCGCCGTCCGAGCAGCCGCAGGAGCCCAAGGCGGCGCTGGATTCACTCTCCACCGCCGGCGCGGCCGACTTCAACCGCCGCTTCCCGCAGGGCCTGCCCGCCGCCTGCGGCGACGGCGCCTCGGTGGTCAACGGCGTGCGCTACTACTCGTGGACAGGCACCCAACCCCTGACCAACCCGCTGGACCCCAGCGACGGCCCGCTGGTATTGCTCTCGCGGGTCTTCGGCGAGGCCAACGACGGCCTGGTGTCGGCCTGCTCGTCGCGCCTGGGCACGCATCTGGGCGACTACCGCCAGAACCACCTGGACGAGATCAACCAGTTCGTCGGCCTGCGCGACCTGTTCTCCATCGACCCGGTCACGCTCTACCGCCAGCAGGCCCACCGCCTGAAGGCCCAGGGGCTCTGAGGCCATGGCCGCCCCGCGCACCCGCATGGCCCTGGCGCTGCTGGCAGCGCTCGTGCTGGGCGCGGGCGCCTGGCGGGCCACCCGTTCCCCGGATGCGGGCGGCGGCGCACCAGGAGCAACGGCCCAGGCCCCATGGAGCACCGCGGCCGGGCAGCCCGCACCCGGCGGCTCCGCCGACCCATTCATGACACCGCCCCCTGCGGGCCAGCAGGAAGGCCCCCTGGCCGACCCCCTGCTGCGCCCCGGCCTGCGCTACGCCATGGAGGAGCTGCTCAACGCCGCGCTGCAGGCCGGCGACACCCGCGACCCGGCCGAGCTCAAGCGCCGCCTGCGGGCCCTGGTGGACCAGCACTTCGGCGCGGAGGTGCGCGAACGCGCCCTGGCCCTCGCCCTGCGCTATGTGGACTACCGCACGGCCCTGTCCCGCATCGAGCCGCCGGCGGACCTGTCCGACGCGAAGGCCGTGCGCGATGCGATGCAGGCGCGCGACCAAGTCCGCCAGCCGTTCTTCGACCGCGGCGAATACGACGCGCTCTTCGCCGACGAAGCCGCGCTCGACCGCCTCACCCTGGCGCGGCTGGGCATCGACGCCGACCGCAACCTCACGCCCGAGCAGCGCACCCAGGCCCTGCGCGCCGCCGAAGAGGCCCTGCCGCCCTCCATGCGCGCCCAGCGCGAAGCGGCCACCGCGCAGCTGGGCGTGGCGCAGCAGACCGCCGCCCTCGCTGCGCGCAACGCCGACGACGCCACCCGCTATGCCGAGCGCAGCGCCCGCTACGGCGAGGCCGCCGCCCAGGCGCTGGCCGCGCGCGACACGGAAGAACGCCAGTGGCAGCAGCGGCTGGAGCAGTACCAGCAGGCCCGCGCTGCGAACGGCGACGGCCCGGCGCTGCAGCAGCTGCGCCAGCAGCTCTTCTCGCCCGAGGAACGGCTGCGCGTGGACGCCGCCCTGGCCCTGCGCGGCGCCGCAGGCGGCACCCGGCAGGGAGGCGGCTGAACGCCGCCCGCGCCGGCGCTCAGAAATAGCGCCAAACCGCCACTCAACGCAGCATTCCTGCGGCAAGACGGCGATACGGCACGGCTTTCGCCAAAAACATCCACACCCTTGCGCCTACAGTGCGTTGACCGACATCAACACAACGTACGGAGACAAGCGCATGAACACCCCCCTGCCCCAGACCGCCGCCCAGGACGCTGCTGCCTGGGAGAACCCCATGGGCACCGACGGCTTCGAATTCATCGAATACGCCGCGCCCGATCCGCAGGCCATGGGCCGGGTCTTCGAGGGCATGGGCTTCAAGCCCGTGGCGCGCCACCGCCACAAGAACGTGACGCTCTACCGCCAAGGCCAGATCAACTTCATCATCAACGCCGAGCCCGACAGCTTCGCGCAGCGCTTCGCCCGCCCTGCACGGCCCCAGCGTCTGCGCCATCGCCTTCCGCGTGCAGGACGCCAAGGCCGCCTACGAACGCGCGCTCAACCAGGGCGCCTGGGGCTACGCCGGACAGGCCGGCCCGGGCGAGCTGAACATTCCCGCCATCAAGGGTATCGGCGACAGCCTGATCATATCTGGTGGACCGGTGGCGCGGCAAGAACGGCGCGCAGCCGGGCGACATCGGCAACATCGGCTTCTTCGACGTCGATTTCGAGCCCCTGCCCGGCGTGACCGGCGAAGAGGCGCTGAACCCCAAGGGCCACGGCCTGACCTACATCGACCCACCTGACGCACAACGTGCACCGGGGCCGCATGGCCGAATGGGCGGACTTCTACGAGCGCCTCTTCAACTTCCGCGAGATCCGCTACTTCGACATCGAAGGCCCAAGTCACGGGCGTCAAGAGCAAGGCCATGACCAGCCCCTGCGGAAAGATCCGCCATCCCGATCAACGAAGAGGGCAAGGAAAAGGCCGGCCAGATCCAGGAGTACCTGGACAAGTACAACGGCGAGGGCAATCCAGCACATCGCCATGGGCTCGGACGACCTCTACGCCACGGTGGACGCGCTGCGCGCCTCGGGCGTGCGCCTGCTGGACACCATCGACACCTATTACGAGCTGGTGGACCAGCGCATTCCCGGCCACGGCGAGAGCGTGGAGGCGCTGCACCGCCGCCAGATCCTGATCGACGGCAAGAAGGACGCCATCCTGCTGCAGATCTTCAGCGAGAACCAGCTGGGCCCGATCTTCTTCGAGTTCACCAGCGCAAGGGCGACGACGGCTTCGGCAATGGCAACTTCAAGGCGCTGTTCGAAAGCATCGAGCTCGACCAGATGCGCCGGGGCGTGCTGGAAAAGGCCTGAACGGCCCCAGCCCCCAGCGCCATGCCCGCGAAGACGGGCAGGCGCCGGGAGCGAACGACACACCGCCCACAGGAGACAAGCCATGGGAACCACCGGAGCCGCACCGGCCGTGTACGGCCAGTCCAGCCGTCCGCCGCGCGGGGACTATGCCCGCTGCCATGCGGACTACACCTGCGACCAGAACTTCAGCGCCTACAGCGAGGCCGACCACGACACCTACCGGCGCCTCTACGCACGCCAGTCGGCGCTGCTGCCCGGGCTGGCGAGCGATGGTCTTCATCCGCCGCCCTCCCCTCGCTGGGCGCCAAGGACCGCATTCCGCGCTTCGACGAGATCAACGAACGGCTCTGGCGCGCCACGCGCTGGGAGATCGTGGCCGTGCCCGGCCTGATCCCCGAAGTGCCGTTCTTCACGCTGCTGGCGAACCGCAAGTTCCCGGTGACGGACTGGATCCGCACGAGCGGGGAGTTCGACTACATCGTCGAGCCGGACCTCTTCCACGACCTGTTCGGCCATGTGCCGCTGCTCTTCGACCCGGTGTTCGCCGACTACGTGCAGCGCTACGGCCAGGGCGGCCTGAAGGCGCAGGAGCTGGGCGCATGCGAGATGCTTTCACGCCTGTACTGGTACACGATCGAGTTCGGCCTGATTCGCCAGCCCGAGGGCTTGCGGGCCTACGGCGCGGGCATCCTCAGCTCAGCGGGCGAGCTGCCCTACAGCGTGCGCAGCCCCCTGCCGCAGCGCCTGCCGCTGCAGCTGCAGCGCACCATGCGCACGCGCTACCAGATCGACAGCTTCCAGCAGACCTATTTCGTGATCGACAGCTTCCAGCAGCTCTTCGACATGACGGCTCCGGACTTCGCGCCGCTCTACCCGCAGTTGGCGGCCTTGCCCGAGATCGACAGCGGCCTGGCCCTGCCGGCCGGATAGCTATAAGGCCGGCAAGAGCCCCTCAATCTCTCAGCAAGTCCAGACAGGCCTGCACCACCGGGGGATGGAACGCCAGCTGCACGTGGGCCACGCCCTCGACCAGCCGGTTGTCTGCGCCGGGCAGCGTGGCTGCGCGCGCCGGAAAGACGATGTTGTCGCAGTTGGAATAAAAGCAGGTGAAACGGGCCGCGCGGCCCGCTGGCTCGGCCTGCCGCAGGGCCTGCACCCAGGGCCCCTCCAGCGCCATCTCGCGGCCATTGACCGCATGGCTGAAGCGCGCTGGCCAGGTGCCGGCATGGGGCGCGCCCAGCGTGATGATGCGGTGGGCGCAGGCCTCGGCGCGGCCCGCGTCGCAGGCGCGCAGCCAGGCGCGTGCGGCGACGCCGCCCATGCTGTGGCCGATGACCACCGGGGCGCGGCCGGTGACCTCGGTCACGCGGCGCACGGCGGCGTCGATCTGGGCGGCATAGCCGTCGATGGAGCCGAAGGGCGGCTCCAGGTCCACCGCCACGAAGGCATGGCCCCTCGCGCGCAGCAGCGGCAGCCAGGGCGTCCAGAAACCACGGTTGCACAGGAAGCCGTGCACCAGCACCACGCCGCGCGGGGCCGGCGCAGTCGCCTCCAATTCCGCATCTTCGCCACCCGCGGCGCGCCCGGGCAGCCAGTCGGGAATGGCGCCCTCGGCGAAAGGGCTGCCACCAGCCGAAGATGACCGAGGCCCAGCCAGCCTCGGTCCACCAGGCGCGCACCATCCGCCCCACACCGGGCCGGGGCATCGGTTCTTCCCGGTTGGCCCAGGCCATCGCCACGAACTGCAACGCCATCAGCAGCCGCATGGCCAGCCATGCCAACGCCGGACCGGCCAGCGCGGTCACCGGCGATATGGACCATTGCCAGGCGACCCAGGCCACGGTCAACAGCAGGGAGCTCCAGACCATCCAGCGCTGCCAGCGCGCATTCGTCATGCTTCGTGCCCTTTCATTCAGCAAAAGCCTGCCGGCCGCCGCGCATCGGCACGACGGTGTGCTGCAACGCACGCGACCCACCCGGCAAGCATCGCGGTACGCGGGGCATTCTGACGCATGCCTGGGGCGGCCCCCTGGACGGCACCGCCTGCAAGATCGGTTGCGCCGGCCCGCATCTCTGCTGCGCTGCGTCGCGGCGGCGACACGGAACCCGCCGCGCAGCCATGACGTGATCTGGTTACAGCCTCCGTGCGCAGCGACCGCCCGAATGCGGCGCCCACCCCAGAGTTACCGGGTTACATCCGAGGTACATGCAGCGCTGCGCAAAGTGCGCAGACGCCCGCCCCTGCGCAGCGGTAACAGGGATAACCCCATGCAAAAACGCAGACGAAAACGTTTGCGCAAACGTTTTACCCCGTTAATATCCGCGCCTCGATCCGCTGGACTGGCCTTTTTTTCGCGCGTGAGCGCTGTGGGTCCGACCTGCCCGGTGGAAGAGTTTCTCTTTCTCGTTCCCGCCCCCTTCTTCCCTATATCGGAGACAACATGCGCTTTACCCGCCGTTCCGTACAGACCGCCGCCGCCATCGCCGTCCTGGGCAGCCTGCTGGCCAGCCCCGCCTGGGCCCAGGACAAGCCCAAGGTCGCCCTGGTGATGAAGTCGCTCGCCAACGAGTTCTTCCGCACCATGGAAGACGGCGCCAAGGCGCACCAGAAGGCGCACGCCGGCGAATACACGCTGGTGGCCAACGGCATCAAGAACGAGACCGACACCGCCGAGCAGATCAAGATGGTCGAGCAGGCCGTGGCCCAGAAGGCCACCGCCATCGTGCTGGCCCCGGCCGACTCCAAGGCCCTGGTGCCCGTCGTCAAGGCCGCCATCGACAAGGGCGTGATCGTGGTGAACATCGACAACCGCCTCGATGCCGCCGCGCTGAAGGAAAAGAACATCAACGTGCCCTTCGTCGGCCCCGACAACCGTGCCGGCGCCAAGCTGGTGGGCGACTACCTGGCCAAGCACCTGAAGGCTGGCGACAAGGTCGGCATCATCGAAGGCGTCTCGACCACCTTCAACGCGCAGCAGCGCACCCTGGGCTACCACGACGCCATGAAGGCCGCCGGCATGAACGTGGTCGGCGTGCAGTCCGGCCAGTGGGAAATCGAAAAGGGCAACACCGTGGCCGCCGGCATGCTGCGCGAGCACCCCGACCTCACGGCCCTGCTGGCCGGCAACGACAGCATGGCGCTGGGCGTGGTCGCCGCCATCAAGGCCGCCGGCAAGACCGGCAAGGTGCAAGTGGTGGGCTACGACAACATCCAGGCCATCAAGCCCATGCTGGCCGACGGCCGCGTGCTGGCCACCGCCGACCAGTACGCCGCCAAGCAGGCCGTGTTCGGCATCGAACTGGCCCTGAAGGCCCTGTCCGCCAAGACGCCGCAGGCCCAGCTGCCCGCCGAGGTGAAGACCGACGTGGTGCTGGTCACCAAGGGCAGCAAGTAAGCCTGTAGCCCGCCCCCGCGCGTCCAGCGGGGGCGCCTTTGCCCCCTCCCATCGCACGAATCCCACGCCATGCCCCAGCCTTTCAGCAGCGCGCCCCTGCGCACTCCCGTCCTGCACATCGACGCGGTGGGCAAGGACTATCACGGCACCACGGTGCTGAACGATGTGACGCTGGCCCTGAACGCGGGCGAGGTGCTAGCGCTGACCGGCGAGAACGGCGCGGGCAAGAGCACGCTCTCGAAGATCATGTGCGGGCTCACGCCCGCCACGCGCGGCGGCATGCGACTGGCAGGCCAGCCGTTCGAGCCCGCCTCGCGCCAGGAGGCCGAACGCCAGGGCGTGCGCATGGTGCTGCAGGAGCTGAGCCTGGTGCCCACGCTGACCGTGGCCGAGAACCTGCTGCTCGGCCGCATGCCCCACCGCTGCGGCTGGCTGCGCCGCAGCGAACTGCACGCCGCAGCGCGCGCGCAGCTGGCCAAGATCGGGCTCGAATCCATCGACCCGGCCACGCCGGTGTCGCGCCTGGGCATCGGCCAGCAGCAGATGGTGGAGATCGCCCGCAACCTGCAGGACGACACGCGCATCCTGGTGCTGGACGAGCCCACCGCGATGCTCACCGCACGCGAGACCAGCTACCTCTTCGAGCAGATCGCCCGCCTCACGGCGCGGGGCGTGGCCATCGTCTATGTGTCGCACCGGCTCGAAGAGCTGCGCCGCATCGCCGACCGCGCCGCCGTGCTGCGCGACGGCCGGCTGGTGGACACCAGCCCCATGGCGGGCCTGTCGGAAGACGATCTGGTGCGCCGCATGGTTGGCCGTTCGGTCAACGACCTGGAGCACCGCGCGCGCCGCAAGGCCGGCCCGGTGCTGATGCAGGTGGAGGGCATCGGCCGCGGCCAGGCTGTGCAGGACGTGAGCCTGGAGCTGCGCGCCGGCGAGGTCTTCGGCATCGCTGGCCTGGTCGGCTCCGGCCGGACCGAGCTGGTGCGGCTGCTCTTCGGCGCCGACCGCGCGGACCGGGGCAGCATCGCCCTGGCGCCGCTGGATACTGAGGCCCACCAGGCTGCAGCCCATGAAATACCGGGGCAACACGCTACCAAAACCGTAGCGCATTCACAATTCAAGACCTGGCTGCGGGGCTTCGCCTCGCCGCTGCAGGCGATCGCCGCCGGCGTGGGCCTGGTGACCGAAGACCGCAAATCGCAAGGCCTGCTGCTGGACCAGCCCATCCGCATCAACGCCACGCTGTCGGACCTGCCCGCCGTCTCGCGCGGCGGCTGGCTGCGCAATGTGCGCGAGCACGAACTGGTGCAGGGCTTCATCCGCACGCTGCGCATCCGCTGCACCAGCGGCGAGCAGCCGGTGGGCGAGCTGTCGGGCGGCAACCAGCAGAAGGTGGTGTTCGCCCGCTGGCTGCACCGCCCGGTGCAGGTGCTGCTGCTCGACGAGCCCACCCGCGGCGTGGACGTGGGCGCCCGCGCCGAGATCTACGCCGAGCTGGACCGCATGGCCAGCGAGGGCCGCGCGCTGCTGATGGTCTCGTCCGACCTGCGCGAACTGATGGCCATGGCCGACCGCATCGGCGTGATGAGCGCCGGCCGCCTGGTCGCCGTGTTCGAGCGCGGCCAGTGGTCCGAACAGGCCCTGCTCGCCGCCGCCTTCTCCGAATCCGCAGGCCGGCCGGCCACCGCCGATGCCGCCGCACCGCGGGCGGCCGCTGCCGCCTCCGCCGCCTGACCGCTCCCCCCTTTTTCTTCCCGCTTCTTCATCCGACTCCGCATGAACGCCCAGCCCACACCTTCCGCCGCCCCCGCAGCCGCCCCCGCGCAGCGCGCCGCCACGCCGCTCTGGCGCACCCAGCTGGGCACCTACCTGGGCCTGGCCGCCGTGCTGGCCGGCATGGTGGGCCTGTTCTCCTGGATGTCCGAATACTTCTGGAGCGTGGACACGTTCGTGACCATCGCCAACGAGATCCCGGCGCTGGCCGTGGTCGCCGTGGGCATGACCTTCGTGCTCATCATCGCGGGCATCGACCTGTCGGTGGGCTCGGTGATGGCGCTGTCGGCCGCCACCTCGGCCGCCGCCATCCTCCAATGGGGCTGGCCCGTGCCGGCCGCCGCGGCGCTGGCACTGGCCACCGGGCTGGTGTGCGGCACCATCACCGGCGCCGTCTCGGTCGCCTGGCGGCTGCCGTCCTTCATCGTGTCGCTGGGCATGCTCGAAGCCGTGCGCGGCAGCGCCTACCTGGTCACCGACTCGCGCACGCAGTACGTGGGCGACGCCATCTCCTGGCTGGCCGCGCCCATGGTGGGCGGCGTTTCAGTCGCCTTCCTGATCGCCGCCGTGCTGGTGGTGGTGGCGCAGCTGGTGCTCACGCGCACGGTGTTCGGCCGCAGCGTGGTGGGCATCGGCACCAACGAAGAAGCCATGCGCCTGGCGGGCGTGGACCCGCGCCCGGTGCGCATCATCGTCTTCGCCGTCACCGGCCTGCTGGCGGGCCTGGCGGGCCTGATGCAGTCGGCCCGGCTGGAAGCGGCCGACCCCAACGCCGGCAGCGGCATGGAACTGCAGGTGATCGCCGCCGTGGTGATCGGCGGCACCAGCCTGATGGGCGGGCGCGGCTCGGTCGTGACCACCGCCTTCGGCGTGCTCATCATCGCCGTGCTGGGCGCGGGCCTGGCGCAGATCGGCGCGAGCGAGCCTTCCAAGCGCATCATCACCGGCTGCGTGATCGTGGCCGCCGTCATCATCGACACGCTGCGCCAGCGCCGCGCGGCCGCCTGACGCACCGCCCCGCGCCACGCACAGCCGCCCGCCATGGCCACGATCAAGGACGTCGCCCAGCACGCCCAGGTGTCGGTCACCACGGTGTCGCACGTGCTCAACGGCACGCGCCACGTCAGCGCCGAGGGGCGCGCCCGTGTCGAAGACGCCATCCGCACGCTGGGCTACGTGCCCAGCGCCATCGCCCGCAGCTTGAAGCGCAACAACACGCGCACGCTGGGCATGCTGATCCCCAACAGCTCCAACCCCTACTTCGCCGAGATCGTGCATGCGGTGGAAGACCGGGCCTTCGGCGCGGGCTACAACGTCATCCTCTGCAACACCAACGACGAGCCGCACCGCCAGGGCAGCTACCTGCAGGTGCTGGCCGAGCGGCGCATCGACGGACTGATCGTCGTCTCCACCGGCCACGACGCCACCCTGCCCACGCAGCTGGCCGGGCTGACCGTGCCGACCGTGCTGGTGGACCGCGAAATCGCCATCGGCGAGCAGCCCGGCGACATGGTGGAGACCGCCCACCACCAGGGTGGCCTGCTGGCCACGCGCCACCTGCTGTCGCTGGGCCACCGGCGCATCGCCTGCATCGGCGGGCAGAAAGGTCTGGCGCCGAGCGAACAGCGCATCGCCGGCTGGCGCGCCGCGCTGGCCGAGGCCGGCGCCAGCGTGCTGACGGGCAGCGAGGCGCTGCTCTGGCACGGCCACTTCACCAGCCAGGGCGGCTACGAAGCCATGCACGCACTGCTGCGCAGCCCCGTGCCGCCCACCGCCGTCTTCGTCTGCAACGACCTCATGGCCATGGGCGCGCTCTGCGCCGCGCACGAGCGCGGCCTGCGCGTGCCCGAGGCGCTCTCGCTCGTCGGCTTCGACGACATCGAACTGGCTGCCTTCACCAGCCCGCCGCTCACCACCGTGGCCCAGCCCAAGCAGCGCATCGGTGCGCTGGCCGTGGACATGCTGATGGAGCGCATCGAAGGCCGCCGGCAGACTGCGCGCCAGGTGATGCTGCAGCCGGAAACTGCGCGTGCGGGCCTCCACCGCAGCGGCCATCCCGACACCGACCACAAACAACGAATCCCGTCCTTTCATGAACGACCGCGTGACCGCGCCCCGCATTGCCGTCGTCGGCAGCCTGAACATGGACCTGGTACTCCAGGTCGAACATGCCCCGCAAGGCGGCGAAACCGTGCTCGCCCAGAGCCTGCGGCTCGTGCCCGGCGGCAAGGGCGGCAACCAGGCCGTAGCCTGCGCCCGCCTGGGCGCCCAGGTCTCACTCTTCGGCCGCGTGGGCGACGACGACAACGGCCGCGCCCTGCGCGCCGCGCTGGACGCCGACGGCATCGACCACGGCGGCGTGCTGACCGACCCCGCCGAGCCCACGGGCGTGGCCGCCATCACCGTCGAATCGACCGGCCAGAACCGCATCGTGGTGGTGCCCGGCGCCAACGGCCGCTTCACGCTGGACTCGGGCCTGCTGCAGGCCGCGCTGCACGGCGCCGGCGGCCTGGTGCTGCAGTTCGAATGCCCGCTCGCCGAAGTGCTGGCCGCCGCCCACCAGGCGCGCGCCGCCGCCTGCCCGGTGCGGCTCAACCCCTCGCCCATCCAGCCCCTGCCCGACGCGCTCTGGCCGCTGGTGGACACGCTGGTCGTCAATGAAGGTGAAGCCGCCGCGCTCACCGGCCAGCCCGTCGCCACCCCCGAAGAGGCCGCTGCCGCCGCGCAGGCCCTGCGCGCGCGCGGCCCCGCCCAGGTGGTGGTCACGCTCGGCGCTGCCGGCGCCGTGGCCGCCGATGCGGCCGGCTGCCGCCACCACCCCGGCCTGCGCGTGCGCGCCGTGGACACCACCGCCGCGGGCGACACCTTCCTCGGTGCCCTGGCCGTGGCCCTGGCGCGCGGCGACACGCTGGACGAGGCCGTGGGCGACGGCATGCGCGCCGCAGCCCTGTGCGTGACCCAGCCCGGCGCGCAGCCTTCCATCCCCACCCGCGAAGCGGTGCTGCAGAGCCCGCCCGCCCCCGCCTGGACCGCCCTGCCATGAAACGCACCGCCCTGCTGCACGCAGAACTCTCGCACGCCATCGCCAGCCTGGGCCATGGCGACATGCTAGTCATCGGCGACGTGGGCCTGCCCATCCCGCCGGGGCCCCGCCGCATCGACTTGGCCCTGACTCCCGGCATCCCCGCCGTGGCCGACGTGCTGCGCGCCGTGCTCTCCGAGATGCAGGTCGAACGCGCCGTGATCGCCACCGAAGCCGTGGCGCGCGAAGGCGGCGACCTGCCCGCCTGGTGCGTCTTGCCGGTCACGCCGGAACAGCTGCCACACGAGGACTTCAAGCGCCTGACGGCGCAGGCGCGGGTGATGGTGCGTACCGGCGAATGCAAGCCTTATGCGAATGTGGTGCTGGTGGCTGGGGTGACGTTCTGAGGCTGAACGGGAGGTACGCAGGCCGGCTCCCCTGGTTGCGGAATCCGGGCCCTCATTGATGTTGCAAGGATTTTCACCGGCTGCAACTCACCGGCCTGGCTTCAACACACGACACTGACTCTCGTGAATCGGTCATTGACGTTGAAGATGTGCCTCACTGATCTGGTCAGAAACTGTGAATGGATCGGCTCCCATAATCGGCAACTAGCAGTCGGCGGTGGCAGGTGAAAGCGGGCGCTCAACGCCTGAATTAAGCCGTGCCGCGAAGCGGCATCGGCTTGAATGAATTGTTATGCCTCACTTGCGGGACGGTGAAGGACTGAAATTCTCTCCACGTCATTGCTTGGGAAGTCTGGGTCAACGTAAATGTACATTCTGGTTATCAGCTTGCCAGAGAACTCGAACACGCTGCAAAATCGACCTTGCGATATCTGCTTGTCAGGCCATACGGTTCCATCTTTCATGGTGCCGCCCTCTTGCCCCTCAACCACAACGGTCTGACCAGATACGATGATGTTGAAATTGGCAATGTCGTGCCAGATGCTGCCAAGTGACGAGCCAATTCTCTCGCCAAATTCAATCAGAGAGTCCTTGCCTTGAGTCGTGCCGAATTTTGGAAAAAAGAACTTTACCGATTCATCGAAAAGATCAAGATAACTTTCATCCCCGGAGTCAACCTTCTTGAAGTATGTGATGACCGCTTGGACTTTGGCATCGCTGGAATCTGGAGCAGACATTCGGATCTCTCTTGTGAGGCATAACGTAATGTAGACCGCACCAAACCGCCGGCCATATCTGGCGCTTGCGGTCTAAATTGGTGCGAGGAAAAACGCGGAAAGGGGCTTGTAGCCTAGCTTGGCGGCGCGTTTACTGCATAAAAATACAGTACTAAATTCAGCCATGGAACCCGCCCCCCCCTCCTGTGCTGCGCGCCACACGGTTGCTGGACCAGGGCCGTGAGCGGATTCGTTAAAAAACACTATAGCCTGCGCACCGAGCAGTGCCTACGTTCAATGGGTGCGCATGTTCGTGAAATGGCAAGGCTTGCGGCATCCACGAGACATGGGGCAGCTGGAAATCGAAGGTTTTCTGGCCATCATGGCTGAATGACGGCTTTAGAGGTTCTAGCTGGACTGCTGCTCACGGCCCCAAGCTGCCGCTTTGCGGGGCCAGTGGCAAAGCCCGCAGAGGGAGTTTGCAAGTCAGGATGAATGACGGGCGGATGAATTTCCCGCGGACCTGCAACTTCCCCCAATCGAGCTTTGCGCATGCACCAACTGGAGCCTCAGAACCGCTCCCACCCCTGCAGGAACCGCCACGCCCCTTCCGGCACCTTCGCCAGCGGCACGCGGCCGATGCGGATGCGCTTGATGGCCTCCACGCGCAGCCCCACCGCCTCGCACATCGACGGGATCTGCCCCGGGCGGATGCCCTTGAGGGCGAAGCGCAGGCGGTTCTCGTTCTGCCAGCTGACCTTGATGGGCGGCAGCGGCCGGCCGTTGAACGAGAGGCCGTGGCACAGGCGCTCCAGCCCGCGCTCGGCGATCTGGCCCGACACGGTGACGATGCATTCCTGCTCCAGCGACTCAATGTCTTCGGCCAGCTTGCGCGCCACGCGGCGGTCCTGCGTATAGACGACGAGGCCGCTGGCTTCGGTGGGCAGCGGCGTGAAGCACTCGAGCAGGCGGAAGTGGCGCTGCAGCACGCGCACGCCGCTCGCGTCCTCGGCGGCATGGGTGTCGGCGCGCAGCAGCGTGACGGCCTGGGGGGCGCCCTGGCTGCGGCTGCCGTGGCTCTGGTGGCCGGAGCCCGGGCCCGCAGGGGCCTGCGCCGCGCCGCCCAGCCCGGCCTCGTAGCCGGCGGGCTTGTGCAGCAGCAGGGGTGACGGGGGTCAGCTCCATCAGGTTGGCGTCGGGCGAGAGCGCCACGGTCTGGCCGGGCGAGACGCGGGCGCCGGGCGCCTCGACCACGCGGCCATCGACGCTGACCCAGCCGCCTTCGATGTATTGCTCGGCCGTGGTGCGCGAGCAGCTCAGCTGTTCGGCCAGGCGCTTGGCCAGGCGCACATGGGCGGGCGGTGGGGGTGAGGGAGTTCGGTTGCAAGAAGGTCTTCCAGTTCAGAAATTGCCGGGCTCCATCGCCCGGATGCGCTCGACATGCGCCAGCAGCGAGCGTTCGGCCACCGGCCAGAGCCGCTCGGGCACGTCGCCGTAGGCGTGGCGCACCCAGTCGTGCGTGCTGCCCTGGGGCAGCGCCTGCATGGCGGCCAGCACCTTGGCCTCGCGCGCCAGCCGGTGGGCCTTCAGGCGGGCGATGGCGCCGCGCGCATCGCCCAGCACGTAGCCGTGCGCGGGCAGGATGAAGTCGGCGCCATGCAGCGCGCACAGGGTGTCCAGCCGGTCCAGCGAATCGAGGTAGTCGGCCATGTTGCCATCGGGCGGGTCCACCACCGTGGTGCTGCCGTTCAGGATGTGGTCGCCGCTGAAGAGCAGGCCGTCTTCGCGCAGCAGCAGGCAGACATGGTTGGCCGCATGGCCGGGCGTGTGGATCGCCTCCAGTGTATGGGTGTTTTCCGGCGATGGCGCAGAAGGGGCGAGCGTGAGCAGCTCTCCATTCGATAGCGCCCGGTCGGGCGTGAAGCGGCTCGCGGCGCGGGCCGTGGGCGCCGAGGGCAGGCCCAGCACCGGCGGGCGCGGCCGGCCGTGCGCGGCCACGCGGGCCGCGAGCGGCGCGGCGCCCGGGGAATGGTCGGGGTGCGAATGCGTGCAGACGATCGCGCGGATGTCGCCGCCCGCGGCGCGCCAGAGGCGCTCCAGGTGCTCTTCGTCCTCCGGGCCGGGGTCGATGGCGATGTAGCCCGTGTCCGGGTCGCCCACCAGGTAGCTGTTGGTGCCGGGGCCGGTCATCACGCCGGGGTTGGGCGCAGTCAGGCGCTGCACGTTCTTCAGCAGAGGCACCGGCCCGCTCGGTCTGCCAGTCCAGCACGTGCAGCATCTGGCCGTCGGGGCAGACCAGGGCCAGCTCGCCGAAGGGCGGCTCGTGCTCCATGTAGCGCGCCTCCTGTCCGGCGAGCAGGCCGCTGCGCGGGCAGCTGGACCAGAGCGGCGCCTCGTCCTGCT
Organism: Prunus mongolica; assembly: GCA_030345395.1. NCBI lineage: Eukaryota > Viridiplantae > Streptophyta > Magnoliopsida > Rosales > Rosaceae > Prunus > Prunus mongolica. Next base: position 12,076 of record JARJFA010000018.1, on the reverse strand, counting down.
GCTTGCGCGACGGCTTCCAGCACGGCGCCGGCGCTGCCGAAGGCGGCCAGCCGCTCCAGCGTGCGCACGGTGGGGAAGATCATGAAGAACTGCCCCGCCGCATGCCGCGCCAGCGCGTCGGCCGGGCGCACCCAGACGGGCTCGAACTGCTCGGATTCATCGGCCACCGGCTCCTGCCCCTCGGGCATGCGGGCGACGAGAAACGGCACGTCGAAGCGCTTGGGCAGGTCGCGGTCGGCCGTCCAGTGCGCCAGCACGAAGACGGCATCGGCCGCCAGCGCGAGGCCGCGTGCCTGGCACTGCGGGGCGAAGGGCGCGGCGCGGTCCAGCGCGGCGATGTCGGCGGCATCGGCGAAGCGCCCGTCGGCATGGCGGGCCAGCAGCACACCCAGCTCTTCGAAGCTTTCGCGGATGGCGGCAATGGCCTGCGTGAGCCGCAGATCGCTCTGCCCGGGCCGGCGCTGCGCGGCCGCATAGGTGGCGGGCGCGGCATCCAGCGCGTCGATGGCGCCGCCGGGAAAGACGTAGGCCCCGGGCGCGAAGCTGGCATGCGGCGAGCGGCGCGTCATCAGCACTTCGAGCACGCGGCCCTCGCCGCCGGGCGCGGGCGCATCGCGCAGCAGCAGCACGGTGGCGGCGGCCCGCGTGGCGACGGGCTCGCGGTGGGGGTGGAGTTGTTGGCTGGAGCGGGGCATTGGGGGATTATGGGCAGCCGGGCGGCAGCGCGGGGGTCGCCTGCGCTTCACCCCTGCCCTGCCCCCGCAAGACTCGCCGGCGCCAGGCGCCGCGCTCAGCCGATGAGCAGCCGCGCGCCCACGGCCAGGATCAGCGCCGGCGGCATCACCAGCACGCCCAGCTTGAGGAAGCGCAGGAAGCCGACATCGGCGCCCTCGCGCCGCAGCGCCGACAGCCACAGGATGGTCGCCAGCGAGCCGGTGATCGACAGGTTGGGCCCCAGGTCCACGCCGATCAGCATGGCGTCCACCACCAGCTGCGGCGGCGTGGCCTGCTGCAGCACGGTGCTGGCGACCAGGCCGGCCGGCAGATTGTTGACCACGTTGGAGCCCACGGCCACCACGGCGCTGGCCGCCGCCGCCGTGCCGGCGGCGTTCGCCTGCACGCCGCTGGTGAGCCAGCCGGCCAGGGTGCCGATCACGCCCGTCTGGTGCAGCGCCTCGACCAGCACGAAGAGGCCGGCCACGAGGGGCAGCACGCTCCAGGAGACTTCCTTGACCACGGGCCAGGGATTGGCCTTGTCGCGCAGCAGCACCACGGCCCGTGGTCAGCACGCCCATGATGCAGGTCGGCAGGCCCAGCTCGATGCCCTTGGCCGACACCGTCATCAGCACGATGGCCGTGACGACCAGCGCGCCCAGCGCCGTCATGCCGCCGGCATGCAGGGGCGAGACCTCGACGCGCGGCTCGCACCGGCCCGCTAGCTCGCCGCGCAGGGCCAGGCGCAGGCCGACATAGGTGGCCGCGATGGCCAGCAGCGAGGGCAGGCCGAAGCTCTTGATCCAGGGCAGCAGCGAGGGCACGTGCGCACCGTACATCACCAGGTTGGCCGGGTTGGAGATGGGCAGCACGAAGCTCGCCGCATTGGCGATGAAGGCGCAGATGAAGAGATACGGCAGGGCCGGCGTGCGGGCCTTGCGAGCCGCGGCGAAGACGGCCGGCGTCAGCACCACGGCCGTCGCGTCGTTGGACAGAAAGGTGGTGATGACCGCGCCGATGGCATAGATCAACGTGAAGAAGCCGCATCTGGGAGCCGCCGGCCCAGTTGACGGCGTGGCTCGCGACCCAGTCGAAGAGGCCCTCGCGCCGCGCCGTCTCGGACAGCAGCATCATGCCGATGAGGAACAGATAGACGTCGTTGCCCTTGGCGACGGCGGCCAGGACCTCGTGCATCGGCAGCAGGCCGAACAGGGCGACCAGCGCCGCGCCGGCCACGGCCCAGAGGGCCTCGGGCAGTCTGAAGGGCCGGGCCAATACGCCGGCGGTGGCGGCGGCGGCGATGGCCCAGATGGCGACGTGGGAAGCAGCGAGCATGGCGGGGTGACGAAAGGCGGCAGCCGGGGGCGGCAGTGTAGGTAAGAACGTGTGGGCCATCTGCCAGGCGTCACGCAGCGGAGGATGCAGGCGCCCATCGCAATACCCGGTCGGCCGGGCACCGGCCAGGGGGAGCGAGGATAATTCGGCCATGCACATCCGCTTCACCAAGATGCAGGGCGCGGGCAACGACTTCGTCGTGCTCGACGAGACGCAAGGCCGCCTGGGCCTCACGCCCGCGCAGTACCGCTTCCTCGCCGACCGCCACTTCGGCGTGGGCGCCGACCAGATCCTCACCGTGCGCCCGTCGCCGGCCGAGGGCATCGACTTCGAATACGTGATCCACAACGCCGACGGCGGCGAGGTGGAGCAGTGCGGCAACGGCGCGCGCTGCTTCGCCCGCTACGTGCGCGACAAGGGCCTGACCGGCAAGGACCTGCTGCGCGTGCAGACCATGAAGGGCGTGATCGCCCCGCAACCTCACCCCCGATGGCCGCGTGACGGTGGATATGGGCCGCCCGCGCTTCGCGCCGGCCGAGGTGCCTTTCGATGCTGCCGGCCTGCAGCCCGTGCCGCGCGGCCAGGGCGAACAATGGCCGCTCGCGCTCGACGCGCCCGGGCATGCAGCTCCCGTTTTGATAGCAATCGCCTCCATGGGCAACCCGCACGCGGTGCAGCTGGTGGACGACGTGGACACCGCGCCCGTCGCCGCCACCGGCCCGCTGATCGAATGCCATGCGCGCTTTCCGCAACGCGTGAACGCCGGCTTCCTGCAGATCCTGAACCGCAGCGAAGTGCGCCTGCGCGTCTTCGAGCGCGGCTCCGGCGAGACGCTGGCCTGCGGCTCTGGCGCCCTGCGCCGCCGTGGCCACGGGCATCCGCCTGGGGCTGCTCGATGCGCGGGTGGACGTCCACACGCGCGGCGGCCTGCTCACCATCGCCTGGGCCGGCGGCGCGAGGACGCGGTCTTCATGACCGGCCCGGCCACCACCGTCTTCGAAGGCCAGATCGAGATTCCCGACACACCATGACCCCACACCAGCCCACGTCCCCCGCCTCCTCTTCCGTGCCGCCCATCACCGAGGAAGACATCGCCGAATTCCTGCTCAACACACCCGGCTTCTTCGAGCGCCATGCCGAGGTGCTGGCCAGCGTCACCTTCACCAGCCCGCACAGCCAACGCACCGTGAACCTGCAGGAACGCCAGGCCGAGATGCTGCGCGAGAAGATCAAGGGCCTGGAACAGCGCGTGATGGAGATCATCCGCAACGGCAGCGAGAACACCGGCATCGCGCAGAAGATCCATACATGGTCGTGCGAGCTGGCCGCCGTGCCCCAGGCGCAGGACCTGCCCGCTGCCGTCACCGGCGGCCTGCAGCGCCTGTTCGACGTGCCCCAGGCCGCATTGCGCGTATGGGACGTGGCCGCGCCCTTCCAGGGCGCCGCCTTCACCCAGGGTGCGAGCGACGATGCCCGCGCCTTCGCCTCGTCGCTCACCGCCCCGTTCTGCGGCGCCAACCTGGGCTTCGAGCCCACGGCCTGGCTGCACCAGGCCTACCAGGTGCAGTCGCTGGCCCTGCTGCCGCTGCGTGAGGGCGCGGTGGACGGCTCCGCCCCCGCCTTCGGCCTGCTGGTGCTGGGCTCGCCCGATGCCCAGCGCTTCCAGGCCGACATGGGCACGGACTTCCTCGCGCGCATCGCCGAGCTGGCGAGCGCGGCGCTCTCGCGCCTGCGCTGAAGCCCATGGCGAACGCGGCGGCGACGAGCGGCGACGCCGGCACGCCTGCGGCATCGCCACCCCCATCCCCACCGCCGCTGCCGCCCGAGGCGCTGCGCTACCTGGAGCACGTGCGCGTCGAAAAGCGCCTCGCGGCCCGCACGCTCACGCTCTACACGCTCGATCTCGAACGCCTGGTGCGGCTGGCCGAACCCACCGGCCTGCCCCTGCTGCAGCTGAGCAGCGGCCACATCCGCCGCTTCGTCGCGCAGATGCATTCGGGCGGCCGCAGCGGGCGCGGCATCGCGCTCATCCTCTCGGGCTGGCGCGGCTTCTACGCCTGGGCCGCGCGCCAGGGCCTGGTGCCGCACAACCCGGTGCTGGACGTGCGCGCGCCCAAACTTCTACGCCTGGGCCGCGCGCCAGGGCCTGGTGCCGCACAACCCGGTGCTGGACGTGCGCGCGCCCAAGGCCCCCAAGCCGCTCCCGAAGGCGCTGCCGGTGGGACGATGCCGTTCGCCTGGCCGAACACAGCATGCGGGCGCCGACCCGTGGCTGGAAGCGCGCGACGACAGCCATGGTCGAGCTGCTCTACGGCTGTGGCCTTGCGCGTGGGCGAACTGGTGGGCCTGGACGCCGTGCCCGGCCCCGACACGCAGCGCCAGGGACGCGGCTGGATCGACCTGCAGGCGGGCGAGGCGCATGTCTTCGGCAAGGGCTCCAAGCGCCGCAGCGTGCCGGTGGGCCGCGCCCGCGCTGGCCGCGCTGCAGGCCTGGCTGGAGCAGCGCGCCCAGCCCTTCGGCGGCGCCGCATCGCCCCGGCTGGATGCGGCGCTCTTCGTCGGCCAGCGCGGCGCGCGGCTCACGGCGCAGTCGGTCGTGGCTGCGCCTGCGCCAGCGCAGCCAGCAGGCGGGCCTCACCACGCCCGTGCATCCGCACATGCTGCGCCACTCGTTCGCCAGCCACCTGCTGCAGTCCAGCGGCGACCTGCGCGCGGTGCAGGAGCCTGCTGGGCCACGCCAACATCACCACGACCCAGGTCTATACGCGGCTTGACTTCCAGCATCTGGCCAAGGTGTACGACGCGGCCCACCCGCGCGCACGGCGCAAGGCCGGGCGGCAGCGAAGAAGGCTGACGCACGCGGTTTTTTAGGGGGGACGGGGGATGCGGTGGAAAACGGCAGGCCCCTGGAGCCTGCCGATCTTCGGGGAAGAAAGTGTGAAGCGCGCCGATAAGCCGGATTCTGTGCGCTCGGTTGCCCGAACGTGACCGCCATTAATCTGGGCCGGGCGTCGCCGCCACGGCTCGGTGCTACCTACCCGCCAGCTCTGCGGAACCACATCAACGCTGGCCTACTTGGTATTGCTGCGCGTAGAGATTGCCCGTTTCACCCGAAGCGGGCGCCGCCCGCTTTGGGTGGCTATGGTCTTCGCGGCTTGAAAGCCGCGAACCGTCTGGCTTGCGCCAGCCGTGCCCGCTTGCGCGGGCGACCGATAGAACACCGTCGGTGGCCTGGCATGGATGCCCGCTTCGACTCGTCTCTGTTGCTCTGATCCTCACCTCACGGTGGGCAGCCGTTAGCTGCTACGCTGTCCTGTGCAGTCCGGACGTTCCTCCAGTGCCAGGTTTCCCCGATGGCACCAGCGGCGGTCTGGCGTGCTTCACGGGCGTGCATTATCCCACCGGGTGACGCGGCATAACCTTATTGCTGCAAGGCAGGAGGACTGCACCACAATGCCCCGGAACCCCGTTCGTTCCTCTCTCTTTTCGTCCCACCCAACTCCCGGAGATGCCATGCCCGTACAGAACATCCTGCAAACCATCGGCAACACGCCCCATGTGCGCATCAACCGCCTGTTCGGCGCTGGCGCCAACGTGTGGGTGAAGTCGGAACGCAGCAACCCCGGCGGCTCGATCAAGGACCGCATCGCGCTGGCGATGGTGGAAGACGCCGAGCGCAGCGGCGCGCTCAAGCCCGGCGGCACCATCATCGAGCCCACCTCGGGCAACACCGGCATCGGCCTGGCGCTGGTCGCCGCCGTCAAGGGCTACAAGCTGGTGCTGGTGATGCCCGAGAGCATGAGCATCGAGCGCCGCCGCCTGATGCTGGCCTACGGCGCCACGTTCGACCTCACGCCCAAGGAAAAGGGCATGAAGGGCGCCATCGCCCGTGCGCAGGAACTGGCTGCCAGCACGCCCGGCGGCCTGGGTGCCCCAGCAGTTCGAGAACCCTGCCAACGTCGATATCCACGTGCGCACCACCGCGCAGGAGATCCTGGCCGACATCCCCGAAGGCCTGGATGCGGTGATCACTGGCGTGGGCACGGGCGGCCACATCACCGGCGTGGGCCGCGTGCTCAAGGCCAAATTCCCGCAGCTCAAGCTGTTCGCGGTGGAGGCCGCTCGCCTCGCCCGTCATCTCGGGCGGCCCAGCCTGCGCCCACCCCATCCAGGGCATCGGCGCGGGCTTCATCCCGGCCAACCTGGACACCTCCCTGCTCGACGGCGTGATCCAGGTGGACGCCGAGCCCGCCCGCGAATACGCCCGACGCGCCGCGCGCGAAGAGGGCCTGCTGGTCGGCATCTCCTCGGGCGCCACGCTGGCGGCCATCGCGCAGAAGCTGCCCGAGCTGCCGGCAGGCGCGCGCGTGCTGGGCTTCAACTACGACACGGGCGAGCGCTACCTGTCGGTGGACGGCTTCCTGCCGGCCTGACGCGCCCCCACAAGCCCTCCACGCCACGGGGGCGCCATGCGCGGCCCCGTGGCGTTCCCGGCCGGACACCAGGTTTGCCGCCCCAGCGTCACGGGATCGGCCACCCGTCCTACAGGGTGCCGCAGAGCGCCTCGGAACAATCGCAAGGCATGGCCCACAGCCCGCCATACCGGCGCGCAGGGCCGTGCCTTTTCTTTGCGATCCGACCCGATGGAAACAGCCACCCCACAGCCCACGGCGTCGTTCAAGGTGCTGACCGTGAACGTCCACAAGGGCTTCACCACTTTCAACCGCCGCTTCATGCTGCACGAATTGCGCGACGCCGTGCGCGACGTGTCGGCCGACCTGGTGTTCTTGCAGGAGGTGCTGGGTAACCACCAGAAGCACGCGGGACGCGTGGAAAACTTTCCCCAGGAGCCGCACTACGAATTCCTGGCCGACACGATCTGGAACCAGCATGCCTACGGCCGCAACGCGGTGTACGACAACGGCCACCACGGCAACGCGCTGCTGTCCAAGTTCCCCATCGTGCATTACGAGAACCACGATATCTCGGTGACCGGTCCCAGAGCGCCGCGGCATGCTGCAATTGCGTGCTGCAGCCGCCCGGCAGTGCGCTGCCGGTGCATGCCATCTGCGTTCACCTGGGCCTGCAGGAGGCACACCGCCAGCGGCAACTGCGCCGCATCTGCGACCTGGTGAACACCTTTGATCCGGCCGAGCCAGTGGTGTTGGCCGGCGACTTCAACGACTGGCGGGGCCGCGCGCATGAAGTGCTGCGCGATGGAGCCGGGCTGCAGGAAGTCTTCATGCAGGGCGGCGGCAAGGGCGCGGCGCACCTTCCCCGCATCGCTGCCGGTGCTGCAGCTCGACCGCATCTACGTGCGCAACGCGGCCGTGCTCACGCCCGTGCAGCTGCCACGTCTTCCCTGGAGCCGCCTGTCCGACCATGCCCCCCTTGCTGCGGAGATCGCACTATGAGCCTCGGCCGCACCGCCTCCACCACCGCCAGCCGCCAGGCCAGCAGCCGTTGGGTTGAAGGCAACGACTTCGAACTGCTGGAAAACGGCGAAGAGTTCCTTTCCCCGGGTGTTCGATTCCATCCGCAACCGCGCAGCGCGAGGTCTGGCTGGAAACCTTCATCCTGTTCGAGGACAAGATCGGACTGCAGCTGCATGCCGCCCTGCTGGAGGCCGCACGCCGCGGCGCGCCGCGTGCATGTGCTGGTGGACGGCTTCGGCTCGCCCGACCTCTCCCAGCGCTTCATCGGCGAACTGGTCGAGGCAGGCGTGCATTTCCGCATCTTCGACCCGGGCCGCCAGCTCTTCGGACAGCGGCTCAACGTGCTGCGCCGCATGCACCGCAAGATCGTGGTGGTGGACGGCGAAACACGCCTTCATCGGCGGGATCAACTATTCGGCCGATCATGTCGCCGATTTCGGCCCCGAGCCAAGCAGGGACTATTCCGTGCAGGTGCGCGGCCCGCTGGTGGCGCAGATACACGCCTTCGTGCAGGAGGCCGTGCTGCCGCTGAAGCAGCGCCGCCGCCGCTGGGAGCGGCGCCCCCGGCCGCATGCCACGGCCCCGCTGCCTCCGGCAGGCCCCGCGCAAGCGCTGTTCGTGACCCGCGACAACCACTTTCACACCAACGACATCGAACGCCACTACCGCATCGCACTGCGCTCGGCGCGCGAGCGCGTGGTGATCGCCAATGCCTATTTCTTCCCCGGCTACCGCTTCATCCGCGAGCTGAGGCGCGCCGCGCGGCGCGGGGTGGACGTGCGGCTCATCCTGCAGGGCCAACCCGACATGCCGATCGTGAAGACCGCCGCGGGCCTGCTGTACGACCACCTCCTGCGCGCGGGCGTGCGCATCTACGAATACTGCGACCGGCCGCTGCATGGCAAGGTGGCGCTGGTGGAATGGCGAATGGTCCACGGTGGGTTCCAGCAACCTCGATCCCTTGAGCCTGTCGCTCAACCTGGAGGCCAACGTCATCATCCGCGACGCTGCTTTCAATGCGCAGCTCTACCAGCGTCTGTCGCACCTGATGGAAAAACAGCTGCAAGCAGGTGAAGCCCCGAACCGAAGGGGCCGCTGGGAAGGCCTGCGCCTCGTGCGCAGCTACTGCGTGTTCCACTTGATGCGCTGGTTCCCCACCTGGGCCGGCTGGCTGCCCCGGCACGAGCCGGAGATTCTCGCTGGTGGGCGACCGCGACCTCGCCCCCGATACCGCCGCCGGGCAGCGGACGGCGACCGGTGCGGGCTGACCCACGGCACCGCGCCTGCATGTCCCGCAAGGCCGCTGCCACCCGCCGATGCCGGCCACCGCCCTGCCCAGCGCAGCCGCTGGGCCAGGCTACGCGCGCAGCCTTGGTGGCCCTGGCTCGTCACTGCGTTGACGGGCGCTTTCGCGGCCTTCGTGCTCTACCTGCTCTGGAGCCAGGGCCGCCGCGTGGACTGGCCGGCCGTGTGGGCAGTCTCTGCGTGCCCTGCCCCTGGGGGCGGTGGCGCCGGCTGCGGCGGCTGGCCTGGGTCCAGCCATTTGCTCTACGCCACGTTCGACCTCTTCGGGCGCCACTACACGCGCCACGGCCTGCCGGTGGCGCGTACCCTGGGCATCACGCTGATCGCCTACCCCTTCACGCTGAACCTGGGCTCGCTCATCGGCGGCGCCACCACACGCTACCGGCTCTATTCCCGCCAGGGCGTGGGCGTTGGGGCCATCGGGCAGATCGTGGTGCTGTCCATCATCACCAACTGGCTGGGCTATTTCGTGCTGGCCGGCGCCGTCTTCTGGGCCTGGACGCCGCAGATGCCCGAAGGCTGGGTCGTGGGCGGCGCGCAGCTGCATTGGATGGGCCTGGCCCTGGCCGCCATCACCGCGGGCTACCTGGCGCTCTGCGCAGGGCGCGGTGGCCGGCCGATCACCGTGCGCGGCCACGACTTCCCTCTGCCGCAGTGGTACGCAGGGCTGCTGCAAAATAGCGGTTTCCTGCATCAACTGGATGCTCATGGCCGGCGCGCTCTGGGATGCTGACGCAGCGCCAGGCTCCCTACGCAGCGGCTCTGGCCACGGTGCTTCTGGGCGCCATCGCGGGTCTGATCTCGCGCATTCCCGCCGGCCTGGGGGTGCTGGAAGCCGTGGCCACCGCCGTGCTCTCGGCCTACATGCCCCCCCGCGCAAGCGCTCGCCGCCGTGCTGGCGTACCGCATGCTCTACTTCTTCGCGCCGCTGGGCGTGGCGGTGGTGGCCTTCGGGGCGACCGAGTTGCTCTGGAAGCGGCGGCAGCCAGCAGCGGCAACGGCAAGGAGCGGCTAGCGGCGCCCGCCGCCATGCGGTGCATGAAAACCCGGGCTGCCGTATGATTGCCGCCCCGCGAAACGCCCCACGGCCCGATAGATACGGGCCTGAACGCCATGATCCGACTCTCGGAAATCAAGCTGCCGCTGGCCGCCCTGCCCGCCAGCCCCCTCGACAACGACACCCATCCGCATGCCGCCCTGCACGAGCAGGCCTGCGCCGTGCTGGGCGTGCCGCCCGCCGCGATCGCCCCACCTGCACGTGCACAAGCGCAGCTTCGACGCGCGCAAGGCCGACCTGCTGGCGGTGTACATCCTCGACATCACGCTGGCCGACCCGGCGCAGGAGCCGGGCCCTGCTGACGCGCCATGCGGGCCGCCCGCACGTGCAGCCCCACGCCCGACATGGCCTGGAAGCCCGTGGGCCGCGCGCCCGAAGGGCTGGCCCACCGCCCTGTGGTGGTGGGCTTCGGGCCCTGCGGCATCTTCGCCGCGCTGGTGCTGGCGCAGATTGGGCTTCAAGCCCATCGTGCTGGAGCGCGGCAAGACCGTGCGCGAGCGCACCAAGGACACCTGGGGCCCTGTGGCGCAAGCGCACGCTCACGCCCGAATCGAACGTGCAGTTCGGCGAAGGCGGTGCCGGCACCTTCAGCGACGGCAAGCTCTACAGCCAGATCAAGGACCCGCGCCACCTGGGCCGCAAGGTGATGGAGGAGTTCGTGCAGGCCCGGCGCGCCGCCGGAGATCCTCTACGCCGCGCACCCGCACAATCGGCACCTTCAAGCTGGTCAAGGTGGTGGAGACGCTGCGCGAGCAGATCATCGCCCTGGGCGGCGAGGTGCGCTTCGAGCAGCGCGTGACCGACGTGGTGGTAGAGGCCGACGCCGCCGGCCAGCGCCACCTGCGTGGCCTGCAGGTGCTGGACCAGGCCCACCGGCCAGCAGCACACGCTGCGCGCCGACCATGTGGTGATGGCGCTGGGCCACAGCTCGCGCGACACCTTCGCCATGCTGCACGGGCGCGGCGTGCATATGGAGGCCAAGCCCTTTTCGGTGGGCGTGCGCATCGAGCATCCGCAGAGCGTGATCGACCGCGCCCGCTGGGGCCGCCACGCCGGCCACCCGCTGCTGGGCGCTGCCGACTACAAACTGGTCCACCACGCGGCCAACGGCCGGGCGGTCCTACAGCTTCTGCATGTGCCCGGGCGGCACGGTGGTGGCCGCCACCAGTGAGCCCGGCCGCGTGGTCACCAACGGCATGAGCCAGTATTCGCGCAACGAGCGCAACGCCAACGCCGGCATGGTGGTGGCCATCGACCCGAGCGACTACCCGCACGACGCCGAGGCCTTCTCCGCCGCGCTGGGCGCCACGCACGGCATCGAATCGCTGCCCGCCGGCCAGGCCCATCCGCTGGCCGGCATCGTGCTGCAGCGACAGCTCGAATCCCGCGCCTACGTGCTGGGCGGCAGCAGCTACAACGCCCCGGCGCAGCTGGTCGGCGACTTCCTGGCCCGGCGCGCATCGACGCAGTTGGGCGCAGTGGAACCTTCGTACAAGCCGGGCGTGACCATGGTCGATCTGCACGATGCCCTGCCCGCCTACGCCACCGAGGCCATGCGCGAAGCCCTGCCCGCCTTCGGCAAGAAGATCCGAGGCTACGACATGCACGACGCGGTGCTGACCGGGGTGGAAACGCGCACCTCTTCGCCGCTCAAGATCGGCCGGGGCGAGAACTTCCAGAGCCTCAACACCGCAGGCCTCTATCCGGCGGGCGAAGGCGCCAGCTACGCGGGCGGCATCCTCTCGGCCGGGGTGGACGGCATCAAGGTCGGCGAGGCCGTGGCCCGCGCCATCCTGGGGGTGCGGCATGACTTCGCACCCGGCCACCGCACGGCCGCTGGACGCGGCAGCCTTCGCGCCCCCTTCCCTGCTGCGCTTCGCGGGCGCGGCGCTGGCCATGGCGTGGGTGGTGCTGGCCTCCAATATCCTGGTGCAGTACCCCATCAACGACTGGCTGACCTGGGGCGCGCTGAGGCTACCCGGTCGCCTTCCTGGTCAGCGACCTCATCAACCGCAGCCACGGCCGGTGCCGGCGCGGCGCGTGGCCTGGGTGGGCTTCGCGGTGGCGGTAGCGGCATCGCTGGCGCTCGCACCGGCGCGCATCGCCATCGCGTCGGGCACAGCCTTCATCGTGTCGCAGTGCCTGGACATCAGCATCTTCCACCGTCTGCGCCAGGGCACCTGGTGGCGCGCGCCGCTGTGGGCCACGGTGGTGGCCGCTGCGCTCGATA
>JARJFA010000073.1:2500-186566 GCA_030345395.1 Prunus mongolica | reverse complement strand
CGCAGCGGCTGCGGCGAGCAGAGTCAGCGCGCCCGCGCGGCGAGGCGGGCCCCAGGACGGTGCAAGAACATGGTGAACACTCCATTCATCGTCAGGTGAGAACGGGTATTCAACGAACGCGACGCACGGGCCGCGCACCCCGGCCGAGTAAAGCCGAGGCAAAGATGCCGGCCCGCCAGAGGGACGGCGGTCCCGGATACCTTCAGTGCAGCGCGGCGTGATGGTGGACGCCGGCAAGCGGAAGGCCGCCACCAGCTCGGCCAACTGCTGCGCCTGCATGCGCAGGCTCTGCGCGGCGGCGGACGAATCCCTCGACCAGCGCGGCGTTTCTGCTGCGTCATCTGATCCAGCTGGTTCACCGCTTCGCCCACCTGGCCCAGGCCGGTGCTCTGCTCGCGTGCGGCGGTGCTCAGCTCAGCGATGATGGCCGTCACCTGCTGCACGGACTGCACGATCTCGCCCATGGTGCCGCCGGCCGCATCGACCAGCTGGGTGCCTTCCTGCACCTGCCGGGCGCTCTCTGCGATCAGCGTGCCGATCTCCTTGGCCCGCCGTAGCGCTGCGCTGCGCCAGGCTGCGCACCTCGCCGGCCACGACGGCGAAGCCCGCCCCTGCTCGCCGGCACGGGCCGCTTCGACGGCGGCGTTCAGCGGCCAGGATGTTGGTCTGAAAGCAATGCCGTCGATCACACTCGTGATGTCGGCGATCTTGCGCGAAGACTGGGCGATGCCGTTCATCGTGCCCACCACGCGCTCGACCGCCTCACGCCCGCGGCGGGCCACGTCGCTCGCCGATGCGGCCAGCCCGCTCGCGTGATGGGCGGCGTCGGCGCTGTGGGCGCCACAGTGGCGATGAGCTCTTCCATGCTGGCGGCGATTTCCTCGAGGTTCGAGGCCGTCTGTTCGGTACGTGCCGAGAGATCGGTGTTGCCCGCGGCGATCTCGGAGCTGGCGCCCGCCACCGACCGCACTGGCCCTGCCGCATGCCCACGACCAGGCCGACCAGCCGGCGCCTGCATGTCGGCCAGGCGGCCCAGCAGCGCGCGCACCTCTCGTCGCGGTTGTCCGGCGCCACGGGAGGCACGCTGGAGGTGAGGTCGCCCTCGGCGATGCGGTCGGACACGAGCGACGCCTGCGCCAGCGGGCGCAGCAGGGAGCGCGACAGCAGCACGGCGCAGAGCAGGCTCAGCGCCAGGCCCGCACCACGCCGCTGCCCAGCAGCACGATGCCCTGGCGCTCGCTGGCGCTGGCGGCCTCGCGGTCCTGCGCCACGCGCTTGCGCTGGTAGGCGGCCATGTCGTTCACGGCGCCGGCATAGCGGTCGGCCGCCGGCGCAGCAGCTGGCCCACGGCTTCGGGCGGCAGGGTCTCGCCGGCCTGGCGGCGCTTGACGAGCGCATCTCGCGCGGCGCGGAAGCCGTTGCCGGCCGCGTCGATGGACGCGAAGATGCGGCCGCGATTCGTCGTCCTCGGCCAGCGCTTCCAGGCGCTTGCGCACCTCGGCGGACCGGGCGGAGGTGCGCTTGCGGTCGGCATCCACCCGCGCTTGCATAGACCGGGTTATCGACCTCCAGGCAACGACTCTGCCCGCGCCGCGCTCAGCACCACGATGGCTTCGAGTTCCTGCGCCAGCAGTTGCCCGTTCCGCCGACGGCCCACCCAGGTCGTCGGCGAGGTTCTGCAGGCCCATCAGCCGCCAGGCGCCCGACGGCAGAGGCCAGCGACATGACGAGACAGACCGCACCGAAGGCGAGAGCCAGGCGCAGGGAAAGACGAGCGTTGTTGAGAACATGGGAAAAGGGGCGCCGGAGGGAGGATGGAAGACCGAAGCTTCCAGCCGCTTCAGACGGCCAGCAAAGGAAGTGGCCGCCAAGTTTATCGGCTCATCCTTACGCATCTGGCGCCCCGCAGGGGCCATGAAGACCTGCGCCCCCTGGAAGCCCCCCGGGCGGCCGCAGGGGCTCAACGGCGTCAGTCCAGCACTACACCGGCCGAGCGGATCACCTGCGCCCACTTGGCAGTCTCCGCTGCGATGAAGGCATTGCACTCCTGGTGGGTCGAGCCTTCGGCAAACGTGCCCATGGCTTGCTCCAGGCGGCGCGAGGACTTCAGGGCTGCGGATGATGTGCGCAACCTCTGCCGACATTGCGCTGCACGATGGCCGCCGGGGTGGCGGCAGGCGCCAGCATGGCGGCCCAGGTGCTGCCCAGCAAGCCAGGGTACCCCTGCTCGGCGAAGGTCGGGACATCAGGCAACGCTGGCAGGCGCTTGTCGCTGGCCACGCCGATCAGGCGGATCTTGCCGGCCCGGGCCGGCTGGATCAGGTTGGGCGGCGGATCGAGGAAGAGCGGCACCTGGCCGCCCAGCAGGTCGGCCAGAGCGGGCGCGGGCACCCTTGTAAGGCACATGCACCATGTCCACGCCGGTGACGCTGCGCATCAGCTCCGACGTGAGGTGCGCGGCCGAACCCGTGCCCGAAGAGGCATAGCTGATCTTGCCCGGATGGGCTCGGCCATAGGCCACCAGCTCGGCCAGGGTCTTGAAGGGCGCGTTCATGGCCACGGCCGCCACCAGCGGCGACACACCCATGAGCGAGACACCCGTCAGATCCTTCTTCGGGTCGTAGGGCAGCTTGGGGTAGAGCGTAGTGTTGGCCGCATAGGCGGCAATGAACACGCCGAAGGTATAGCCGTCGGGCACGGCTTTGGCCACCGCATCGACACCGATGATGCTGTTGGCGCCGGGCTTGTTGTCCACGATGACCGGCTGGCCCAGGCGCTGCTGCAGGCCCACCTGCAGCAGCCGCGCCATCTGGTCGGTGAAGCCGCCGGCTGTGTAGGGCACAACGATGCGGAGGGGACGGACGGGCCAGTCGCCCTGCGCACGAGCCGTGCCGGCCAGCGCGGCGCCGGCGGCCAGGGCCGAGCCGGCCTGCAGAAGGTGGACGGCGGGTGGGGTGCAAGGCCATAGCGCGTGTTGTCTCCGGTGTGAGGTGGTGGTGGTCCGCGGTGCGGCGCGGCAGCCCGGGGCATTTCAGTTCTTGTAAGCCGGGGTCGATGCGGTCGAGCCGGCGCAGCAGTCCGGGCCATGCCAGGCCGGCACCCTTGCCTTTGGGACCTGGCGCGACTGCTCCACCGACCGTGGCGATGATCTCGCCCGGAAATGCGCGTGAGCGCGCCGCCGCCGGCCTGCGCCAGGATCTGGATGCGGCAGGCCGACTCCAGCGTGTACGTAGCGAGGAGCGCCTCGGGCACGCTGCGCCCGCAAGTCAGCAGGCCGTGGTTGCGCAGGGATCATGATGTTGCTCTGGCCCAGATCGGCCACCAGGCGCGGGCGCTCTTCGTCGTTCAGCGCCACGCCTTCATAGCCGTGGTAGGCCAGCCGCGCCAGCGGGAAGATGGACTGCTGCGAGATCGGCAGCAGCCCTCCTTCCTGCGCCGACACGGCCACGCCGTAGGCCGTGTGGGTGTGCAGCACGCACTGCACCTCGGGGCGCGCCTCGTGGATGGCACTGTGGATCAGGGAAGCCCGCCGGATTCACGTCGTAGTCGGTGGGCATCACCGGCCTCGCCATGGTGGGTCCACCTTCACCAGGCTGGAAGCCGTGATCTCGTCGAACAGCATGCCGTAGGGGTTGATGAGGAAGCGGTCCGGCTCGCCGGGCACGCGCGCCGAGATGTGCGTGAAGATCAGATCGTCCCAGCCGAAGTGGGCCACCAGCCGGTAGGCGGCGGCCAGATCGACGCGGGCCTGCCATTCTTCGGGCGAGACCTGCTGGCGCACGCTGCCGGCCTCTGCGGCGGCAGGCGCGTTGGTTTTCGGCGGCGGGGGCTGGGGGGCGAATTTCTGCAGTCATGGTGAAGGTCCTCCAGGGGGCGGTAGGTTCATCGAACGATCAATCGGGCAGGGTCAGCACGCCGCGCTGCTGCAGGTCGTGCAGCTGCGCATCGCTCAGCTGCAGCAGGCGCTGCAGCACCTCGCGCGTGCCTTCGCCCAGCGTGGGCGGCGCGCAGCGGATGGAAGGCGCTGGCCGTCGATGCGGTAGGGCGGAGCGAACACCGGGGTGGTGCCCACCACGGGGTGCGGCATGTCCTGCAGCAGGCCGCCACGGCGGGTGCGCTCGCTGGTCAGCGCCTCGTGCAGGCCGGCCACCTTGCCGCAAGGAATGCCGCAGGCCGCCATGCCGTTCCAGCAGCAGGTCGCGCGGGAAGCTGCGGATCAGCTCCGTCAGCATCGGCGCCAGCTCCAGACGGTTCTTCGCGCGCTCGACGTTGGTGGCGAAGCGCGGGTCCTGCACGATGTCGGGCCGCTCGATCACCTGGCGGCAGAACTTGTCGAACTGCGCGTTGTTGCCCACGGCGATGATGAGTGGGCCGTCGGCCGCATCGAACATGCCGTAGGGCACGATGGACGGGTGCGCGTTGCCGTAGCGCTGCGGGTCGCGGCCCAGCTGCATGGCGTCCAGGCCGTAGTAGCCCGAGATCATCAGGCCGCAGTCGTAGAGCGCCATCTCGATCAGCCGGCCCGCGGCCCGTGCGTTCGCGCTGGAAGAGCGCCGCCAGCACGGCCTGCGCGGCGTACATGCCGGTCATCAGGTCCACCACCGCCACGCCGAACTTCAGCGGCGGCTGTCCGGCCTCGCCGTTGATGGCCATCAGCCCCGCCTCGCCCTGGATCACCAGGTCGTAGCCGGGCCGCCTCGCCTCGGGGCCGCTGCTGTCGTAGCCAGCCACCGCGCAGTAAAATGAGATCGGCTTCAGGGCCTTGAGCTGTTCGTAGCCCAGGCCCAGCTTCTCGGCGCCGCCGGTCTTGAAGTTGTGGATCACCACGTCGAACTGCGGCAGCAGGTCGTGCACGATCTTCGCGCCATCGGGGCTCTGCAGGTCCAGCGTGACCGAGCGCTTGTTGCGGTTCATGCTGTTGTAGTAGGTGGTCTCGGTCTGTCCGATGCGCAGGCCCCAGTCGCGCGTGTCGTCACCACGGCCGGGGTGCTCCACCTTGACCACCTCGGCGCCGAAGTCGGCCAGCACCTGGCCGCACAGCGGCCCGGCGAAGACGCGCGAGAGGTCGAGCACCGCGGCACGCCCTGCAGCGGAAAGTCGATGTCGCCCGACAGTGCGGCGGCGGGTTGGATGGCTTGCATGGGACGAGTCCTCCTGTGACCTGATGATTCGTTGCGATCTGCGGGCGCCGCGCTGCGGCTTGCCTTGCGGCCGGCTTCGGGCGACAGTGGCGGGGCTTCACGTCCTGCCGCTCGCAACGGCGCATACGATGTACCTCCCTGAACACTTCGCCGAACCACGGGCCGATGAACTCGCCCGCATCATCCACGCACACCCCCTGGGCATGCTGGTCACCCACGGGACAGACGGGCTCGACGCGGACCACATCCCCTTCGCTTTCGACCCCGCCGGCGGCCCCCACGGCACGCTCACGGCACACGTGGCGCGGGCCAATCCGGTATGGCGACACAGCGCGGGCACCGCGGTGATGGTCGTGTTCCGGGGCGCCGAGGGTTATATCTCGCCCAACTGGTATCCCAGCAAGCACGAGGCCCACCGCCAGGTGCCCACCTGGAACTACGAGGTGGTCCATGCACACGGGTCGCTCACGGTGCGCGACGACGAGCGCTTTCTGCGCGGCCTGGTGGGCCGCCTCACGCGCGAGCACGAGGCTGCAGAGCCACGACCCTGGAAGATGTCGGACTCCGAGCCCGGCTTCATCGACGGACTGCTGCAGCACATCGTGGGCATCGAGATCACCGTGACCTCGCTGGTGGGCAAGCGCAAGCTCAGCCAGAACAAGGACGCCCGCGACCGTGCCGGCGCCGCTCACGGGGCGGCGGGCCGGGACAACACGGCGCTGGCCGAACGCATGGGCCGCGCCGGGCCCGCTGGCAAGGCTTCATGAAAAAACCCCGCCCATCTTGCGATGGCGGGGTTCCTGGAGGCCAAGCGCCGGTTCAGCGGGCCTGCAGCGCGGCAATACGCTCTTCGATCGGCGGGTGGGTGCTGAACAACTTGCCGATGCTGCCCGTGATGCCCATGGCAGCCATGCTCTTGGGCAGTTCGTTCGGGGTGGCGCCGCCCAGGCGGGCCAGGGCGTTGATCATGGGCTGCTTGTGGCCCATGAGTTGGGCGGAACCCGCATCGGCGCGGAATTCGCGCTGGCGGCTGAACCAGGCCACGATCATCGAGGCGAGGAAGCCCAGCAGGATGTCCAGCACGATGGTGGTCACGTAGTAGCCGATGCCGGGGCCGGAGTTGTTCTCGTCGTTCTTGCGCAGGAAGCTGTCCACCGCGTAGCCGATCACGCGCGAGAGGAACACCACGAAGGTGTTCATCACACCCTGGATCAGCGCCATGGTCACCATGTCGCCGTTCGCGACGTGGGGCCACTTCGTGGCCGATGACGGCTTCGACCTCGTCGCGGGTCATGCCTTGCAGCAGGCCAGTGGACACCGCCACCAGGGCGCTGTTCTTGAAGGCGCCGGTGGCGAAGGCGTTGGGCTCGCCCTCGAAGATGCCGACTTCGGGCATGCCGATGCCGGCGCGATCGGCGAACTTGCGCACGGTCTCGACGATCCAGCGCTCATCGGGCGACCCGGTGCCGTCGATGAGGGTGACGCCCGCGCTCCACTTGGCGATGGGCTTGCTCATGAGCAGCGAGATGATCGCGCCGCCGAAGCCCATGATGAAGGCGAAGCCGAGCAGCGCCCCGAGGTTCAGGCCGTTGGCCGTGAGGAAGCGATTGACGCCCAGCAGACTGGCGACGATGCCCAGCACCACCACGACGGCGATGTTGGTGAGCAGAAAAAGTGCGATACGTTTCATCGAAGGTTCTCCGCGAAGGGATGCGTGGGTCAGGCGGCGGAATGGCCCGCTGCCTTTCAGTCCGGGAAATGGGGGTGGCGCACCGGCGTTCAAGCCACTCCCCGTGCAGCAGGCTCAAGCCGATGGCTCTGGCGGCCGTACGGGCCGCCTGCTGCGGAAAACAAGAGGGTCATCATAGAAGCAAACGTCCTCGTTTTCGGCCCACCAGCCGGGCACTCCCAGGACTTGCAGGGGATTGAACGGCTTGGCTGCGAAGGCCTGTTCATCAAGCGTGCGCGCCAGCCAGGCATCGGCATCCGCTACGGAATCAATAGCAACATCCGCGCAGTAGACATGGGCCGTGATCGATTTCCGGGGCTGAAGCAACTGCTCCATCAGCGCATGGCCAAAGAGCAGCAGCGTGGTCTGCGCCCAGAGCGGGCGCAGCTCCACGAAGAGGCGCAGCCAGGCGCGCTCGCGCAGCGCGTCGCAGAGCGCGGCCGGGGCGAACAGCACGGCGCCGTTCTCGTCGAAGAGAGTGGCGGCATCGCGCAGCGGCCCGCGCACCGCGCCCACGCCCTGCTGCGCGATGGCGCGCGCCTGCCACTGGTTGAGCAGGCGCTTGGTGCGCGGGTAGTGCAGCCAGACCAGGCCGTTGAAGAAGTCGTGCCGGTTATCGCGCGTGGGCACGGTGCCGGTGGCGTGGATGAAGCGCTCGTAGGCCTCGCCCTTGGGCAGCGCCTGCTGGCCGACGAAGCGGGGCACGGCGCAGGGGCCCTGGGCCGGGGCGCCCTGGGCATTCAGGGCCTCGGCCACGACGGAGCCCGCATCGGCACGGGCCGCCACGGTGCGGCCCACGGCTGCCAGCGGCTGCAGCCAGGGGCGGGACCAGTCGATGGGCGCCGCGGCAGCCCAGGCGGGAGCCGCCACCTCCGTCAGGCGGAGACCACGCGCCAGGGCAGTTCCTCGCCCGCGCGCAGGGGTTTGAGCTCGGCCTCGCCGAAGGCGAAGCTGTCCGGCGGCGTCCACGATTCGCGGCGCAGGGTGATGGTGCCTTCGTTGCGCGGCAGGCCGTAGAAGGCCGGGCCATGGAAGCTGGCGAAGCCTTCGAGCTGGCCGAGCGCGCCAGCGTTGTCGAAGGCCTCGGCATACATCTCGATGGCAGCGTGGGCGGTGTAGCAGCCGGCGCAGCCGCTGGCGTGCTCCTTCAGGTGGGCCGGGTGCGGCGCGCTGTCGGTGCCCAGGAAGAAGCGGTCGCTGCCGCTGGTGGCGGCCTCGACCAGCGCCACACGGTGCGTCTCGCGCTTGAGCACCGGCAGGCAGTAGTAGTGCGGGCGCACGCCGCCCGTGAAGATGGCGTTGCGGTTGTAGAGCAGGTGATGGGCGGTGATGGTGGCGGCGGTGAACGGGCCTGCCTCGCGCACGTACTGCGCCGCATCCTTCGTGGTGATGTGCTCGAAGACGATCTTCAGCTCGGGGAAGTCCCGGCGCAGCGGAATGAGCTGCTGCTCGATGAACACAGCCTCGCGGTCGAAGAGGTCGATGTCGCTGGAGGTCACTTCTCCATGCACCAGCAGCAGCAAGCCGGCCTTCTGCATGGCTTCGAGGGTCTTGTAGGTCTTGCGGATGTCGGTCACGCCGGCATCGCTGTTGGTGGTGGCGCCGGCCGGGTAGAGCTTGGCGGCCACGACGCCGGCGGCCTTCGCGCGGGCGATTTCCTCCGGCGGCAGGTTGTCGGTGAGGTAGAGCGTCATCAGCGGCTCGAATTGCACGCCGGCGGGCACTGCGGCCAGGATACGGTCGCGGTAGGCGACGGCCTGGGCGGCAGTGGTCACCGGCGGACGCAGATTGGGCATGATGATCGCGCGCCCGAACTGGGCGGCGGTGTGCGGCACCACGGTGTGCAGAGGCTCGCCGTCGCGCACGTGCAGATGCCAGTCGTCGGGCCGGGTAATGGTGAGGGTGTCGGGGGTGGAAAGAGGGGCGGCTGCGGTCATGGGACGCCATTGTCCCATCGCGCCGGCCGCCGGGCACCGATCTCAGGCCGCCTTGGTCAGCGGCAGGTCCACCACGAAGCTGGTGCCGCCTTCGGGGCCGTCCCTCGACCCGAACGGTGCCCTGCTGGCGTTCGGCCAGCGCACGCACGATGGAAAGGCCCAGCCCGGAGCCGTCGCCCCCCCGGCCAGCAGGGTGCGGGAAGCGTTCGAACGGGCGTTCGAGCATGTGCGCGGGCAGGCCCGGGCCGGCATCGTTCACGCGCAGCGTGGCCTTGCCCTCGCCGACGGAGACCTCCACTCCCAGCCAGCCGCCCGAAGCCGCATGGCTCAGGACGTTCTCCACCAGGTTGAAGAGGATCTGGCGGAACCTGTCGGGGTCCACCACCACCCAGGCCGGACTGCCCGCCGCAGGCAGGCGCAGTTCCAGCGCGAGGCCGTGGTCGGCGATGCGCTGGGCATGGACAGCCAGGGCATCGCGCACCAGCTCGGCCAGATCGACGGGGCCGGTCTCCAGCGTCAGCTGGCCGGCCTCGGCCATCGACAACGTGTGCAGGTCGCCCACCAGCCGGCCCAGGTATTCCACCTGATCGAGCAGCGAGCGCGACTCGGCCGCATCGGCTTCGATCACACCGTCGCAGATGGCATGCAGGCGCGCACGCAGCACGGCCAGTGGGGTGCGCAGCTCGTGCGAGATGGAGGCAGCGGTGGCGCGGCGCTCCTTGGCCATGCGCTCGAGCGAGTCGATCATCTGGTTGAAGCGGCGCACGGTCGAAGCCATCTCGTCGTGCATGCGACCGGGCTGGGCCCGCACGCTGAAGTCGCCACCAGCCACGTGCGACGCCACCTCGGCCATCGACGCCAGCGGCTGGGTGACGATGCGCGAGACCCAGAAACCCACGACCAGCCCCACCGGCAGGCAGATCACCAGCCCGATGGCGAGCGACCATTTCTCGCCCCAGAAAAAATCGCCGCGCCAATACTGGCCGTAGATCTCCATGGCCCTCGGCCCGTCGTCCTCGTCGCGGTCGCGCAGGTCGTCCAGCTCGTGCTGTATCTCGGTGGGCAGGCTGTTGTAGAAATCGCGGTACTGGAGTTCAGAGAACAGCATCACGCTGCCCGTCAGCAGAGCCATGGTGGCCACCACGGTGGCGGCGATGCTCAGGCCGAAGCGGACCCAGATCCGCTGCAGAAGCGGGCCGTGCTGCATCACACCCCGCCGCCCGTCAGCCCCGGGCCACCGCCGGGCCAGAAGCGGTAGCCGATGCCGCGCACGGTTTCGATCAGCTCGCCCTGCCCGGCCTGCTGCAGCTTGCGGCGCAACTTGGAGAGGTGCGAGTCGATCACCCGGTCGAGCGCATCGCTTTCGGGTAGGCAGTGCTCGATCAGGTGGCTGCGCGAGAAGCACCTTCGCGGCTGGGCTGCCAGGCAGGCCAGCAGCCGGAATTCGGTGAGCGTGAGGGGCAGCGCCCACGGTCTGGCCCCCCTCGCCGTGCACGAACGCGGCATGCGCTTCCTGGTCGATCTCGATGCGGCCCACGCGGATGGACCCGCCGGTGCGGCTGGGCGCCGCCGGCTGAGACTGCGCCCGCCGCAGCACGGCGCGCACGCGGGCCACCACCTCAGGCGGGCTGAAAGGCTTGACCACGTAGTCGTCCGCGCCCATGCGCAGGGCCCAGCAGCTTGTCCACGTCGTCAGCCACAGCCGTCACCATGATGACCGGCGTCTGGCCATCCGTGCGGATCTCGCGCAGCAGGTCCAGCCCGTCCATGCCGGGCAGGTGGATATCCAGCAGCACCATGTCGGGCCGGATCTGGCGGAACAGCCGCAGGGCCTCCAGGCCGTCGGCCGCATGCTGGGCACGCAGGCCGTCGCGCTGCAGGTAGGCGGTGAGAATGCTGGCGATGCCCGGCTCGTCCTCCACCACGAGGATGAGAGGGGCCGTGGCCGGCGTTGGAGAGGGCTGTTGCATAGGCGGAAGGGGGGGTGCGGGCCGGATTATCCACAGGCCCGGCCGACCCGGCAGCCGCCGGGACACTTTCCCGCTGCATCTCCACGAACCCTCCATACTCCATGCATCGCCGCGCAAGCTTGGGGCGGTCCAATGCAGGCTCTCATCAAAGCAGCCTGCCCATTCGTGCGTTCCATTCCCTCGTTTTTCCGCCGCCTGCGGCCGCTTCGGCGCAGGAGCGATGACGCTCGCCCTGCTGTCAGGTTGCGCCGCGCCCGGCCCCGACGTTCCGCAGGCTGACAAGCAGGTGGTGGCGCCCACCTGGACGGCCCCCGTGCCCCAGGGGCCGGCAGCGCCCGATCTGCGGGCCTGGTGGAAGCACTTCCACGACCCGGCGCTCGATGCACTGGTGGACGAGGCGCTCATGCGCAACGTGGACCTCGCGATCGCCGGGCCACCGCCTGCGCGAAGCCCGCCTGCAGGCCGGCCGCGCTGCGGTGCAGTTCCGCCCCTCGTTCAGCGCGGGCGCGCGCACCCTGCAGGACATCACCGCCACCGACACCTACTTCCACGCCAGCATCGACATGATCTGGGAGCTGGGCCTGTTCGGCGCCGGCGAAAGCGTCCGCTCCGCCGCGCGCGCCGAGGCCGATGCCTCCCAGGCGGACGCGCAGGGTGTGCGCGTGGCCGTGGTGGCCGACGTGGTGCGCAACTACCTTGACCTGCAGGCCGCCCGCCGCCAGCTGCGGCTGCTGGACGCGACGGCCCGCATCGACGACCGGGCGATCGCCCTGGCCGAAGTGCGCCAGCGCACCCAGACGGGCACGGCCGACGAGATCGCTCAGGCCCGCGCCCAGTCGGCACACAGCCTGGCTGCCCGCGCCACGGCCGAAGAAGCCCGCGCCCGTGCCGCCCAGGCCCTGGCCGTGCTGCTGGGCCGGCCGGCGCCCGATCCGGCATGGTTCGCCCCCTCGGCGCCCGACGCCGTGGCCCTTGCGCCCTTCGCTTTCCAGGCCCTGCCCGCCGACCTGGTACGCACCCGCCCCGACGTGCAGGCCGCCGAGGCCGCCGTGCGCAAGGCTGGGGCTGCCCTGGGCCTGGCCCGCTCCGAGCTGTACCCGCGCATCTCCATCGCGGGCTCGCTGCTCTACTCCTACAACATCACCCAGAACCGCCGCACCACCAGCGACGACATGCCCGCCATCGGCCCGGTGATCGACGTGCCGATCTTCGACTGGGGCCGCCGGCGGATGCAGGTCGATGCGCAGCAGGAGGCGCTGCAGGCCGCGATGCTCGGCCAGGAGCGCGCCCTGCGCGCCGCCGTGGCCGAGGCCGAGGGCGCGCTGGCCGCGCTGGCCGCGCAGCAGGCCCGCGCAGACGCGCTGGCCACGGTCACCCGCACCTGGCAACAGCGCAACGACGCGGCCGGCACGCGCACCCGGCTGGGCCTGTCCAGCGAATACGACGGCCTGGCCGCGCGGCGCGCCCTGCTGCAGGCCGAAGCCGAGCAGGCCACTGCCAACGACGCGCGCGCGCTCGCCTTCGTGGCGCTCTACAAGGCCCTGGGCGGCGCGCCGCTGCCGGCCGAGGGCGATGCCGCCGCGGCGCAGACAACGCAGACGCCCGCGCAGCAGCCCGGCACCCGGCCGGAGCCCTCATGATCGCGCTGGCCCGCAAGACCCTGATCCACGAATGGCGCCGCTTCGTGCCCGCCGTCTTCGCCGTGGGCTTCTCCAGCGTGCTGCTGTCCGTGCAGGCCGCGCTGGTGCTGGGTATTTTCGGCAGCGCCGCCGTCTATGTGCGCGCCTCGGGCGCCGACCTCTGGGCGGGCTACCCCGGCACGCAGAGCGTGAATTTCGGCCGTGCTATCGGTCAGGACGTGAACCTGCGCCTGGCCATGGACCCGGCCGTGACGGTCACCGAGCCCTACCTCTGGGTGGACGGCGACTGGCGCAGCAGCCAAGGCAGCGGCGGCGGCGTGTCGGTCTATGTGTCCGGCATCCGCACGGCGGCCGACGGCATGCTGTTCTCGCGCCTGCTGGCGCCCTGGCAGCGTGCCGCACTGCGCGACCCGGGCGCGGTGATCGTGGACCGCGAAGACCTCTCCACGCTGGACACCAGCGTCGGCGGCGCGGCATGGATCAACGCCCACCCCGTACATGTGGTGGCCGCCGTCGATGGCCTGCGCGGCCTGGGCGGCGTGAACGTGATCACCTCCGTCGACTCGGCCCGCGAGATTGCAGGCAGCGAAGCCTCCGCCGGCCCCACCTACGTCGTCGCCCGCACACAGACCGCCGAGCAGGCGAGCCAGGTGCAGGCGCGCCTCGCAGCGGGCGCGCCCGGCTTCGGTCCATTCGAGGTCTGGACGGCAAAGGACTTCGCCCGCCGCTCGCAGCTCTACTGGCTGTTCGACACCGGTGCCGGCGTGGCCGTGCTCTTCATGGTCGGCATCGTCTGCCTGGTGGGCACAGTGGTCACCAGCCAGTCGCTGATGGGCGTGGTGGCCGGCTCCGCTCGCGAATACGCCGTGCTCAACGCCCTGGGCGTGAGCCGCCGCGCGCTGGGGCGCCTGGTGGTCGAACAGGCCTGCTGGATCGGCGGGTTGGGCCTGCTGCTGGGGGGCGCGGCCAGCGCCGCGCTGCTGGTGCTGGCCAACACCTACGGAGTGCCCGTCGCCATGACGCCACTCACCGCCGCCGCCTGCGCCCTGCTGGTCGGCGCCGTGACCCTGCTCTCGGGCCTGTTCGCCATGCGCGGCCTCATGGCCGCCGACCCTGCCCTGCTGCTGCGATGACGCCCTTCACCCCCCGCCCCTCCCTCGGCGCCGCCAGCCGCGTGCAGCGCGGCACGCCCAGTCTGCAGGCCATCGACCTGCACAAGTCCTTCGTATCCGGCGTGGTGCAGGTCCAGGTGCTGCGCCAGATGAACCTGTCGATCCACGCGGGCGAGCTCACCCTCATCTCGGGCCCCTCGGGCTGCGGCAAGAGCACGCTGCTGTCGCTGCTGTCGGCGCTGCAAAAGCCTGACTCCGGCACGATCCGCGCGCTCGGCAACGACCTCGCCTCGCTGGACGCGCGGGCGCTGGAGCGCTTCCGCCTGCACCACACGGGCTTCGTCTTCCAGGGCTTCAACCTGTTTCCCGCGCTCACGTCGCTCGAACAGGTGCAGCTGCCGCTGGGCTACTTGGGCCTGAGCGCCCGCGAAAGCCTGCAGCGCGCGCAGGAGGCGCTGGACGAGGTCGGCCTCACGCCGCGAGCCCACATGCGCCCGGCGCAGCTGTCGGGCGGTGAGAAGCAGCGCGTGGCCATCGCCCGCGCCATCGCCAAATCGCCGCAGCTGCTCTTCGCAGACGAACCCACCAGCGCGCTGGACGCCGACAGCGGCCAGCGCGTGATCGACATCCTCCATCGCATCGCCCACGCGCACGGCACCACCGTGCTGTGCGTGAGCCATGACCCGCGCCTCGTCCGGCATGCCGACCGCGTGCTCGGCATGGAAGACGGTGCCATCCGCAGCGACTGGCGCCAGCCGGACGCCAAGCCCGAAGCCCCTGCCGCATGAACCGCCTCACCCGCTCCCTCCGGACCGCGCCGCTGCGCACCGCCGCCACCACGGCCGCCCTGGCCGCCGTGCTGCTAGCGCTCGCCGCCTGCAACGACCGCACGCCGTCACCAGGCGCCGCCGCGGCCTCCCTCAACGGCAGCAACGGCTCTGCCGGCACGGCGAGCGCCGCATCCGCGAACGTGGCCGTGGCGCGGGGCCGTATCGAAGTGAAGGGCGGCCTGGTCGAGCTGGCACCGCTGCAGGAAGGGCTGGTGGAATCGGTCACCGTGCAGGAAGGCCAGCACGTCAAGCGCGGCCAGGTGCTGCTGCGCCTCTCGCCCACCGCCTCGCAAGGCGAGGTCAACGTCGCGCAGGCCGAAATGCAACTCGCCGAAGCGCGCACCAATGCCCGCGCCCAGCAGCTGCCCGCGCTGCGCCGCACCGCCGCGCGCCTGGCCGAAGCCAGTGCTGCCGGCGCTGCCGAACCCCAGCGCGCCGAAGAGGCCGCCCAGGCGGTGCGCACGGCCGAATCCGATGTCGCCATCGCCCGCGCCGAGATCGACGTGGCCCGCCAGCGGCTGGCGTTGCTGCGCAGCCAGCAGGGCCGGCTGGAGCTGCGCGCGCCCGATGACGGCATCGTCGTGCGCGTGAACACGCAGGCCGGCCAGCGCCTGATGGGCTCCAGCGGGCATCCGGCCATCACGCTGCTGCCCCACCGGCCGCTGCAGGTGCGTGCCGAAGTCAACGAAAGCTATGTCGCCGCGGTCAAGACCGGCATGCCGGCCACCGTGACGACCGACGGCGACGCGGCGCCAGTCACCCTGCCGCCCGCCCGCGTGGTCCGCATGAGCCCGGTGCTCGGCGCCGCGCGGCTGCAGGACGAATCCCAGCGCGGCCCCGTACGGGTCGTCGAATGCATTCTGGAATTCGATACCCCACCCGTCGATGCACGCCCCGGCCAGACCGTGCGCGTCGCCTTTCACCGCTGAACCCACAGCCCCCATCGCAGGATTGCCCCATGCAAACCGTTTCCTCCTTCGCCCCCCATGACTCCCAGCGCCGCGTGATCCCCGTGGCGTCCGCCGCTGCCGAGCTGCACGGCGACACCCCTGCCGGCTGGATGGTCCAGTGCGACTTCGACGGCACCATCAGCACGGCCGACGTGACCGACTCCCTGCTGCAGCGCTTCGGCCAGCCCGGCTGGCAGGCGCTCGAAGACGCCTGGGAGCGCGGCGAGATCGGTTCGCGCGAGTGCATGAAGGGCCAGGTCGCGCTGCTGGACATGGACCGCGCCGAACTCGACGCGCACCTGGAGACCATCGCGGTCGATCCGCATTTCGCCGCCTTCGTGCGCGAGGCCGAGGCCCTGGGCATGCCCGTGCAGGTGGTGAGCGACGGCATCGACTACGCCATCCAGGCCGTGCTGGCGCGCAATGGCCTGGGCCGGCTGCCCGTGATCGCCAACCGCCTGGTGCAGGCCGGCCCGCGCCAGTGGCGCCTGGAATCGCCCTGGGCCAGCGGCCGCTGCGCGCGTGCCAGCGGCAACTGCAAGTGCGAGCGCCTGGCCGAGCAGCGGGCGCTGCACGGTCGCGTGCTCTTCGTGGGCGACAGCACCTCGGACTTCTGCGTCTCGGGCCGGGCCGACTTCGTCTTCGCCAAGTACAAGCTCATTGCCCACTGCGAAAGCAACGGCATCGCCCATGCACCGTTCCGCGACTTCTCCGACACGCTGGAGATGCTGCACCAGCTCGACGCGCTGGCCCCGCGCCAGCTGGAGATGGCATGAACGCAGCCGCCGCGACCCTGCGCGCCATGGATGACACGTCCCCGGCCGGCCACGCATCGGCCGCAGCCCGTACCGGTACGGGCACCGAACACGAATACCTGCTCGAAGGCCACGGCCCGCTGGCCTCGACCGGCGTGCTGCTGATCCACGGCCTTACCGGCACGCCCAACGAGATGCGGCTGCTGGCCAAGGGTCTGAACCGCGCGGGCTTCACCGTGCTGGCCGTGCAACTGGCCGGCCATTGCGGCACGCAGGACGATCTGGTCGCCACGCGCTGGCAGGACTGGGTGGCGAGCGCCCGCCGCGGCGCTGACCGGCTCATGCAGCACACCGGCCAGCCGGTCGTCACCTGCGGGCTGTCGATGGGCGCTCTGCTGGCGCTGGCCCTGGCCATCGAGCGGGCCCCGGCAGGTGGCCGGCGTGGTGGCGCTTTCCACCACCTTCCGCTATGACGGATGGAGCATTCCGGGCTACACGCGCCTGGCTTTCCTGCTGCCGCTCTTTCGCGCCTTGGGGCTAGGCCGCCGCAGCGTCTTCATGGAAGCGCCGCCCTACGGCATCAAGGACGAAGCCCTGCGCGAGCGCGTGGTGTCGCAGATGCACTCGGGCGACAGCGCCGCGGCGGGCCTGCCGGGCAACCCCTGGTGGTCGGTGATCGAGCTGCGCGCCCTCTCGGCCCACGTGCGGCGCAATCTGGGCAAGGTGCGCGCGCCCTGCCTGGTGATGCACGCCCGCCACGACGACATCGCCGCCGCCGGCAACGCCCAGGACATCGTGCGCGGCGTGCGCCACGCCCCAGTGGAGCTGGTGCTGCTGGACGACAGCTATCACATGATCACCATCGACCGCGACCGCGCACGGTGCTGGCCCGCACGCTGGCCTTCGCCGAATCGATCGCACAAGCGCAGCCAAAGCACCCGCATCCCACCCAGGAAGGCTCCGCGCCATGACGCCATCGGAAGGCAGCGGCATCACGCCGCTGGTGGCCCTGCTCTGGCTGCTCAACATGCTGGTGGACACGGGCGGTCAGCTGGCCTTCAAGGCCGCCGCCACGGCCGACCCGCGCGCGGGCACGGGCCTGGCCCGCTGGATCTGGATGGCGCGCCGGCCCTGGCTCTGGATCGGCATCGGCTGCTACGTGGCCGAGTTCCTCGTCTGGCTGGCCTTTCTCTCGCTGGTGCCGCTCTCGGACGGCGTGCTGCTGGGCTCGATCAACATCGTGGCCGTGATGGTCGCGGGGCGTTTCCTCTTCCGCGAAAAGCTCTCGCCCCTGCGGGTGGCGGGCATCCTGCTGGTGTCGGCGGGCGTGGCCATCGTCGGGCTCAAGGGGTGATGCCATGAAACGCTTCTATGCCATCGGCTTCCTCATCCTGGTCGCGTTCGACACGCTCGCGCAGATCAGCTTCAAGGTCGCGGGCGAGCATGCACTGCCGCTGGAATTCTCCAGTGCCTGGCTGCTGCGTGTCTTCGGCCAGCCGTGGATCTACGGCGCCTTCGTGGGCTACGTGGGCGCCTTCTTCACCTGGATGACGCTGCTCGAGCATGCGCCCATCGGCCCGGCCTTCGCGGCCTCGCACCTCGAAGTCGTCTCCGTGCTGGCGCTCTCCGCGCTCCTGTTCAACGAACCCATCGGCTGGCCGCAGCTGTTGGGCGCCGCGCTGATCGCCGCGGGCATCGCCTGCCTGGCACGCAGCGAGGCCGATGAGCAGGCGCCCCCGGCCACAGCCCCCGCGCCCCATGGTGCCTGAGGCGCCGCCCACCGCCGGCCTGCCGATGGGCTGGCGCGACCTGCTGCCCGGCGGCGATGCCGATCTCGGCGGTGCGCTGGCGCGCTTCCTGAAGGTGCCGGCCGTGCAGGTGGAATGCTCCGGCACCGCCGCGCTGGTGGTGGCCCTCACCGCCCTGCGCACGCGCGAGCCCGCCCGCGACGAACTCATCGCCCCCGCCTACACCTGCCCGCTGGTCGCCCTGGCCGCCGCGCATTGCGGCCTGCGGCTGCACCTGTGCGACCTTCAACCCTCCAGCCTGGACCTGTGCCCCGACGCACTCACCGCGCTCTGCGGCCCGCGCACGCTGGCCGTGCTGCCCACGCACCTGGCGGGCCGCGTGAGCGATGTGGCGCCGGTGCGCGCCATCGCCCATGCGGCAGGCGCCCGCGTGATCGAGGGACGCCGCCCAGGCCCTGGGCGCGCGCGAGGCGGGCGGCGCCTGCATCGGCACCACGGGCAGCGACATGGTGTTCTTCAGCATGGCCGTGGGCAAGGGCCTGACGATCTTCGAAGGCGGCGCGTTGGTGGTGGCCGATGCCGGACTGCGCGAGGCCTGCGCGCAGGCGGCCCGCAGCGTGGCGCCCTGGCGCTGGGGCTGGGAGCTGCGCCGCAGCGCGGAGCTGCTGGGCTACGCCGCGCTGTACCGCCCGGCCGGCCTGCCGCTGGCCTACGGGCTGCCGCTGCGCCGGGCGCTGGCGCAGGGTGACCGCATGGCGGCGGCGGGCGACGATTTCGACGATGCCATCCCGCTGCACCGCGTGGGACGCTGGCGCCGCGCCGTGGGCGTGCGCGCCCTGGCCCGCCTGCCCGCCTGGCTGGACGACGGCCGTGCGCGGGCGCAGCAGCGCATCGCACGGCTGCGCGAGCGCGTGCCGGAACTGCAGGTGATCGAAGACAGCGCTGCCGTGCCGGGCGCGCTGGGCACTTGGCCGGCCCTGCTGGTGCTGCTGCCCAAGGCCTCCCAACGCGAAACCGCCATCGCCGCGCTGTGGGGCCAGGGCCTGGGCGTGAGCCTGCCCTTCGTGCATGCGTTGCCGGACTACCCCGCGCTATGCGCGGCACATCGCCCGTCAGGCAAACGGCAGTTGGCCGCAGGCGCGGGACTTCGCCGCCCGCGTCCTGGCCATCAGCAACAGCCCCTGGCTGGACGACGCCGGCTTCGACCGGATCTGCACGGTGCTACGGCAGGCGGTGCGGCCGGGCCCGTAAACACAGCCACGCGACTTCATGGCCGCAGCGACAGCGAGGTCAGCTGTCCATCTCCAGCATGTCCAGCAGCCAGACGTTGAACGCGGCCTGCGCGGCTTGCCAGGCGGGCATTTCGGCCCGCTGGGCGCCGGTGTCCTGCCCGTCGCCCGCGCTCAGCCAGCGTTTCCAGGCCGCGGCATAGCGGTAGGTGGAGACGTCACCGGTCACGTCGCTGCCCACCAGATGGCCGCGCAGCCCTGTGAGCACGGCCGCCACGTGGCGCGCCTCCAGCGAGCCCTGGTCCCAGTTGGTGCGCACCACGCGGGGCGAGAACACGTCCTTGTCGATGCTGAGATAGGTGGGCAGGCTCTGGCGGCTCAGCATGCTCATCACCGCCTCGACCAGCGCATCCACGTCGGGGAAGGAGCGGAAGCGCTCGCCCACGCCCAGCCAGCGGGCCCAGCTGGTGTCCACGCCGGTGCTCCAGTAGGTGAGCCGGCCGGCGCGCAGCGGGCCGAGGTAGTTCTCCCAGGCATGGCTGGCGCCGATGTCGCCCGAGGTGATGCCCACCACGTTCACATGGGCCACCTGCGGCAGCAGCGCCACGCGCCGCACCCACGAGCCGCAGTGCACGCCGAAGGGAAAGCGCATGTTGTCAGGGTGGTTGTCGAGCACCAGCACATGCAGCGGGCGGGCGGCGGAAAAGGCGCGCGCGGCGATACAGCGCTCGATCAGCGGCCAGCTCAGATGATGGAAGTCGCCGCTGCCCACGAAGACGGTGCCGTGGCTATCGAAAGCTGGCATGCGGGCAGCGAGCTCGGTGCGGAACGCCTTCATGGTCCAGGTGGTGCAGCCGAAGCGCAGGCCGCTCCTGCCAGGCATCCAACAGCCGCAGGCGCACTTCGCCCGGCAGCGGACCCACGGATGCGTCCAGGTCCAGCACCACGGGGGCGAGGGCCTGCGTCCTCGTGTCAGCGGCAGCGGTCGCCCTCATGGCCTGGCGCCCCCCATGGCCTCGTCCCTGCCAGCGGCTGTCGCTCTCGAAATGGCCGGCGAAGCGGCGCGCGAGCGCGCGCAGCACCGGGTTGCGCACATGCACGGCGTGGCGCGTCCAGGTGAAGCGAGCGCCCAGGCTGCGCTTGACCTCGGGGGTCGGTCCAGCCGGCGATGTAGTGCGTCAGGCCCCGTTCGATCGCGTATTCGAGATTGACCATCCAGCTCACAAAGTAAAAGATTGACCTCGCGCGCGGCCGGGTAGGACAGGCCGATGTACTTGTCCACCAGGCGGCCACCGTGCTCGTAGCAGAGGTTCCAGCCCAGCAATGCGCCGGTTTCGGCATGCCGGTACTCGAAGCTGATGCCGCCGCTCGCGCCGTTCGCGCAGCACCGCCGCGAAGAAGCTCCGCGTCAGCCGGTCGAAATGTACTTCGCTCTGGGCATGAACGGCGTCGTAGAGCGCGTAGTAGGCGTCCACGCGGTCGTCCTGCGCGAAGGCCTCGCCGGTGGGCACGCGCGCGATGCGCAGCTCCGCCCGGCTGCGCAGCTTGCGCCGCAGGTTGCTGCGGCGGCTGGACGACAGGCGCGAGAGGTACTCGTCCACGCTGGCGAAGTCGATGGGCACGTAGGCCAGCGCCTGGCCCTCGACCAGCACGTAGCCCTGGGCGGCACAGGCCTCGGCGAGCTGCCGGGCGTAGGCGTTGTCGGCCTCGCTCAGCAGCGGCGAATCCTGCGGGATGTCCTTGACGATGGCGAGCGCGTACCGCCGCCCGGGGCCCGTGCGCACGGCCCTCGGCAGCGCCTCGGGCGGGGCCTCCTGCGGCAGCGGGGCATATTCCGTCACCGTGGTGCCCACGAAGGCGGTGCGCACGCGCAGCCAGCGCGACCAGTGCGCGTAGAGCGGCAGGCGGGCCAGGCGCGCCTTGAGTGCGTCATCCGCCGTGGTCAGCAGATCGAACGGTGCCTCGAAGACGGGCGCAGGCACGCCGCCCAGCCAGCCGAAGCCTTCCGGCGGATGGGCGAGCGCATGCTGCACGAGCGACTCGGGCTCCAGCCGGTTTGCGCCAGCGCATCAGGAAACCTCAGCGCCCGAACGCGAACCCCGCCAGCAGGCGCGGACGCCGCGCAAGGGCCGCCCCGCCGCGCTGGCGCCGCCCTCCTCCCCGCGAAGCGAGAGAAGGGAGGAGCGGCGAAGCTGCTCAGCGGGCCGGATCACTTCTTCGCGCGGGTCAGCAGCTGGTCCAGCAGCACCATGGCCTCGTCGATCTCGGAGCGCGAGATCATCAGCGACGGCGCGAAGGTGATGACGTTCTTGTAGTAGCCGCCCACGTCGAGCACCAGGCCGCGCTTCTGGCCCTTGTATTCGAGCGTGCCTTCCAGGCCCATGTCGACCATCTTGTCGAGCAGCGCGCGGTTGGGCGTGAAGCCGTCTTCGGTGCAGAATCTCGGCGCGCAGGGCCAGGCCCAGGCCATCGACGTCGCCGATTTCCTTGTGGCGCTTCTGCAGGTCCTTCAGGCCTTCGAGGAAGTACGCGCCGCTGTCGCAGACCTGCTTGCCGAAGTCCACCTCGTGGGTCATCTTCATCACTTCGAGGCCCAGGGCCGTGCCCAGGGGGTTGGAGGCGAAGGTGGAATGGGTGGAGCCCGGCGGGAAGATCGTGGGGTTGATCAGCTCTTCGCGCGCCCACAGGCCCGAGAGGGCGTTCAGGCCATTGGTCAGCGCCTTGGCGAACACCAGCACGTCGGGCTGCACGCCGAAGTTCTCGATGGACCAGAGCTTGCCGGTGCGCCAGAAGCCCATCTGGATCTCATCGACCACCAGCAGCACGCCGTGCTCGTCGAGCACCTTCTTGATGCCCTTGAAGTAGTTGGCCGGCGGGATCACGTAGCCGCCCGTGCCCTGGATGGGCTCGATGTAGAAGGCGGCGTATTCGCACTGGCGGGTCTTGGGGTCCCAGACGGCGTGGTATTCGTTTCTCGAACTTGCGGGCGAACTCCGGCCACCAGCGAATCGCCGTATTCCTCGGCCGTCCATGCCCTTGGGCGGCGGAAGGGGGTACGGAAAGGGCAGGAACTGCGCGCGGTCGCCGAAATGGCCGAAGCGGCGGCGGTAGCGGTAGCTGGAGGTGATGCTGGACGCGCCCAGCGTGCGGCCGTGGTAGCCGCCCTCGAAGGCGAACATCAGGCTCTTGCCGTTGCTGGCATTGCGCACGACCTTGAGCGAGTCTTCGATGGCCTGGGCGCCGCCCACGTTGAAATGCACGCGGCCGGGGCGGCCCCACTTCTTCTCGGCGTCCTGGGCGATGGTCTTGGCCAGCTCGATCTTGGTGGGGTGCAGGTACTGGCTGGCGACTTGCGGCAGGGTGTCGAGCTGCTGCTTGAGCACGTTTTCCAGACGCTCGTTCTTGTAGCCGAAGTTCACGGCCGAATACCACATCTGCAGGTCGAGGTACGGCGTGCCGTTGTCGTCCAGCATGTAGCTGCCGTTGCAGCCCGTGAAGATCTTGGGCGGGTTCACGTAGTGAACGGTGTCGCCGAACGAGCAATATTTGGCTTCGTCCGCGAGGAGCTGGGCAGCGTCGAGGGTCATGAAACAGGGACTCCGGAAAAGATATTCAACGGAGTGTGAGCAGCGAACCTTGATCGACTATCGAGCTTTTGTGCGCAATGTGTGCAGACGCCGGCAGGCGCCCGAAAAAAAAACCCTGGGCGCCTCGGCGGGAGGAACTCAGGGAACAAGCCCCGCTGGAGGGGAGGGGTCGAGGAAATCGACCAGAGCGTTGGCGCGGGGCCGCCCGGAATGCCGGTGCAGGCCCCGGGGCCTCAGCAGCCTGCAGGCCGGTTGGGTCGCATCGGCACCAGGCCCGTGACCACGACCGCAGCACCGTCGGACGCCGTCAGGCGCTTGCCGGACAGCCGGACGCGATCGGAGCCTCGCACCACGGCCACGTCGGACCAGTCGCTGGCGCCGAATTCCTTGCCCCGGAAGGTCAGCCAGGCCTCATAAACCGTCACGCCGTCGGGGCGGTAGCGGATGTCGCCGGAGGCGGATCCGGTGCTGCCGACCTTGTTGATGCCGTCGAAGCGGAAGGTGCACACCTCGGGGTACGAGCCGATGGGGTTCTTCTTGTCCACGTCGGTCAGGTTGACGTTGCCGTCTCCGTAGATGCCGTTCAGGCTGGAGTCGCTGGCGGAGGTGACGGTCAGAACGCCGGTCTGTTCGCTGGGGGTGGGGTCATCGTCGTTGCCACCGCCGCAGGCGGTCAGCAGCAGGCTGGACGCGGCGATGGCGGCGCAGGCCGTGAGCAGGGATTTCATGAGGTTCCTGGAAGTCTGAGATCGTTTGGATAAGCGCCACCTGCTACAAAAGGCAGAGCGGCGCAGCCAGGAGCGATCGTAGAAATCCGCGCAAGGGTGGATTGTCGTCCCGCCGCAGCAGAGCCTGTAGGACTGGGCGCAAGCGCTGTGCGCGAGGCAGGCGCAAGCCCTCGCCCTACCCTGCCGGCCCGCAATGCGAGGACGGCGCCCAGCGCGCTTCGGCATAGCGCAGATCCACATGCGCCTGCAGAAAATCCAGCACCGCGCGGGTACGCGGCGGCAGCCGGTCGGGCCGCCCCACATAGACGGCGTGGATGGGTTCCAGGTCGCCGCAATCGAAGGCGTCGAGCACGGGCACGAGGCGGCCCTGCACCAGGTCGTCCCAGGCGTGGTAGAGCGACAGCCGGGCCAGCCCGTGCCCTGCAGCGCCAGCTGGCGCATCACGTCGCCGTCGTTGACGCGGATGACCTGGCCGCATCCACCGCCACCCGCCGGCCCTCGACGAGGAAGGGCCAGTGCGCGATGGCGCGCGGGTAGTTCCAGCCCAGCCGGACATGGCGCTGCAGATCCTGCGGATGTGAAGGAACGCCGGAGTGCGCCAGATAAGCAGGCGAGGCCACGACGACCTGCCGCGTGCGGCCCAGCAGGCGGGCGATCACGTCGGATGCCGGCAGGGCGCCCCAGCGGATGGCGATGTCGATGCCGGCTTCCGCCAGATCCACCACCTGGTCGGAGAAATGCAGGTCCCAGGCCCAGCCCCGGCAGGGCCTCCAGCAGCCGCGGCACCAGGGGCAGCAGCAGCACCGTGCCGGTCGATGTGCTGGCGCTGATGCGCACGGTGCCGCGCGGCTCGCTGCGCGCGGCGACCTCGGCCTCCAGCTCGCGAGATCGGTCAAGAGGCGCTTCGCGCCCTGGCTCAGTTGCATGCCTTCGGGCGTGAGCAGCACGCGCCGGGTGCTGCGCTGCAGCAGCTGCACGCCCAGCCGCGCCTCCCAGCCGCGACATGGCCTTGCTGACGGCCGAAGGCGAAACGCCCAGGTGCCGAGCCGCGGCCGACAGGCTGCCGCGCTCGGCCACCAGGGCCAGCGTTTCCAGATCGCCCAAGCGATGCGCATCGGCCAGGCCGCCGCCGGCAAACGGGCACGGGGGCAGGTGAGGGCACGGGCACGGGCAGTTGGGCAGAAGGAACGGCAGGCATGGGGTCGTCGGGACGCAGCAACGAAAGGGAGAAAGGCCTCTTTATTTGTGCCTGCGTGGCACAAAGCCATTTCCATTATTCCACCTACACAAAGATGGCAGCAGGCTTCACAGTTCAAGCCCATCGCCATCCACTCCCCGCACATGCCGCTTTCTCCAGACGCGGCTCGCCCTGCTTTCCATGCCTTTATCCCTTCTCGCACTCGCTTGCCGGCGCCTTCGGCATCGGCACCACCGAATTCATCATCATGGGCCTGCTGACCCAGGTCAGCCAGGACCTGGGCATCTCCATTCCCACGGCTGGCACGCTGATCTCGGGCTACGCCATCGGCGTGGCCGTGGGCGCGCCCGTGCTCACGCTGCTCACCCGGCAGTGGCCGCGCAAGCGCCTGCTGCTGGCGCTGATGCTGATCTTCATCGCCGGCAACGCCGCCGCCGTGGTGGCCCCCACCTATGGCTGGCTGCTGGCGGCGCGGGTGCTGACGGCGCTCACGCACGGCACCTTCTTCGGCGTGGGCGCGGTGGTCGCCACCGGGCTGGTGCCGGCCGAGAAGAAGGCCTCGGCCATCGCGCTGATGTTCTCGGGGCTGACCCTGGCCACCCTGCTGGGCGTGCCGGCGGGCGCGTGGATCGGCCAGCACTTCGGCTGGCGCATGGCGTTCGCCGCCGTGGCCGTGGTGGGCGTGGCGGCGCTCGCCATCCTCGCCGCCTTCGTGCCACGCGACACCGGCCGGCCTGCCCGCCACCCCCCTCAGACAGGAGCTGGCCGTGCTGGCGCTGCCCCAGGTCTGGCTGGGCCTGGGCATCACCGTGTTCGGCTTCGCCGGCGTGTTCGCCCTCTACACCTATGTGGAGCCGCTGCTGACCCAGGTCACCCACATGGCGGGCGGCGCCGTGGCCCTCACGCTGCTGCTCTTCGGCGCCGGACTCGCCGCCGGCAAACCTGCTGGGCGGCAAGCTCGCCGACCGGGGCGTGATGCGCGCGCTGGCGCTGTCCATCGCCGCGCTGCTGCTGGTGCTGCTGGGCCGGCCGCTGGGCCTTCGCCCATGCGGCCCTGGCCATGGCCTATCTGGTGGTGCTGGGCACGGCGGCCTTTGCCACGGTGGCGCCCATGCAGATGCGCGTGCTGCAGCAGGCCGGCCCGCAGGGCGCCACGCTGGCCTCCAGCCTCAACATCTCGGCCTTCAACCTGGGCAATGCCATCGGCGCCTGGCTGGGCGGGCTGGTGATCGCCCAGGGCCTGGGCCTGCTCAGCGTGGCCTGGGCGGCGGCGGCGCTGGCGGCCGTAGGTCTGGCGCTGGTGGGCGCCAGCAGCCGGCTCAGGGCCTGACGACCAGCGGACTCAGCGCGCCAGCACCGGCGCGATCGCCCGGCCGGTGTGGGTGCCCAGTCGCACCACCGCTTCCGGCGTGGCGGCGGCCACGATGCGGCCGCCCTCCTTGCCGCCTTCGGGCCCCAGGTCGATGATCCAGTCGGCCTCGGCGATCACGTCGAGGTCGTGCTCGATCACCACCACGCTGTGGCCGCCATCGACCAGGCGGTGCAGCACGCGGATGAGCTTGTGCACGTCGGCCATGTGCAGGCCCACGGTGGGCTCGTCCAGCACATAGAGGGTATGCGGCGCCTTCTGCCCCCGCCGGCCGACCTCGTCGCGCACTTTGGTGAGCTCGGTCACGAGCTTGATGCGCTGCGCCTCGCCGCCCGAGAGCGTGGGGCTGGGCTGGCCCAGTGTGAGGTAGCCCAGGCCCACGTCCTTGAGCAGCTGCAGCGGGTGGGCGATGCTGGGCATGCTGGCGAAGAACTCCCACCGCCTCGTCCACTTCCATCTGCAGCACGTCGCCGATGCTCTTGCCCCGCCAGGTGACGGCTAGCGTCTCGGGGTTGAAGCGCGCGCCGTGGCAGGCCTCGCAGGGCACCTTCACGTCGGGCAGGAAGCTCATGGCGATGGTGCGGGATGCCCTGGCCTTCGCAGACCGGGCAGCGGCCCTCGCCGGTGTTGAAGCTGAAGCGCCCGGCCGCGTAGCCGCGGGCCTTGGCCTCCAGCGTCTCGGCGAAGAGCTTGCGGATGGTGTCCCAGAAGCCGATGTAGGTCGCCGGGCAGCTGCGCGGCGTCTTGCCGATGGGGGTCTGGTCCACTTCCAGCACGCGGGTCGATGGTCTCGAAGCCCGCCAGCCCCGTGCAGCCGACCAGCGCCGGCGCCTTGCCCGCATCCATGGCATCGCGCCCGGCCTTGGTGGAGCGCTGCTGCACCCAGGCCTGCACGTTGGCCAGCAGCACGTCGCGCGCCAGCGTGGATTTGCCTGAGCCGCTGACGCCGGTGACGGCCACCAGCCGGTTGAGCGGCACCCGCGCCGTGACGTTCTGCAGGTTGTGTAGCTGCGCGTCCCGCACCGTGAGCCAGTGCAGGGCCGGCGCCGCTTCGGCATCTTTCAAGGCCGCAGCGCTCGTCTTTTCTTGGTCTCCAGCTATCTTTTCAGGAGCATCCACCACATCGCGCCGCGCCTGCAGCGGGTGGCGCATGGCGTGCAGCAGGTAGCGGCCGGTCTGCGAATCCTCGGCCGCCTCGATATCGGCCACCGTGCCCTGCGCCACCAGCCGCCCGCCGCGCTTGCCCGCGCTGGGGCCGATGTCGATGATGTGGTCGGCGCGGCGGATGGTGTCCTCGTCATGCTCCACAACCACCAGGGTGTTGCCCTTGTCGCCCAGTTTGTGCAGGGCGTTGAGCAGGATCTGGTTGTCGCGCGCATGCAGGCCGATGGTGGGCTCGTCGAGCACGTAGCACACGCCCTGCAGGTTGCTGCCCAGCTGCGCGGCCAGGCGGATGCGCTGCGCCTCGCCGCCCGAGAGCGTGGGCGCGCCGCGGTCCAGCGTGAGGTAGGAGAGGCCGACTTCCTCCAGGAATTCGAGCCGGCTCCTGATCTCGGGCACCAGGTCACGGGCGATCTCGGCCTCGCGGCCCGAGAGCTGCAGCCCGTCGATCCACTGCCGCACCTCGGTCACCGAGAGGCGCGCCACCTCGGTCACCGGCACGCCCGCGAACAGCACGGCGCGCGCCACGGGGTTGAGGCGCGTGCCCTGGCAGGTCGGGCAGACGGTGTCGGCCACGTCCTCGGCCTCGGGTTCGGCGAAGGTCTGTTCGCGGCCCCGGTCCTTGTCGTCCTGCACCGAGTCGTCGAAGACCTTGCGCTGCTCCTTGGTGAGCTTCACGCCCGTGCCCACGCAGTCCGGGGCACCAGCCGTGCTTGCTGTTGTAGGAGAAGAGGCGCGGGTCCAGCTCGGCATAGCTGGTGGCGCAGACCGGGCAGGCGCGCTTGGTGGAAAAAGGCCTGCAGCGTGCCGATGCCCGCGGTGGGCTGGCCGGCAGCCATGGCGTCCTTCAGGCCTTCGAGCCCGCTCAGCACATGGGACCACGCCCTTGCCCAGCTCCAGCGCGCGGGCCAGCGCGGCGCGCAGCGCGGCCTCCTGCGTAGGGGCCACGTCCAGGCTGGCCACGGGCAGTTCGATGGTGTGTTCCTTGAAGCGGTCGATGCGCGGAAAGCCGGTGGTCGGCAGGAAGTTGCCGTCCACCCGCAGATGCGTGTAGCCGCGCGGGCGCGCCCAGTCGGCCAGCTCGGTATAGACGCCCTTGCGGTTGACCACCAGCGGCGCCAGCAGGCCGATGTGCCGGCCCTTGAACTGCGTGAGCAGCTGCGCGGCGATGCTGTCGGGCGTCTGCGGCTGAACGGCGGCACCGTCGTGGATGCAGTGCTGCACGCCCAGCTTCACATACAGCAGGCGCAGGAAGTGCCAGACCTCGGTGGTCGTGCCCACCGTGCTCTTGCGGCCGCCGCGCGAGAGGCGCTGCTCGATCGCCACCGTCGGCGGAATGCCATAGACCGCATCCACCTCGGGCCGGCCGGCCGGCTGCACGATGCTGCGCGCATAGGCGTTGAGCGATTCGAGGTAGCGGCGCTGCCCTTCGTTGAACAGGATGTCGAAGGCGAGCGTGGACTTGCCCGAGCCCGAGACGCCGGTCACCACGTTGAACTTGCCTCGCGGGATGTCCACCGACAGGTTCTTGAGGTTGTGCTCCTTGGCGTTCACGATCTCGATGGCGTTCTTGGGCACATGCCCCGTATCCGCCTGGGCACGGCGCTTCTCTTTTCGGAGCACGGCGGCTTTCTCGTGTACCGAGTGGCCGCCCTCACCCAGAGCCAGCTCGTAGTCGCGCAGCGCGGCGCCGGTGTGCGATGCGGGGTGCTGGCGCACATCCTCGGGGCGTGCCTTCGGCGACCACCAGGCCGCCGCCGTCGCCGCCCTCGGGGCCCAGGTCGATCAGCCAGTCGCTGGCGCGGATCACGTCCAGGTTGTGCTCGATGACGATCAGCGAATGACCGGCGTCGAGCAGCTTGCGCAGCGCGCGCATGAGCTTGGGCAATGTCGTCGAAGTGCAGGCCGGTGGTGGGCTCGTCGAAGAGGAACAGCGTGCCCTTCTTGGCGAGCGGCTGGCGGCTGCTGCTGGCGCTCTTGGCCGCTTCGGCCAGGAAGCCCGCGAGCTTGAGGCGCTGTGCCTCACCGCCCGAGAGCGTGGGGCACGGGCTGGCCGAGCTTCACGTATTCCAGCCCCACATCGACGATGGGCTGCAGCGCGCGGATCACGTCGCGGTCCTGCGCGAAAGCGGCTGCGGCCTCGCTCACGGTGAGCTCCAGCACGTCGGCCACGTTGATCAGGCGGCCGCCGCGCTCGATGGTCACCTCCAGGATCTCGGGCCGGTAGCGCTTGCCGTCGAGTCGGGGCAGGCGCAAGTACACGTCGGAGAGGAACTGCATCTCCACATGCTCGAAGCCCGAGCCGCCGCAGGTCGGGCAGCGCCCGTCGCCCGAGTTGAAGCTGAACTTGGCGGCCGTGTAGCTGCGCTGGCGCGACAGCGGCGCCACGGCGAACAGCTCGCGGATCGCGTCCCACGCGCCCACGTAGCTCACGGGGTTGGAGCGCGCGGTCTTGCCGATGGGCGACTGATCGACGAACACCACGTCGCCCAGGTGGTCGGCGCCGAGCAGGCGCTCGTGCGCGCCCGGTGTTTCGGTGGCCTTGCCGAAGTGGCGCAGCAGCGCGGGCGCCGAGCACGTCCTGGATCAGCGTGGACTTGCCCGAGCCGCTCACGCCCGTGACGGTGACGAGGCGCTGCAGCGGGAAGTCCACCGACACGTTCTGCAGGTTGTGCTGGCGCGCGCCTTCGAGCACGAGGCGCGGCGTGGAATCCGTCACCATGCGCTTGATGCCCGAGGTGATCTGGCGGC
Organism: Prunus mongolica; assembly: GCA_030345395.1. Lineage (NCBI taxonomy): Eukaryota > Viridiplantae > Streptophyta > Magnoliopsida > Rosales > Rosaceae > Prunus > Prunus mongolica. Next base: position 156,731 of record JARJFA010000073.1, on the reverse strand, counting down.
GCCCGCCCAGATAGACGCCGGTCAGCGTGTCGGCGCGGCGCAGCTCGGCGGTGGTGCCGTCGAACACGATCTGCCCGCCGCGCTCGCCGGGGCCGGGGCCCATGTCGATCACGCGAGTCGGCTGCCAGCATCACGGCCGGGTCGTGCTCCCCACCACCACCAGGGTGTTGCCCGCATCACGCAGGCGCAGCATGGCTTCGGTGATGCGGTACATGTCGCGCGGGTGCAGGCCGATGCTCGGCTCGTCGAGCACGAACAGGGTGTTGACCAGCGAGGTGCCGAGCGCCGTCGTCAGGTTGATGCGCTGCACCTCGCCGCCGGAAAGGGTGCGGCTCTGCCGGTCCAGCGTGAGGTAGCCGATGCCCACATCGCACAGGTATTTGAGGCGCGTGGTGATCTCTTCGTGCAGCAGCTTCAGCGCCTGGGCATCGCCCGCGTTCTCCGAGGGCCTGCGGGCCTGCAGCGCTTGATTCGCCTGCGCCATCAGCTATCGAAAGAGGAGCAATCGCCTCGTCGCCCAGCAGCGCGAAGAAAGCGCCGCAGCCGGTCGATGGGCAGCAGCATCAGGTCGTGCAGGGTCAGGCCGGGCAGGGGCTTCGAGCTGGGCGCGGCTCCACTCCACACCGTGGGGCATGAAGCGCTGAGAAGGCTCGACCACCGCATCGGCCGCGGCCTGGCTGCCGATGCGCCAGAGCAGGCTCTCGGTCTTCAGGCGCGCGCCGCCGCAGGTGGGGCACGGCGTGTAGCTGCGGTATTTGGACAGCAGCCACCCGGATGTGCATCTTGTAGGCCTTGCTCTCCAGGTATTCGAAGAAGCGCCGCACGCCATACCACTGCTTGTTCCAGTTGCCCTCCTTGAAACCGGGCGTGCCGCCGATCACCCACTGCTTCTGCTCTTCGGTGAGCTTGTACCAGGGCGTGTCGCGCGGAATGCCGGCCGCCTCGGCGTGGCGCATGAGGTCGTCCTGCGCCTCCTTCCAGGCCGGCGTCTGAATGGGCCTTGATGGCGCCGGCGCGCAGCGTGAGCTTTTCGTTGGGGATGACCAGGCCGTAATCGACGCCGATCACGCGCCCGAACCCGCGGCAGGTGTCGCAGGCGCCCACGGCGGAGTTGAACGAGAACATCGAGGGGATGGGCTCGGCGTAGCGCAGGTCGCTCTCGGGCGAATGCAGGCCGGTGGAGAACTTCCACAGCACGGGCTCTCCGCCCTCTCATCGGGCAGGCGATAGACGGTCAGCCGGCCGGTGCCCGCGCTTGAGCGCGACCTCGATGGCCTCCACCACGCGGGCGCGCTCGGCTTGGCCAGGCGAAAGCGGTCGGCCACCACGTCCAGCAGCTTGCGGCCGCTCTGCTCACGCTCGGCCTGCACCTTGGTGAAGCCGCTGGCGGACAACCACTGTTCGACCTGCTCGGGCGAAGTGTTGGCCGGCAGCTCGACCGGAAGGTCAGCACGATGCGCGGATCGCCCGCGCTGGCGCAGCGCTGCTGCAGCTCGGCATAGATGCTGTCGGGCGAATCGTGGGCGCACGGGCTGCGCGGTCCTTGCGGTCGAAGAGCTGGCCGGCGCGCGCGAAGAGGAGCTTTCAGGTGATCGTTGAGCTCCGTCATCGTGCCCACGGTGGAACGCGAGGACCGCACGGGGTTGGTCTGGTCGATGGCAATGGCCGGCGGCACGCCTTCGACCTTGTCCACCGCCGGCTTTGTCCATCCGGTCGAGGAACTGGCGCGCATAGGCGCTGAAGGTCTCGACGTAGCGGCCGCTGGCCCTCGGCATAGAGCGTGTCGAACACCAGGCTGGATTTGCCCGAAACCGCTGGGGCCGGTCACCACGGTCAACTCGCCCGGTGCGGATGTCGAGGTCGATGTCCTTGAGGTTGTGCTGGCGGGCGCCGTGGATGCGGATCAGTCCCATGGGTCATGGGTGGGGGGGTCTTTCTGCTGGAGGGGGCGGGCCATTTCTAGGCACCGCGCGGCTGTGTTGCCTGTCGGCCAAGACGACGCGAGTGCATGCCCGAGGCCTTGCCGGAAGCCCGCGTATGCCTGCGGTCTGGATGGCCCCGCGTCCCTGTCGCAGATGAGGCGCCTCGCCCGAAAGACAACCGCCCCGGGCCCAGACGCAAAAAAAGCCCGCGCAATGCGGGCTTTGGGGGGCGTCTTGACGAAGACAGCGTTCAGGAGGCCGCGCTGGCGGCAGAAGCCGGTGCGGAAGCCGGGGCCGATGCGGGTGCCGACGCGGGGGCCTCGGGCACATGCACGGCGTCCGCGCCATGCTTTTCACCGCTCATGTCCCACCTTGTCGCCGGCTTTCAATGATGACGAACAAGGACAGGGCGGCGAACAGAACGAAGCCCACAACGATTTTCCACATGCTCTTTGTCTCCTGAGTAGATGTCGATATTAGTCATCGCGATGCTGACGACGCGCTGACGCCAGACCCCAACGGATGGGGAAAGCGCAGCAACCAGAAAAAAAGCCCCACACCCTTGCAGGTGTGAGGCTTCGGCGATGCGCCGGCGATGGCAACAGGCCGCAGGGGCCCGAGCCACCTCGCGTCATCAGAAGTTGTGGCGAACGCCCACGCCGAACGTGCGGGGATCGGCGCCGTTGGCCAGCGTGCCCGTGTTGTTCACGAAGCTGTAAGCGTAGTTGGCGGCCGACTGGTTCTTCACGTACGTGTAGGCAAGCGTACACCTTGGTGCGCTTGCTCAGGTTGTAGTTGTAGCCCAGGATCAGCTGTTGCGACGCCCGGAGTTGGCCACGTTGTTCCACTTGCTGGCCCAGATGTAGTTGGCCAACCAGCTCGGAAGCGCCGAAGGCGTACTGTGCAGCGATGCCAGCCGAGTTGCGGGTGCCGACGACTTGGTAGTCGTTGCGCTGGTAGTAGGCACCGACCTGCACGGCACCCATGGTGTAGTGGGCGCGCAGACCGGCGTCCCAGTTGTCACCCAGCTTGGCGTAGCCGGCGCCCAGGGCCAGCGCAACCGCTTTCCCAGTTGGCGGCCAGGTCGTACGCGTTCTTGGCACCGACGTTCAGGCCCAGGGGTTCGCACGGTTGGCCTTCTCGTGCAGGCTGACCGTGCCTTCGGCCCAGAAGCCACCCATTTCGGGGGTGCGGTAGCCGATCTTGTTGGCTTGGTTGCCGAAGGACACCGAGGTGTACAGCTGGTTGGAGAAGTTGCCCGTGTCGTGGTTAGGCTGGTCTTGCACGCCGTAGTCGGCGATGGCGTAGTAGGACTCAGGGATGAAGTTGCCCAGGCGGACCATACCGAAGTTGCCAGCCAGGTTCAGTTCGCTTTGGGCGACCGAAGAAGGTGGAGTCGGAACGGCCGTGGAGCTGTCGAAACCGCTTTCCAGCTGGAAGCCAGCCTTCAGAGCCGCCGCCCAGGTCTTCCACGCCCTTGAAGCCGAAACGGGAAGCGTTGTTGTTCACCGCCGGTCTGGGACAGGCTGCCCACTTTGGAGTGTTCGATGCTGGTGTTGACACGACCGTACAGCGTCACGCTGCTTTGCGCGAAGGCGGCGGAGGTGCTCAGCAGTGCCAGGGATGCGAGCCGAAGGCGGTTGGTTTTTTGCATTTGGGTTCCTTGAGGGCTTGAGTCCAGCGGGTAGTTGTAGGCACCGCTTCCCTGCCTGTTGGGCCGTGAGCGCCGTGTGCAGCTACTGGCTCAATTCTAGGTGTAGCCTTCGGTTAACAGATGCGAATGTAGTTTTCGTGATTGGTCATGATGTATCCCCGCCACACACTTTCTCCTCAATTCACCAAGACAGAGCGGGGATGCACCACGATGACCCGGCTAGCGCTCCAGGCGCGGGTCATCTTTTCGGGCGTGCCGATTGATACCGGTCAATCCCCGGCGTAGATATCGACGTCCTTCGTTTCGCGGATAAACAGCGTGCCGATGATGGCCGTAGCGCCCGCGATGATGATGGGATACCAGAGGCCGTTGTTACATGTTTGCCGGTCTGGGCCACGATGGCAAAAGACATGGTGGGCAGCAGGCCGCCGAACCAGCCGTTGCCGATGTGGTAGGGCAGGCTCATGGAGGTGTAAGCGGATGCGCGTGGGGAACATCTCCACCAGCATCGCCGCGATGGGGCCGTAGACCATGGTCACCAGCAGCACCAGATAGCTCAGGATGACGATCATCATCAAACTTGTTCATCTTGGCGGGGTCGGCCTTGGCGGGGTAGCCCTCGCCTTCAGCGTATCGGACTACGGACTTCTTGAACGCGGAGTCCTTGGCCTTCAGCTCGTCACCAGAGATACCCTTGGCCGAATAGCTGGGGGATGACAACCGAGCCCACCTTGATGACGGCGGGCGTGCCGGGCGCTGCGGCCTCGTTCTCGTAGCTCACCGAATTGGCGGCCAGCACCTGCTTGGCCACGTCGCAGGAACTGGTGAACTTGACCGTGCCGGTGGGGTTGAACTGGAACGAGCACTCGGCCGGGTCCGCCACGACCACCACCTTGTTCTTGGCCTGCGCTGCGGCCAGGTCAGGGTTGGCCGCTTCGGTCAGTGCCTTGAAGACCGGGAAATAGGTCAGCACCGCCAGCACGCAGCCCAGCATGATGATGGGCTTGCGGCCGATCTTGTCGGAAAGCGAGCCGAACACCACGAAGAACGGGGTGCCGATCAGCAGGGCCGCGGCGATCAGCAGGTTGGCCGTCACGGCATCGACCTTCAGTTGCTGCGTGAGGAAGAAGAGCGCGTAGAACTGGCCCGTGTACCAGACCACGGCCTGGCCGGCGGTGAGGCCGATCAGCGCCAGGATCACGATCTTCAGGTTCTTCCATTGGCCGAAGGATTCGGCCAGCGGCGCCTTGGACGTCTTGCCCTCGGCCTTCATCTTTTGGAAAGCGGGCGACTCCGACAGCGTCAGGCGGATCCACAGCGAGATGCCCAGCAGCAGCACGGAGACCAGGAACGGAATACGCCAGCCCCAGTCACCAAAGGCTTCTTCGCCCATGAGGGTGCGGGTGCCCAGAATGACCAGCAGCGACAGGAAGAGGCCCATGGTGGCCGTCGTCTGGATCCACGACGTATAGGCGCCGCGCTTGCCCTGCGGCGCGTGCTCTGCCACATAGGTCGCCGCGCCGCCGTACTCGCCGCCGAGAGCCAGGCCCTGCAGCAGCCGCAGCACGATCAGGATCACGGGCGCCGCCACGCCGATGCTGGCGTAGGTGGGCAGCAGGCCCACGATGAAGGTCGAGAGGCCCATGATGAGGATGGTCACCAGGAAGGTGTATTTGCGCCCGATCATGTCGCCCAGGCGGCCGAACACCAGGGCGCCGAAGGGCCGCACGATGAAGCCGGCCGCGAATGCCAGCAGCGCGAAGATGAAGGCCGAGCCTGCATCGAGGCCGCTGAAAAACTGCTTGGCGATGATCGCCGCGAGCGAGCCGTAGAGGTAGAAGTCATACCACTCGAAAACGGTGCCTAGCGACGACGCCAGGATGACTTTTCTTTCTTCCGGCGACATGGGCCGGGAAGCGACGTTGGTAGCCATGGTGCTTGTCTCCATGAATTGCGGGACGTGAACGGCGGCACCTCGGAGGTGCCTGCGGCCCGCAATATGGGTGCGCCATCTGACCGAAAACTGACAGGCGCCGGCGGCATCGAGCGGACCGCGACGTGCGCTCCTTACGCGTCGCTGACGAAACCCGGTGCAACCCCTAGCGCTGTTTTCTTGATGTGGGAATGGAGGCGAAAGTGCCGCGCGGCACGTCCTCTGGCACCCCTGGCGGCCGGGGTAAACACCAAGGCGTTCGGGCGGGAAATCCCTGCCCGGGACAAACCCGCAGGGATGCCCCGCGCAGGGCCATCTTCAGCGCGCCGCAGGGCCTGCAGCCTGGTCCGGCAGTCCGCTGGGCACCTGCGCAGATGCCTCCCAGGCGGGGCCGTCGAACCACGAGTCCGAGCCATCCAAAGAGGCGCGCAGCATGGGGAGGCTGTCCAGGCCCCAGAAGAGCCGATCCCCCACCAGGAAGCTGGGCACACCGAAGACGCCGCGCGCCATCGCCTCGTCGGTGTTGGCGCGCAGCAGCGCCTTGGCTGCCGCGCCCTGGCCGCTGGCGTCGGGCCGCAGCTGCGATTGCAGCGCGGCCTGCAGCGCCTCCAGCCGGGCCGGGTCGAGCGCGTCGTGCCCGCCCAACCACACATGGCGCAGCACCGTACCGGCCACGAAGCGGTTGACGCAGCCGTCGTCGCTGCAGGCCAGCGCCAGGCGCAGCAGGGGCAGCGGGTTGAATGGGTGACTCGCCGGCAGGTCCAGACCGCAGCCCTGGGCCTGGCCCAGCCAGCTCGCATGGCGGAAGGTCCATTCGCGCTTCGGCGGCACGCCCGCCGGGCCTGGATTGGCATGCTGGTGCAGCAGCGCGCCCAGCAGCACCGGGCGGTAGCGCACCTCGCAGCTCAGCCCCTGCAGCGCGCGGGGCAGCGCATCGAAGGCCAGCCAGGCATAGGGCGAGACGAAGTCCAGGTAGCAGGTGATCTGGTGCATGGCGCGGCTCCTGTGGGGTGTTGAGGGAAACGGTCTGGGCCCGCCTTCAGCGGGGCGGCCGTGATGCCGCAGGCGCTGCGGCGAGCGCCTCCGGCACGGGCAGGCCGGCACGCTGCAGCAGAGCGGCCCAGATGGCCCGGCGCTGCGCCGGGCCCGCGCCGGACCAAGCACCGATCTCCCCCAGCGTGCGGAAGCACCCCAGGCAGTGGCCGCCGTCGGCCGCCATGCGGCACAGGCTGATGCAGGGCGACGGCACCGTGCCGTCGCTTTCGGCATCGAAAAGGCCGGCAGCGACCGCATCACCAGCGCGATCAGCTATTAAATTAGTAGCATTCACAGGAGCCAGCGAGTTCAGGCGACCGCGGGCGGCGGCTGCGTGACGTCGGCCACGGGCGCCTGCGTGAGCGCCTCCAGGTCGTGCGGGCGCAGCTGGAACACGCCGTGCGGGTGGCCGGCTGCCGCCCAGATCTCCTCGAAGCGGAACAGTTCGCGGTCAATCAGCGTGACGGGCGGCGTGGCATGCGCCACGGGCGAGACGCCGCCGATGGTGAAGCCCGTCTTGGCCTTGACGAAGTCGGCATCGGCGCGGCCGGTCTTGCCGACCAGCGCATCGACCTTCTTCTCATCGACGCGCCGGTCGCCCGAGGTGACGACCAGCACCGCCGCATCGTCGCTCTTGCGACGGAAGATGATGCTCTTGGCGATCTGGCCCACGGAGATGCCGAGGGCATCGGCGGCCTGCTGCGCGGTGCGCGCGGCACTGTCGAGCATGCGCGGGGCATGCGGATGGCCCAGCGCCTGCAGCGCGGCGGCCACGCGCTGCACGCCTTCGGGAAGGGTCTGAAGTTCAGCACCGCACATGATGGAAGCGTCCTGTCGTTCGATGGAAAACGCCGATCTTAGAACGTGTTCACGTTCTAAGATCGGGCAGCACGCCCAGGCTGCAGCGACGGCTGTGCGCTCAAGCCGCGCGCTCCCGCATCACCGACGGCCCCTGCTCGGCCAGGTCCCAGAACAGGCCGGCCATGATCTCCAGCGATTCGCGCGTGACGTCGGCCAGGATGTGTTCGTTAGGCGCGTGCTGCGAGCAGGCCGGGTAGGAGTGCGGCACCCACAGCGTGGGCAGGCCCAGGGTTTCAGAGAACACGTCGTTGGGCAGGGAGCCGCCCAGGTTGGGCAGCAGCGCCGGGCGCCGGCCGGTGCTGCGCTCCATCGAGGCCAGGCCCCAGCGCACCCAGGCGTCGTCCGGGTCCAGCCGCGTGGCGGCCATGTGGACATCGGTGCCGCGCACCTCGACGTCGTCGAAGCCGTGCGCGGCCAGGTGGGCGCGGATGTGGTCGAGGAAGTGCGCCGCATCGCTGCCCACCACGTAGCGCATGTGGCAGTGCGCCCGCGCCGTGGGCGGGATGGCATGGACCGGCATGGCCGGGTTGCCGCAGGTGAAGGCCAGCACCTCCAGGCTGTTCCAGCCGATGACGCGCTCGGCGGGCGTGAGGCCGGGCTCGCCCCAGTCCGGGTCGATCTCCGGGTCGCCGGCGCTGCCGCCGACCTCGATGTCGCGCAGGGCCACGCGCACGCTCTCGGGCAGTTCCTCGGGCAGCAGGCCCGGCACCAGGATGCGGCCCTTCGCATCCACCAGCGTGGCGATGGCGTGTGCCAGGCGGATGCCCGGGTTGCGCAGCAGCCCGCCCCAGTTGCCGGAGTGGTGGCCGCCGTCGCGCAGATCCAGATGCAGGTCGAAGTTGAAGACGCCGCGCGAGCCCAGGAACATCGTGGCCCGCGAGGCCGACACGCGGGGGCCGTCGGAGGCGAGGAACAGGTCGGCGGCCAGGAAGTCGCGGTGCAGTGCGCAGACCTCGTCGAGGCCGGGCGAGCCGTCTTCCTCGCCCATCTCCAGGATGATCTTCACGTTGTAGCCCAGCACGCCGTCGCGGGCCTGGAGCACCTGCTCCAGCGCGGTGAAGTTGATGGTGTGCTGGCCCTTGTTGTCGGCCGTGCCGCGGCCGTACCAGCGGTTGCCGTCCACCACGATCTTCCAGGGCTGCAGGCCTTCGCGCCACTGTGCCTCGTAGCCGCGCACCACGTCGCCGTGGCCGTAGGTGAGCACGGTGAAGGCGGCGCCGGCCTCGATGCGCTCGGCCAGCAGGAAGGGACTCTTGCCCGGCAAGGGGTTGTCCACGATGCGGCAGCCGAAACCCAGCTGTTGCAGCAGCGGCGCGATCTCGTCGCGCAGGTAAGCGTACAGCTGCGGCAGGCTGGCGGCGTCCTGGCTCTCGGTGCGGAAGGCGACGCGGCGGTCGAGCGTTGCCTGGAAGCGCCCGTCGTCGAAGACGGCGACGGTGCGTGCGATGGCGGATTCACGGCTCATAGCGGGCTCTCGGGTGGCGGTAAAGAAGGTGGTGCGGTGTGTCAGGCGACGGCCTCGCGGCCGATGTCGGGCAGGCCCAGCCCGGGCTCGGGCGTCAGGGCGGAGGCCAGCAGCATGCGGGTGTAGGGGTGCTGCGCGGCGGCGAAGATCTGCTCGCGCGTGCCCTGCTCGACGATGCGGCCCCGGTGCATCACGGCCACGCGGTCCACCAGATGCTCCACCACGCCCAGGTCGTGGCTGATGAACAGATAGGTGAGGCCGAACTCGGCCTTGAGGTCCAGCAGCAGGTTCAGGATCTGTGCCTGCACCGATACGTCGAGCGCCGAGGTGGGCTCGTCGCAGACCAGGATCTCGGGCCGCAGCACCAGGGCGCGGGCGATGGCAACGCGCTGGCGCTGGCCGCCCGAGAGCTGGTTGGGGTATTGCCGGTGCGTGCGCTCGGGCATGCCGACCAGGTCGAGCATGGCCTTGACGGCGCGCTCCTGCTCGGCCGCCGTGCCCACGCCGTGCAGGCGCAGCGGCACGCCGACGATGTCGGCCACGGTGCGGCGCGGGTTGAGCGACGAGTACGGGTCCTGGAAGATGGGCTGGATGCGGCGGGCCAGCGGGCGGCGCTGGCGCGGGTCGATCTCCTTGCCTCCGATCAGCACGTTGCCCGACGTGGGCGGCAGCAGGCCCAGCAGCATCTTGGCCAGCGTGCTCTTGCCGCAGCCGGACTCGCCCACCAGGCCCAGCGTTTCGCCCTTGCGGATGCGCAGCGACACATCGCTCACCGCCTGGATGCTGCCCGCGGGCTTGAAGAGGCCGCGCTTGAGCTTGAAGGCGCGGCTGAGCGCGCACAGCTCCAGCGCGATGTCTTCGGAGCCGCCCACCGCCCCCGATTGCAAAGGCAGCTTCCAGGCCAGGGAATCGGTCATGGCGTTCATGCGGCCTCCGCCAGTGCCTGTGTTGCGGGGTGGACGGCGGCGACGCAGCGCACGGCGTGGCCCGGCGCCACGTCGGCAAAGGGCGGTGCCACGCTGCAGGCCGGCCGGACCTGGCTGCAGCGGTTGGCGAAGGCGCAGCCCTGCACCTCGCCGACGAGGCTGGGCACCACGCCGGGAATGGCCTGCAGCCGGCTGCCCGGCAGCGTCTTGCCACGCACCGGAATGCAGCGCAGCAGGCCCTGGGTGTAGGGGTGCGATGGCTGCTCGAACAGCTGGTCCACGGGCGCCGTTTCGACCACCTCGCCCGCGTACATCACGGCCACGCGGTCGGCGATGCGCGCCACCACGCCCAAATCGTGCGTGATGAACACCACCGCGGTGCCGAACTCCTGCTGCAGCTCGCGGATGAGGCGCAGGATCTGCGCCTGGATGGTCACGTCCAGCGCCGTGGTGGGCTCGTCGGCGATGATGAGGTCGGGCCCGCACATCAGCGCCATGGCGATCATCACGCGCTGGCGCAGGCCGCCCGAGAGCTGGTGCGGGTACTGGCGCAGGCGGTCGGCCGCCTGGGGCACGCCGGCGCGCTCCAGCAGGTAGAGGGCGCGCTCGCGCGCCTCGGCGGCCGTCACCTTGCGGTGGGCGCGCAGCGCCTCGCACAGCTGGTCGCCCAGCGTGTACGAAGGGTTCAGCGAAGTCATGGGTTCCTGGAAGATCATGGACATGCGCGCGCCGCGCAGCCGGGACATGCCGCGCTCGTCCTGCGCCTGCAGGTCGATGCCGTCGAACTGCAGGCGGTCGGCCGACCGCCGGGCCCTGGCGGGCAGCAGGCCCATCAGCGCCAGCGAGGTCATGGACTTGCCGCAGCCCGACTCGCCCACCAGGCACAGCATCTCGCCGCGCCGCACATGGAAGTCGATGCCGCGTACGGCATGCAGCATGCCGCGCTCGGTAGGCAGATCGACACGCAGGTTCTTCACATCGAGAAGGATGCTCATCGGGGGTTCTCCTCGGTTGCGTTCAATGGCGGCCATCAGGAGCGGCCACGTCGCGGATGCCGTCGCCCACGAGGTTGATGGCCAGCACCAGCACCGCGAGCACCACGCCTGGGATCATGATCACCCAGGGCTGGAAGAACATGTACGCCTTGCCCTCGGCCACCATCAGGCCCCACGAGGGCGTGGGCGGCTGCACGCCCAGGCCCAGGAAGGAGAGCGTGGATTCGAGCAGGATGGCGTGGGCCATCTCCAGCGTGGCCACCACGGTGAGCGCGCCCATCAGGTTGGGCAGCAGCTCGCGGACCAGGATGTAGGGCGTGGAGGCGCCCAGGCTCTTGGCGGCGGCGATGAACTCGGCATCGCGCAGCTGCTGCGTGGCCGATCGCGTGACGATGGCGAAGCGGTCCCACAGCAGCAGGCTCAGCAGCACGATCACCACCTTGAGCGAGCCGCCCACCAGCGAGGCCATGGCCAGGGCCACCAGCACCACGGGCATGGCCAGACGGCAGGTGATGACGTAGCTCACCACCGCGTCCACCCGGCCGCCGAAGTAGCCGGCCAGCACGCCCAGGGTGGTGCCGATCAGCCCGGCGACGAGCGCGGTGACGAAGCCGATCACCAGCGACACGCGCGCGCCGTAGAGCAGGCGGCTCAGGTAGTCGCGCCCCAGCTTGTCGGTGCCCAGCACGTGCTCCCAGGTGCCCCGCTCCTGCCACACGGGCGGGATGAGGCGCTGCGTCACGTCCTGCGCGAAGGGGTCGTGCGGCGCGAGCCAGGGCGCGAACACCGCGGCCAGCACGGCCAGGCCGAGCACGATGCTGCCGATCAGCAGCCCGCGGTGGCCGGCCGCGCGGCGCAGCGTGCGGCGCCAGGCCGGCACGGGCAGCGCGGCCAGCGCCGCGGTGCCGGGCAGGGGCAAGGAGGTCGTCGTCATGGAATGCCTTCTTTTCTCAGCGGGTGCGCATGCGCGGGTCGAGCGCGGCGTTGAGCACGTCGGCCACGAAGGTGAGCGCGATGTAGAACGTGGCGATGATGAGCACCACGGCCTGCACCACGGGGTAGTCGTTGCGGGCGATGGAGTCCCACGCGAGCTGGCCCAGGCCCTGCAGCGAATAGACCGACTCGATCACCACCGAGCCGCCCAGCATGAAGCCCAGTTCCACCGCCGCCAGCGCCACCACGGGAATGATGGCGTTGCGCAGCGCGTGCTTGAACACCACGCGCGCCGGCGAAAGGCCCTTGGCGCGCGCCGTGCGGATGTAGTCCGAGCCCATCACGTCCAGCATGCCGGCGCGGGTCAGCCGCATGAGCGAGGGCATGGCGTAGTAGCCCAGCGCCACCGCCGGCAGCACGAAGTTCTGCCAGCTGGTGTTGCCCGCCACGGGCAGCCATTTCAGCCCCACCGAGAACACCACGATCAGCGCCAGCGCGAACCAGAAGTTGGGCATGGCCTGGCCGATGGTGGCCACCAGCAGGGCCAGGCGGTCCACCCAGGTGTCGCGGTAGAGCGCCGCCGCCACGCCCAGCGGGATGGCCACGGCCACGGCCAGCAGCAGCGACACGGCACCGAGCTTGAGCGTGATCGGCAGGCGCTCGCCCACCAGCTCCATCACCGTGTTCTGGAAGTAGAACGAGCGGCCGAAGTCCAACTGCAGGGCCGAGCCCAGCCATTCGACGAACTGGGTGACCATGGGCCGGTCCAGGCCGTACTGCACGCGGATCTTCTCCACGTCGGCAGCGCTCGATTCGGGGCCGGCGATGGCCGTGGCCAGGTCGCCCGAGAGGTGCAGCAGCAGGAAGCTCACCACCGCGACGGTGAGCATCACGGCCAGCGCCACCGCCAGCCTGCGCAGGATGTAGGTCAGCATGGTCTTGTCAGCGTGGGGGTTGCAGGGCGTTCACCAGGCGCGCGGCGGCCGGTCACTTCCAGCGCGCCTGGGCGAAGCGCGGCAGCTCGTCGGGCCAGGCGTCGAAGGCCAGCTCCTTGGTGAAGGCGTAGTTGGTCGAGTAGGAGAAGATCGGCGCCCACATCGCCTCCTTGCTGATGCGCTCCAGCGCCTGGCCGTACTTGGCGAGGCGGTCGGTCTTGTCGGTACTGCTGTCGGCGGTCTGCAGCAAGGCGATGGTCTGCGCGTCCTTGGCCGTGTCGTCCGGCCCGCCCTTGAAGAAATTGCCGGCGAAGGCCGAGGCATCGCTGATGGAATAGGAGCCCCAGGCCTGGAAGGAGAGCGGCGCGCGGCCGGAACGGACCTCGGTGCGCAGCGCCGGGTACTGCACGAAATGCAGCCGGGCGCGGATGCCCACCTTGCGCAGGTCGCCGATCAGCGCCTCGGCGTACTCGCGCTCGCGGTAGGCCCACAGGTCGGTGTCGAATCCGTTGGGGTAGCCCGCCTGCGCCAGCAGCTCCTTGGCCTTGGCGGGGTTGTATTCGTAGCGAACCACCTTGCTGGTCACGCAGCCCACCTGCATGCGAAAGCACGGCGCATACACAGGCTGGCTGCCGCCGCGCACCAGGCTGTCGGCGAAGCCCTTGCGGTTGATGGCGTAGTTCACGGCCTGGCGCACGCGCACGTCCTTGAAGGGCGCGGACTCGGGCGTGGTGCCCACGTTGTTGATGGAGACGAAGCCCACGCGCATGGTCTCGCCGCTGAGCACCGTGATCTGGGGCATGCTGGCCTTCATGGACTCGGCCTGGTCGGCCGGCACGCGCCAGATCCAGTCGATGGCACCCGTCATGAGCTGGGCGGCGCGGGCCTCGGGGTCGCGTACCACCACGAACTTCACCGTGCCGATCTGCGGCTGGCCCACGGGGCTGTCCTTGAAATAGGCCGGGTTCTTGACCATGGTCACGCCCTGCCCGGGCACCACGGCCGTGATCTTGTAGGGGCCGGTGCCCACGGGGGCCTTGCTGAAGCCTTCCAGTCCCACCTTCTTGAAATACGCCGCGGGGTAGATGGGCGTGGGGCCGGCCAGGTATTCGAGCGCGGCGGGGAACGGCGTCTTGAGATGGATGCGTACCTGCAGAGGGCCCACCACCTCGACGTTCTTGATCCAGTCGGTGTTCTGGCGCGTGGCGATCTTGGCGTCAGGCCCGTTGACCACGTTGAAGGTGAAGGCCACATCCTCGGCGCCGAACGCGTCGCCGTTATGGAACTTCACGCCCGGGCGCAGCGTGACCAGCAGCGCCGTGGGGGACTCCCACTTCCACGCGGTGGCCAGCAGGGGCTTGTGCTCGCCGGTCTTGGGATCGCGGTAGATCAGCGTGTCCCAGGCCATGTTGGCCAGGATCACGCCTTCGCGCATGTTGTTGTGGTAGGGACTCACGTTCTCGACCTCGTTGTCCGAGGCATAGACCAGCGTGTCGTTGGCCTTGCCCGCATGGGCTGCGGCAGCGAGGGACAAGGCCGTGAAAACCGTAGCGCAGCCGCGGCGCACCAGCGTGGAGGAAAGATGACCCATTTCGGAAACTCCTTCGTCAGACAAACAACGCAACGCGTGTCGAGGAGCAAGAATGGGACACAAAGGCCATTCGCACTACTACCGTTTTCGCAGCCCTGCGATGCTGCCGCGGCAACGGTCGATGTCAGCGGGGTCCGCCATGCGTAATCACCCGCACACGCGCTGGCACGGTGCATGCAACCATGCAGGCCCATGAACCGCACCCCGCTCATCGCCCGCCAGCTGCAGGACACGGCGCTGCGCTACTTCCTGGAGGTCGTGCGCTGCGGCTCGATCAGCGAGGCCTCGGCGCGGCTGTCCGTGGCGGGCTCGGCCATCAGCCGCCAGATCGCGCAGCTGGAGGGCGTGCTGGGCACGGCCCTGTTCGAGCGCCATGCGCGCGGCATGGTGCCCAGCGCGGCCGGCGAGTTGCTGGCCACGCACGCGCTCAAGTCCGCGCACGATGCCGAGCGCGTGGTGCAGGAGATCCAGTCGCTGCAGGGCATGCGGCGCGGCCGCGTGCGCATCGCCGCGACCGAGGGCTTCGCCATGGAGTTCCTGCCCCGGCTCATCAGCGAATTCCACCAGCGGCACCCGGGCGTGCAGTGCCACCTGAGCGTGCATGCGCCGGGCGAATGCACGCGGCGCGTTCTGCACAGCGACGCGGACATCGGCATCGTGATGAGCCGCCATACCGAAAAGGACATCAAGGTCGAGCACCTGCAGCCCGCGCCACTCGGGGCCGCGATGCGCCAGGGCCATCCACTCGCGCGCTTCAAGCAGATCAGCCTCTCGCAGCTGCTGGCCTACCCCATCGCCTTGCCCGAAGCCGACACCACCGTACGCCAGCTGTTCGACATCGCCTGCAGCCGCCAGCGCCTGGCGGTGGAGCCGACGCTGACGAGCAACTACATCGGCGCGCTGTTCGGCTTTCTGCGCCACCGCGAGGACGGCGTGACCGTCTGCGGCGAGATCTCCGTGCGCAACCAGGTGGACCGGGGCGAACTGGCCTTCGTGCGGCTGCGCGACAAGGGGCTGGACCTGCGCAACATCGAGGTGCAGACCCTCATCGGCCGCACGCAGCCCAAGGCGGCCCAGGCCTTTCTGGAACATCTGCGCGAGGGGCTGGGCAGCGTCGCTCCGCGGTGAGCGGCATCGACCAAATGCTATGCAATGCATAGCACAATGCGAAGCAGCGGTGCGGGCCACAAGCCCAAAACACCCAAAACCTGGCCGACGGTTGCGTCCGCGCCCGCGCCAGCGGACGCAACGCCCGGCCCGCAGGGCTCAGCCGACGCGCTTGTTCAGCAGCGCCGTGGCCGCGCGCGAATTGGGCTTGCGGCCCAGAAAGCCGCTGATGTAGTCGCCCGCGTCGATGAGCCGGTCCAGGTCGATGCCGGTGTCGATGCCCATGCCGTGCAGCATGTACACCACGTCTTCGGTCGCCACGTTGCCGGTGGCGCCCTTGGCATAGGGGCAGCCGCCCAGGCCGGCCACCGAGGTGTCGAACTGCCACACGCCCAGCTCCAGCGCGGCCAGCGTGTTCGCCAGGGCCTGGCCGTAGGTGTCGTGGAAGTGGCCGGAGATGTCGTCCACGGCGTAGTGCGCGAGCGTGGCCTCGATGGCGCGCTGCACCTTGACCGGCGTGCCCACGCCGATGGTGTCGGCCACGCCGATGTGCTGCACGCCGATGCCCTTCATCAGCCCGGCCAGGTAGCCCACGCGCTCGGGTGCCACCTCGCCTTCGTAGGGGCAGCCCACGGTGCAGCTCATCGCCCCGCGCACATGGATGTCCGCCGCGCGCGCGGCTTCCACCACGGGGGCGAAGCGCTCGATGCTCTCGGCGATGCTGCAGTTGATGTTCTTCTGGCTGAAGGCCTCGCTGGCCGAGCCGAAGACCACGATCTCGTCGGGCCGGTCGGCCACGGCCGCCTCGAAGCCCTTCATGTTGGGCGTGAGCACTGAATAGCGCACGCCCGGCCGGCGCTCGATGCCGGCCATGACGGCATGGTTGTCGGCCATCTGCGGCACCCACTTGGGGCTCACGTAGCTGGTGACCTCAATCTCGCGCAGGCCCGCGTCCTGCAGGCGATGCACCAGGCCGATCTTCACCTCGGCGGGCACGGGTGACTTCTCGTTCTGCAGGCCGTCGCGCGGGCCCACATCGACGATCTTGACGCGGCGGGGGTAATGGTTGCTCATGAAGACATCCTCAAGCTGTGAATTCCGCGCGGGGCGGCGGCGCTGCGGGCGCCAATGCCCGCGCTCCATCCATCAATAGCCGCGCTCGCGATCGACGACGCCCGCCAGGGGCTCGCCGCGCTGCAGGGCCGCGATCTTGCCGGCGATCTGCGCGATGCTTTCGTCGCGCAGCGTGCGCGCCGAGGTGTGCGGCGTGGCAACGATGCGCGGGTGATTCCAGAACGGGTGGCCGGCGGGCAGCGGCTCGGTGCGGAACACGTCGAGCGTGGCGCCGGCCAGGTGGCCGGAATCGACCAGCTCCAGCAGGTCTTCCTCGACCACGTGCGCGCCGCGCGCCACGTTGATGAGGTAGGCCCCGGCGGGCAGGCGCGAGAGCGTCGCGCGGTCCAGCAGGTTCTCGGTCTCGGGCGTGAGCGGCAGCAGGTTGACCAGCACGCGGCTGGCGGCCAGGAAGTCTTCGAACTGGCCGGCGCCCTCGAAGGCGCGCACGCCCGGCACGCGCTTGGGCGAGCGGCTCCAGCCCAGCACGGGGAATTCGAAATGCGCCAGCGCCCGTGCCACGCGCTCGCCCAGCACGCCCAGGCCCATCACGCCCACGGTGCATTCCGAGCGCAGGCGCGGCTTGCGGTAGCCCCAGCGGCCGCCGCGCATGTCGGCCTCGTAGGCGTCCAGCTCGCGGAAGTGGCGGATCACCGCGTGGCAGACGTATTCGGCCATCTGCACCGACATGCCCGCATCGTCGAGCCGCACCACCTGCGCGCCGGGCGGCAGCCGCAGGCGCAGCAGCGCATCGACGCCCGCGCCGATGTTGAAGAGCGCGCGCAGACCGGGCTGCTCGTCGAGGAATTGCTGGGGCGGCGCCCAGACCACGGCGAAGTCGGCCTGGGGGTCGCCCGGTTGCCAGACGGAAACATGGGCGCCCGGCAGTGCGGCGCGCAGGCCGGCCACCCAGGGCTCGGTCTTGGTATCGGTGCAGCAGATGGTGATGTTCATGGCCCGCTAGCCTACCTTGCAGCGCATGCCGCCGCTGTCACGCAGCCGCCAGGCGCAGCAGCTCGGCGCCTTCGGTCACCTGGTCGCCGGGGGCGTAGAGCAGTTCCTGCACCACGCCGTCGGCGGGGGCGGCGATGGTGTGCTCCATCTTCATGGCCTCCATCACCGCCAGCGGCTGGCCGCGCGAGACGGCGTCGCCCGCGCGCACGGCGAAGGACACCACCTTGCCCGGCATGGGCGCGGTCAGGCGCCCGCCTTCGGCCTGGGTGTCGCCCGCATGGGCCAGCGGGTCCACGGTGTCGATGCGCGTGGCGCCTGCGGGCGTGAAGACGTGCACGGCCTCGCCCAGCACGTGCACGGTGGCGCGCGTGCGGCGGCCGGCGAACTGCAGGTCGATGGCCTCTCCTGCGCCCTCCCCGCCCGGCACTTCGGCGAAGGCCAGCGGGCCGGCCACCTCGCCCACTTCCAGCGTCGGCGTGCTGCCGGGCGCATAGCGCAGCCAGGCCTGCACGGCCTCGCCGCCGAAGACGAAATCGAACGCGCGGCGGTGCAGGCCGCCCAGGCGCCAGCCGTCGCGCCGGCTGAACGGGCTGCCGGGCACCTCGGCCTGCCGCTCGCGCAGCAGGGCGGCGGCCACGGCGGCGGCGGCGGCCAGCGGCAGGCCCACGGGTTCCTGCTGGAACAGCACGGCCGATTCGCGCTGGATCAGGGCCGTGTCCAGCTTCGCCTGCGCGAAGGCGCCGCTCGCGGCCACGCGGCGCAGGAACTGCACGTTGGTCGCCAGGCCCACGATGCGGGTCTGCGCCAGCGCCTCGTCCAGCCGCGCCAGGGCCTGCTCGCGCGTGTCGCCCTGCACGATGAGCTTGGCGATCATGGAGTCGTAGAACGGGCTGATCGCGTCGCCCTCGCGCACGCCGTCGTCGATGCGCACCGGAGCCCGCTCGAAGCTGGCGGCGGCCGGCTTGCGATAGACATGCAGCGTGCCGGTGGCGGGCAGGAACTGGTTGTCGGGGTTCTCGGCGCAGATGCGCGCCTCGATGGCGTGGCCGGTGATGCGCAGTTCGTCCTGCGTGCAGGGCAGCGGCTCGCCGCTGGCCACGCGCAGCTGCCACTCCACCAGGTCCTGGCCGGTGATGGCCTCCGTGACCGGATGCTCCACCTGCAGGCGGGTGTTCATCTCCATGAAATAGAACTTCATGTCCTCGGGCCGCTCGTAGCCGCCCGGCTGCTCGACGATGAATTCCACCGTGCCCGCGCCCACGTAGTTCACGGCGCGCGCGGCGGCCACGGCGGCCGCGCCCATGCGCGCGCGCAGCTCGGGCGTCATGCCGGGCGCGGGGGCTTCCTCGAGCACCTTCTGGTGGCGGCGCTGCACGGAGCAGTCGCGCTCGAACAGATAGACCAGGTTGCCGTGCGTGTCGCCGAAGACCTGGATCTCGATATGGCGCGGGCGCTGCACGTACTTTTCGACCAGCACCGCGTCGTCGCCGAAGCTGCCGATCGCCTCGCGCTTGCACGAGGCCAGCGCGGCCGCGAAGTCCTCGGCCTTCTCGACCGCGCGCATGCCCTTGCCGCCGCCGCCCGCGCTGGCCTTGATGAGCACGGGGTAGCCGATGCGGTCGGCCTCGCGCTGCAGCAGGGCCGGGTCCTGGTCATGGCCGTGGTAGCCGGGCACCAGGGGCACGCCGGCCTTCTCCATGAGCTGCTTGGACTCGGCCTTCAGGCCCATGTCCTTGATGGCCGAAGGCGGCGGGCCGATGAAGACCAAGCCCGCTTCGGCGCAGGCGCGGGCGAAGTCCTCGTTCTCGGACAGGAAGCCGTAGCCCGGGTGGATGGCCTCCGCTGCGCAGGCGCGGGCGGCGTCGATGATGCGTTCCCAGCGCAGATAGCTGTCCTTGGGCGCGCTGCCGCCGATGTGGACGGACTCGTCGCAGGCGGCGACGTGCTTGGCGTCGGCATCGGCGTCGGAATAGACGGCGACGGTCTTGACGCCCAGGCGGCGGGCGGTCGCGGCGACGCGGCAGGCGATCTCGCCGCGGTTGGCGATCAGGATCTTCTTAAACATGGCGCCCTCCCGCAGCGAGATCGCCTGCGCACGCTGCGCGTCCCAGGCGATGTGCAGAAGCGACCGCTGCGCGACTGCTTTCTCCGCAGTTGGCGATGAGGATTTTCTTGAACATTCAAACCACCTTCGCAGGACTGGAAAAGAGAGCCGAGAGGCGCCGCAGCACCGCCCGCAGGAACTTGAACAGCAGCGCCAGCAGCAGCACCGACACCGCCAGCATCACGGCCAGGGCCAGGCCGAAGAGCAGCGGGTGCTGCGTGGCCAGCCAGACCACGAGGACGACCAGGCCGTCCTCGAAAAGGGACAGCAGCCAGTTGGAGAACGGCTCGGGCGAGGTATTGGCCGCCGCCCGCGTGGTCATCTTGGTGGCCAGCGCCGTGGCCGAGAGCGAGCCGCCCACCAGCCCCGCCGCGAGCGCCATGGCGCCACTGTCTGCACCGAAGACGCCGGCCGCCAGCAGCGCGCCGGCGGGCACGCGGATGAAGGCGTGGACCGCGTCCCAGGCACTGTCGAGCCAGGGCACCTTGTCGGCGAAGAATTCGACGCACAGCATGAAACCGCTGGCCCAGAGCACCGCCGGGTGCTGCAGGAGCGCCAGGCCCGGCGGCAGAGGCAGCCAGCCGGCCCAGCCCATCAGGCCGACCAGGAACACCACCGCGTAGAGCCGGAAGCCGCTGGCCCAGCCCAGCGCGGCAGCGAGCGCCAGCAGCGCCGGCATGTCCAGATGGGCCGAGGCCTGGCGCGCGCCCTCGGCCATCGTCTGCGCCGTGCCGGCATCGATGTGCAGGCCCAGCGCATGCCACCACTGCACCAGGGAAAGCCAGATCGCGTCCATGGTTTGCCGCCTCGCCCTGGCCTCAGCCCGCCGGCGCCAGCCAGGACGGCTTGCGCTTGTTCAGGAAAGCCTGCACGCCCTCGCGCCCCTCTTCGCTCGCGCGGATGTCGGCGATGCCCTCCACCGTCGAGGCGATCAGCGCGTCGTCGATGGCGCGGCCGGCCACGTCGCGCACCAGCCGCTTGCAGGCGCTCACGGCCTGCGGGCTGTTGGCGGCGAGCTGGCGCGTCCAGGCATCGACGGCGGCGTCGAGTGCCGCCGCATCGGCCGCCACCGCATGCACGAAGCCGATGCGCAGCGCCTCGGCCGCATCGAAGCGTTCGGCCGTGAGGAAGTAGCGCTGCGCCGCGCGCGCGCCCATGGCGCGGATCACATAGGGGCTGATGGTCGCAGGGATGAGGCCGAGCTTGACCTCCGAGAGGCAGAAACCCGCCGTCTCCACCGCCACTGCCATGTCGCAGGCCGCCACCAGGCCCATGCCGCCGGCATAGACGTCGCCCTGCACGCGGGCGATGGTGGGCTTGGGGCATTCGGCGATGGTGCGCAGCATGGCGGCCAGCAGCGCGGCGTCGGCGATGTTCTCGTCCCGCGTGTAGTCGGCCATGCGCCGCATCCAGTTCAGGTCGGCGCCGGCGCAGAAGGCCGGGCCCTCGGCCGCCAGCACCACGGCCCGCACGTCGCTGCGCGCGCCCACGTCCTCGAAGGCGGCGGTGATGGCGGCGATGACCGCGTCGCTGAAGGCGTTGCGCACTTCGGGCTGCGTCAGCGTGATGCGCGCGACGGCGCCGCACTGGGTGATGGCGAGAGGGGCTTGGCTCATGGTTGGGAGGGGTTCCGCAGGTAATAGACGAAATCGATTTCCGGCGCCGGGCGGCCCAGCGCGGTCAGCGCCGCCGTGATCTGCCCGCGGTGGTGGGTGGAATGGTTGAAGACGTGCGCCAGCACACCGGCAAAAGGCAACGATGCCGGAACACCCTGGCTGGTCGTGTAGTCCAGCGTGCCGGACCAGCGCTCGGCAGGCACCGCGGCGATCAGCGGCTCCCAGCGTGCCGTGCCGGCCCGCAGGCGCGCGTCCAGCCGGGCGCGGTCGGGCTCGGCTTCGGCGTCCAGCGCCACGCGCGGCGAGAAGCCTTCGGCAAAGCGCGCGAACCACAGCAGCTGCTCGCCCACCAACAGGTGGTTGAGCGTGCCGTGGAGGCTGCGAAAGAACAGGCCCGCATCGCGCCGGTAATCGGCGTCGGACACGGGCGCCACGGCATCGAGCAGGCGCGCCGTGGCCCAGGCGTTGTAGCGGGCCAGCTGGGCGAAGTGGGCGTTGAAGGGATGGCTCATGGCGAAGATGCCTTGCGGGAGTCGAACACGCGGGGCCAGAACGCGCCGGGCGCGGCCAGCGCCTGCACGCGCGCCGCGGGGTTGCCGCCCTGGTGCACGCCCTGGGGAGAGACGCCGTTGGGCACGTCGGCGCGCAGCCGTACCGGGCCAGCGCCGCCGACGCCGTGGTAGCTGTCGGCAGCGCCCGGGGGCAGGCCGGCGGCCTGGCACGCAGCCAGCACGGCACCGAGCGGCAGGGGGCCAAGGCGGGTGCTGAAAGTCATGGCGCCTGCACCGGAACAAGCTGCGCGACCTTGCCGATGCGCTGGCCCACATGGGTTTGCCACACGACTTCGTCGTCCACCGCGTACAGCCAACATGGCTTGCCGGCACGCTCGCAACTGTTGAGTGCGTTGGCCATGGCCTTGGGGCTATTCCAGCTCATGTACCAGCTGCCGTCTTCATACACGACGAAAGCGCGTGGCTTGGGCAGTGTGAGGAAGTGCAGATAACGCCCCTGGCCCGCATCGCGCACCGGCACCGCCGTGGCGTCGGTCAGCGCTGCATAGTGGCTGGCCGGCGGTGTCTGGTAGGCGCTCTTGACGGGCTCGGACGGGTTGGGCAGCTTGGCCAGGGTCGCGGCATCGGGCTGCACGTAGACGACCTTGTCGTCCACGGCATAGAGCTGGCAGCCCACATGCCCCCCATCGCGGCAAAACTGCAGCGCGCGCTCCGCCGGATCGGATGCCTGCGTCGCACCGCGAGGCTTGAAGCCGTTGGCGTAGAAGGCGAAATGATCCGCAGAGACCACGAAGGCACGCGGAGCCTTGCTGCCCAGGAACCGCTCATAGGCATTGCGTCCCTTCACCGCCCCTACCGGAACTTTCGACACATCGTTCAGTTCCGCATAGCCCGATGCCGGAGGCTGCAGGCGCGGCACGACGCCCACGGCGCCCTCCGCACGGCTGCTCTCCATCCTGATGGAGCCCGACTGTCCCATCACCACCGTGACGTTGCCCGGGTACTCGTAAGCCGCTCCAGAGCTATGGTCGATGACGGCACCGACCACGCCGCCCAGGATGATGTTGCCGAACATGGCGGCGCGCGTAGCGGAATCGACCGACAGAGCGCCCTGTTTGTATCCGGGCGCGGTGCATTTGACGTCGATCGCCTTGTTGGAGCGAATGATGGTCGTGTCGTTGGGGGCCTTGAGATTCCAGGAGCCCTTGTCGTTCGACAGCGTGCAATCCGCAGCGTCCAGCGCCACGCCCGGGCTGCTTTGGGCCTGCACATAGATCTTCTGGGCGTTGCCGCCCGTCACGGATGCGCAACCGGGCAACAGGCTGACGGCCGCAGCCGCCAAGCACAGCGCACCGAACGAGCGCGAACGACTGAACCACTGAAAGAGAAGTAGTAATGGCATGGTGAAAGCGCGAATCAGAGTGAAAGCCCGACATGGGCAAAACACTCTATTACACGCATGAGGCGCCTGTTTCACACGCTGGCACCTATCGCGCCGCAGCCCCTCTCGTGCGGGCGGCGTCCATGCGCGGGCGCCCCGGGGCGGCGCCTTGCAGAGCGGGCCGAGGAAGGACTGCCGCGTCATGGCGTGGCCCACACGATCGGGTCGCCAATGGCATGGGGGTGGCAGGTGCCGCCCTTGGCCTGGGCGTTGCGCTTGCAGCGCTCCATGGCAGCGTTCACCACGTCGGCGCGATCCAACCAGTCGGCCCAGGCGCCGGTTTCGGCATAGGCGAAAGCGCGCGGGCAAGGCGCGGCCTCGCCCACGGGAAGGAAGGCCGCTGCATCGGTGGCGGCCGCCCCATCCACGCAGGTGTCGTTGCGCGAGCGACGTGCGAAGTTCAGATGGCCCTTCAAGCCCGGCGCCGGCGGCAGCGCGCTGAGCGCCATGTCGCCGAGGCGCCGGACGATGGAATGGAAACGAGCTGGCATGGAATGGCCCCTTCGGGTGACGGCCTGTGTCCTGGAAGGGAACGAACCTACATGCGGAACACGCCGAACTTCATGTCGCCAATGGGCGCGTTGCGCGCCGCCGCCAGCCCCAGCGCCAGCACGCGCCGCGTGTCGGCCGGGTCGATGATGCCGTCGTCCCAGAGCCGGGCCGTGGCGTAGTAGGGGTGGCCCTGGTCTTCGTACTGCTGGCGGATCGGGGCCTTGAAGGCTTCTTCCTCCTCGGCGCTCCACTGGCCGCCCCGGGCCTCGATGCCGTCGCGCTTGACGGTGGCCAGCACGCTGGCGGCCTGTTCGCCGCCCATCACGCTGATGCGGGCGTTGGGCCACATCCAGAGAAAGCGCGGGCTGTAGGCACGGCCACACATGCCGTAGTTGCCGGCGCCGAAGCTGCCGCCGATGATGATGGTGAACTTGGGCACGTTGGCCGTGGCCACCGCCGTGACCATCTTGGCGCCGTTGCGCGCGATGCCTTCGTTCTCGTACTTGCGGCCCACCATGAAGCCGGTGATGTTCTGCAGGAAGACCAGCGGGATCTTGCGCTGGCAGCACAGCTCGATGAAGTGGGCGCCCTTCAGGGCCGATTCGGAGAACAGGATGCCGTTGTTGGCGATGATGCCCACCGGCATGCCTTCGATGTGGGCGAAGCCGGTGACCAGCGTGGTGCCGAAGCGGGCCTTGAACTCGTCGAACGCACTGCCATCGACGATGCGGGCGATGATCTCGCGCACGTCGAAGGGCTTGCGCGTGTCCACAGGGATCACGCCGTAGAGCTCCTCCGCTGCGAATCTGGGAGCAGCAGGTGCACGCTGGTCAAGGGCTGCAGGCTGACGGGCATTCAGGTTCTTGATGGCGGCGCGTGCCAGGGCCAGCGCGTGCAGGTCGTTCTGGGCCAGGTGGTCGGCCACGCCCGAGAGGCGCGTGTGCACGTCGCCTCCCCCGAGGTCTTCCGCCGTCACCACCTCGCCCGTGGCGGCCTTTACCAGCGGCGGGCCGCCCAGGAAGATGGTGCCCTGGTTCCTGACGATGATGGTCTCGTCGCTCATGGCGGGCACGTAGGCGCCCCCGGCCGTGCAGGAGCCCATGACCACGGCGATCTGGCCGATGCCCTGCGCGCTCATGTTCGCCTGGTTGTAGAAGATGCGGCCGAAGTGGTCGCGGTCGGGGAAGACCTCGTCCTGGTTGGGCAGGTTGGCGCCGCCCGAATCGACGAGATAGATGCAGGGCAGGTGGTTCTGCTCGGCCACCTCCTGCGCGCGCAGGTGCTTCTTGACGGTGAGCGGGTAGTAGGTGCCGCCCTTCACGGTGGCGTCGTTGCAGACCACCATGCAGTCCACGCCGGCCACGCGGCCGATGCCGGCGATCAGTCCCGCGCCGGGCGCGTCGCCGCCGTACATGCCCAGCGCGGCGAGCGGCGCCAGTTCCAGGAAGGGCGTACCCGGGTCCAGCAGCCGGTCCACCCGCTCGCGCGGCAGCAGCTTGCCGCGCGCGACGTGCTTGGCGCGCGCGGCCTCGCCGCCGCCCTGGGCGACCTGGGCGAGCCGGGCGCGCAGGTCGTCCACCAGGGCGCGCATGGCGGCGGCGTTGGCCAGGAAGTCCGCCGAGCGGGCGTTGAGTTGGGTGTCGAGGATCATGGTGTTCCGGTGTCGGGCAAGGGTCGAGCGATGGGCCGGGGGCCTGCGGATGGAAGGCGGCCGCCGCTCAGGCGGTGCGGCTTTCCTGCAGCCCCAGCTGTTCCTTCATCGCTTCGCGGATCTTGAATTTCTGGATCTTGCCGGTCACCGTCATCGGGAATTCGGTGACGAAGCGGATGTGGCGCGGCACCTTGTAGTGCGCGATCTGGCCCTGGCAGAAGGCGCGGATGCCTTCTTCGGTGGGCTCGGCGCCGGGCTTGGCGATGATCCAGGCGCAGAGTTCTTCGCCGTAGCGCGCGTCGGGCACGCCCACCACCTGCACGTCCTGCACTTGCGGGTGGCGGTAGAGGAATTCCTCGATCTCGCGCGGATAGACGTTCTCGCCGCCGCGGATCACCATGTCCTTGATGCGGCCGACGATGTTGACGTAGCCCTCGGCATCCATGGTCGCCAGGTCGCCCGTGTGCATCCAGCCCTCGGCGTCGATAGCCTCACGGGTCTTGGCTTCATCGCCCCAGTAGCCGTGCATGACCGAATAGCCGCGCGTGCAGAGCTCGCCCGACGTGCCGCGCGGCACCACGGCGCCGGTCTCGGGGTGAATGATCCGCACCTCCAGATGCGGCTGCACCGTGCCCACGGTGGACACGCGCTTGTCCAGCGGCGTGACAGTGCTGCTCTGGCAGCTGACCGGGCTGGTCTCGGTCATGCCGTAGGCGATGGTGATCTGCTCCAGGTGCATATCGCGCACCACGCGCTTCATCACCTCGATGGGGCACGGCGAGCCCGCCATGATGCCGGTGCGCAGGGTGGAGAGGTCGAACTCCGCGAAGCGCGGATGGTCCAGCTCGGCGATGAACATGGTGGGCACGCCGTGCAGGCCGGTGCAGCGCTCGGCCTGCACGGCCTCCAGCACCCTGAGCGGATCGAAGCCGTCGGCGGGATAGACGATGGCCGCGCCATGCGTCACGCAGGCCAGGTTGCCCAGCACCATGCCGAAGCAGTGGTAGAGCGGCACGGGAATGCAGAGGCGATCTTCGGGCGTGAGCTGCATGCATTCGCCGATGAAGAAGCCGTTGTTGAGGATGTTGCGGTGCGTGAGCGTCGCGCCCTTCGGAAAGCCCGTGGTGCCGCTGGTGAACTGGATGTTGATCGGGTCGGTGCTCTTCAGCGTGGCGGCCACGGCGTCGATGCGCGCATCCTGCGCGTCGCCCTGCGCCATCAGCTCGGAGAAGCGCAGCAGGCCGGGTTCATCGGCGCCCTGCCCCGGGCCTTCGTCGATCCAGACCACGGTGCGCAGATCGGGCAGGCGCGCGGCCTGCAGGGCCCCGGGCGCGGTGGTGGCCAGCTCGGGCGCCAGTTCGCGCAGCATGGCCAGGTAGTCGCTGGTCTTGAAGCGCGCCATGGTCACCAGGGCCTTGCAGCCGACCTTGTTCAGTGCGTATTCGACCTCGGCCGTACGGTAGGCCGGGTTGATGTTGACCAGCACCAGGCCGACCTGGGCGGTGGCGAACTGCATCAGCACCCATTCGGCGTTGTTGTGCGACCAGATGCCGACGCGGTCGCCCGGCGCAAGCCCCAGGCCCAGCAGCGCGCCGGCCAGGCGGCGCACGGCGGCGTGCAGCTCGGCATAGGTGTAGCGCAGGCCCTGGTGGCGGCTCACCAGCGCCTCGCGGCCGGGCTGGCGGGCGGCCATGGCGGCGAAGAAGTCGCCCAGGGACTGCTCGATGAGCGGCACGTGGGTTTCGCCCCGGGCGTAGCTCAGGGCGGTGGAGGCGGGCGAAGCAGCGGTGTTCACGGCGGTGTCTCCTGGCGGGCGGTCTCTGGCGGACGTCGGCATGCAAGTGCGCCGGCCCGGCCCGCAGGGCGGGCGTGGCGGGGGCGCCTTCTGGCCTGCAGCATACGCCCGGGGGTGCCCGGCCTCCACCCCCGATCAGGCCAGAGAGGTTGCAAATCGTGCCACCGCCGGACACACTGCCGCCATGCGCCAGTCCCCTGCCCCCGCCCGCTCCGCCCCCCCAGCCCAGCCCGTTGCTGCCACGCCTATGGCCTTTGTGCAGGCCATCGTGCAGGCCTACGCGCAGCGCGGCATGGACCCGGGCGGCGCGCTCGCAGCGGCACAAATCCCGCCAGATCGCGTGCGTGATCCCTCCGCGCGCATCACCGCGCTGCAGATGGAAGCGCTGTCGGCCGCCGCCATGCGCGAGCTGGACGACGAGGCGCTGGGCTGGTTCTCGCGCCGCCTGCCCTGGGGCAGCTACGGCATGCTGGCGCGGGCCTCGATCAGCGCGCCCACGCTGGGCCTGGCGCTGCGGCGCTGGTGCCGCCACCATGCGCTGATCGCGGACGACATCGGCCTGCACCTGGATGGCGACGGAACCACCGCCACGCTGGCGCTGGCCGAGCATCGCAGCCTGGGCGGCCTGCGGGAGTTCTGCATCGTCTCGGTGCTGCGCAATGCGTTGGGGCTGGCGTGCTGGTTCATCGATTCACGCCTGCCGCTGCTGGAGGCGGCGTTCCCGTTCGCGCCGCCGCCGCATGCCGAGGTGTACCCGCTGCTCTTCGGCGTGGCGCCGCGCTTCGGCGCGCCGCAGGCGCTGCTGCGCTTCGACGCGCGCTATCTCGACATGCCCCTGCAGCGCGACGAGGCCATGCTGCGCCAGATGCTGCAGCGCGCTCTGCCGCTCACCGTGCGGCAATACCGGCGCGACCGGCTGCTGGTGCAGCGGGTGCGACAGTTGCTGGCGCACGCGCCGGAGCTGGCCCACAGCGCGCAGACGCTGGCCGCACAGCTGCACGTGTCGCCGCGCACGCTGCACCGGCAGTTGAAGGAAGAAGGCGCCTCGCTGCAGGCGCTCAAGGACGAGGCGCGGCGCCAGCGGGTGATGGAGCTGCTGGTGCGCACGGACCGGCCCATCAAGGCCATCGCCCAGATGGCGGGCTTCGCCAGCGAAAAGAGCTTCACCCGCGCCTTCCGCCACTGGATGGCGATGGCGCCCACCGAATACCGGCGGCGCCAGCGCGCTGCCTCGCTGATGACCCCGCCTGCCGTGCCCGCTTTGCCGGCTACAGGCCGTAGCAGCGCCTGAGGCCGGCGTAGTCGTAGTAGTGGCTGCCGGGTGCGTAGCGCGCGGCCTCGCAGGCGGCGGGAAAATCCACCTCCTGCTCGTTGAACAGCATCTTCACCAGCGTCACGCCCCAGGCGTCGCGCGCCACATCCCACTGCACGTTGGTGGCCATGGGCGAGACATCTTCGCCACGCCAGGGGTTGCCGGCATAGGTGTAGGTGGAGGCCCGCGGCACGGGCGTGGCCGCATTGCGCAGGCCCAGCCGGGCGATGAAAGGAATCATGACCTCGGCATGGGTGAAGCGCAGGCGCGCGGCATGACCCATGTCGCCCTGGGCGACGCGGCCCACTTCGTCGAAGAAGTCATCCAGCAGCGCCTGCGTGAAGCGGGTGGTGACACCGCCGTATTCGGTCGCCGCCGGGCCCTTGCCGTAGAAATCGTCGATGTCCTGCAGGTAGGCGAAGGTCGGCGCGTGCTCCACGGGCATGTAGGGGCTGAAGTCCAGGCCACCGGTTTCGGCCTTCATGCCGGGGGCAATGATGTAGAGCTCGTAGAGCAGCGCGGCGGCATCGACCGCGCTCTGGATCCGGGTCTTGCCGTCGCCCGTGAGCGTGCTGGTGAAGCGGCCATCGGCGCTGGCGAACGTGCGCTTGCCGTTGTTGGAGAAGCTGTCGGTGCCGGCATCGAGCTTGTCGATGAAGGCGCCGGTGAAGAGCCGTTCCAGCACGGCGCGCGCATGGGCGCGCACCTCGGGCGCATTGCGCGCGGCGGCCACCTTGGCAGCGGCCTCGGCGCCGAAGCCGGCCGCATCCTTGGCGGCGGCGTAGCGCTGGTAATCCTGGCTGGCGGCCAGCACGGCCGCCCGCACGGCGTTGCCGTCGGTCACCGCGTCAGTGCTGGTGGAGAGCTTGTGCGGATAGAGCTGGTAGCGGTCCACCACGGCCGGGGCGATGGCGGCGGCCGCCGCCGGCGCCGAGGCGGCCAGCGACGCGGCGAAAAACTGCGAGCTGTCCACGGCGCGGTCCTGGCCGGAGTGCAGCACCTCGATGGCCCGCGCCCGGCCCTGGAAGCGCTGGCCGGTGAAGAGATCGGGGTCGCGCTGCACGAGGCGGGCGGCCAATTGGCGGTGCTCGGCGATACCCAGCTGAGTGAGGTTGCCATAGCCCGGCGTGCTGACGCCGGCGACGCCCCAGCCCAGCACGAAGTTGGCCTGCATGATCGTCTGCACGTCCGGGCCCAGCTGCTGGCCCAGGGCGGTGAGCGCGCCGTCGGCCTTGGCCCGCGCCCACATGTTCAGCACCGCATCGTCGTACTTCAGGCTGGACAGGCCCCGTGAGCCATGCCGGGCCACCAGTTCCGCATACACCGTCCTGAAGCCGGGCGGAGGCGCCTCATAGCTCGCCAGCAACTGGCGCGGCTGGTAGCCGGTCTTGGTGGCGTAAAAGCCCGAAGAGGCCGCGGCAGGAGTGCCATCGCCCCCGCCGCCGCAGGCAGCGAGAGCCAAGGTGGTGGCCAGGCAGGCCCGGCGCAGGGAAGTGACGAGTGGAGACATGACGGCGGCAGTGCCAGAGAAACGCAAGGAGCCGGCCAGCCTAGGGCTGGCCCGTGGCAGCGCCATGACAGGAGGGGCGCCAGCCCCTCCAGCGGGCGGCCTCAGGCTGCGTTCAGCAGGCCCGGCAGCTCGCCCATGTGCGTGATGATCTTCCTGGCGCCGGCGGCCCGCAGCGCCTCGGCCACGTCGTGGCCCGGGCCGCCGGGGCTGTAGCCGACCACCGTGGCGCCGGCGGCCACGCCGGCGGTGACGCCGGTGGCCGAATCCTCCACCACCAGGCAGCGCGCAGGCGGCACACCCAGGGCAGCGGCGGCGGCGAGGTAAACGTCGGGCGCGGGCTTGGTGCGCGGCATCTCATGGCCGCTGAAGACACGGCCCGCGAAGAGCGGGGCGAGCCCGGTCTTGGCCAGCTGCAGCTCGACCTTCTGGCGGTCGGCCCCGGAAGCGCAGGCGATGCGGCCCTGCAGCCGCTCGTGCACGGCCGCCACGGCCTCGGCCGCGCCGGGAATGGCCTGCAGCTCCGCGGCCAGCGCGACGTTGCGCCGGGCGTAGAAATCGGCCATCCACGCATCGGTCAGCGGCCGGCCGGTGTGGGCTTCGATACGCGCGGTTTCCGACCGCACGGCCTTGCCCAGAAAGATGCCCATGCACTCCTCGTGCGTCATCTCCCAGCCGGTTTCGGCCAGCAGGTCGCGCAGCACGCGGTGCGTGATGGGTTCGCTGTCCACCAGAACTCCATCGCAATCGAACAGCACCGCATCGAAGTCCAGCATGTCAACGTCTTTCCCAAAGAGGTTCAAAGAAAAAAGAAAGCGCCCGAAGGCGCCTCTGAGTATGCGTCAGCCTCGCGATGGGGCCGGGCCGAACGCCCTCGCTGCGGTCATCGGCCCGGCAACTCGCCCACCCCGCAGAGGTCCTGGGCCGCGATCGTGTTCCTGGCGGCCAGCGGCAGACACAGGCCGGGGATGGCGGTGAAGAGGAAATGGTCGCGCTCGGCCTGGGCGCGATCGCGGGATCAACACGCCGGAAGATCTGCAGCTGCGGCGCGAGGAAGTCGGCGGTGAAAAGCCGGGCCGACGCAGACCTTTGCGGCTCGGCCGTGTCAGCGCAGGTCGCCGTCCACGTAATACCAGCGGCCTGCGGTGCACACGAAGCGGCTGGTCTCGTGCAGGCGGTGGGCGCGCCCGCCGGGGGCACGCTGGCGTGCGACGAATTCGACTTCGGCGCGGTCCGGCCCCAGCGGGCGGTGGGCACGCACCTCCAGGCCCAGCCAGCGCGTGCCCGGGTCGAAGTCGATGGATGCGGGGCGGTGGGCCGCGTCCCAGGTGGCCAGCAGATAGGGGCCGTCTTCGCGCACGAAGGCGGTGTAGCGCGACCGCATCAGGCTTTCGGCATCGGGTGCGGGGCAGTCGTCCCAGTGGCCGAGGTAGCGGCCGCAGCAGTCGGCATAAGCCAGCAGGGCACGGGTGCGGGGCGCAGTGCGGCCGCAGGGGCAGGGAGAGCGGAGGTCCAGGGACATCGGAGAAGGAAGCGGCGGAATCGGTGAAGGTCTGGCGGGCATTCTTGCACTGCGCAGGTGGGCCATATTGCTGCCATGATGGCAGACCCCGCAACGGCGGGATCAACGTCGTACATGAGGAGATTGCACTGATGTTTTCGCTCAGCGTGCCCTGGTGGGAGTTCATCGTCCGGGGTGTGGCGGTGTATGCCTTTCTGCTGGTCTTCCTGCGGCTGACCGGGCGGCGGCAGACGGGGCAGTTCGCACCCTTCGATCTGGTGCTGCTGCTGGTGCTCTCGAACGCGGTGCAGAACTCGATGAACGCGGGAGACAACTCGCTGATCGGCGGCCTGATCTCGGCGGCCACGCTGCTGTTGTGCCATGTGCTGCTCGCGCACCTGACCTACCGCTTCCCGCGCCTGGCAGACCTGGTGGACGGCCGGCCGAAGGAGCTGGTCTACCAGGGCCGCGTGAACGAGGCCCTGATGCGCCAGCAGCTGCTGTCGGCCGACGACCTTGCAGCCGCCCTGCGCGCGGGCGGCTGCCGCCATCTGCACGAGGTGGAGAGCGCCACGCTGGAGGTCAACGGGCAGATCACGGTGGTGCTGCGCAAGCGCGATTCGGAGTGAGGGGCGCAGCGGGGCCACGCCAGGCAATAGCAACCCTAATGGGCCTTCAGCCCGCCATTTACCTGCGCATCAAGCTATCAAAAAAATAGCAAAACACCTCAGACCAGCGCGCGCTGGATGAGGATCTTCTGCACGTCGCTCGTGCCTTCGTAGATCTGGCAGACGCGCACGTCGCGGTAGATGCGCTCGACCGGAAAGTCGTTGACCACACCGTAGCCGCCCAGGGTCTGGATGGCGGCGCTGCACACGCGCTCGGCCATCTCGCTGGCGAAGAGTTTGGCCATGGCCGCCTCCTTCAGGCACGGCCGGCCGGCATCGCGCAGCGCGGCGGCATGCCAGATGAGCTGGCGTGCGGCCTCGATCTGCGTGGCGCAGTCGGCCAGGCGAAAGCCCACGGCCTGGTGGTTGAAGATGGCGGTGCCGAAGCTCTCGCGCTCCTTGGCGTACTGCAGCGCCACATCGAAGGCGCTGCGCGCCATGCCCACGCTCTGCGCGGCGATGCCGATGCGCCCGCCCTCCAGCGCGCCCAGCGCGATCTTGTAGCCCTCGCCTTCGGCGCCGATCAGGTTCGCGGCCGGGATCCGGCAGTCGTCGAAGTTGATCTGCGCCGTATCGCTGCTGTGCTGGCCCAGCTTGTCTTCCAGCCGCGCCACCCCGTAGCCAGGGTTGCTGGTGGGCACGAGGAAGGCGCTCATGCCCTTCTTGCCGGCCGCCTTGTCGGTCACGGCGATGACGATGGCCACCTGCCCGTTCTTGCCGCTGGTGATGAATTGCTTGACGCCGTTGATGACGTATTCGCCGCCCTGCTTCACCGCCGTGGTCCGCAGCGCGGAGGCGTCGGAGCCCACATGCGGCTCGGTCAGGCAAAAGGCGCCCAGCATCTCGCCGCGCGCCAGCGGTGTGAGCCAGTCGCGCTTTTGCTCCGGCGTGCCGTAGCGCATCAGGATGGCGTTGACCGGGCAGTTGGTCACGCTGATGGCGGTGCTGGTGCCGCCGTCCCCGGCCGCGATCTCTTCGAGCACCACGGCGAGCGAGACGTAGTCCAGCGCGGCGCCGCCGTATTCCTCGGGCACGCAGATGCCGTAGGCGCCGAGCGCGGCCAGGCCCTGGTGGGCCGCCTTGGGAAAGTGGTGCTCGCGGTCCCAGCGCGCGGCATGGGGCCAGAGCTGGTCCTGGGCGAAGTCGCGCACGGCGTCGCGGATCATTTCCTGGTCGGGGGTCAACAGCATGGTTCTCGTCTCCGGTTTCTCTTGTCTTGTCTTGTCGTTGCAGGCCTGGCGTTCGGCCTTAGCACCTACCAGCGCTCCGCGCGGCGGCCGTCGTGGTGCAGCAGGCGGCCCTTGTCGGCCGCGCTGATGCTGGCGATGGTGGCGACCAACCCGGCCACGCTGCGCTCCACCGTCAGCGGGGCGCCGGCGCCGCCCATGTCGGTCTGCGTCCAGCCCGGGTCGAGCGTGACCAGCGTGGCGCGCGGCCAGGCGGGCTGGGCCGCCGCCACGGCCATGTTGAGCGCGGCCTTGCTCACGCGGTACAGCCAGGCGCTGCTGCCCGCTTCGCTGATGAGCGACATCTCGCTGGAGAGAAAGCCGAACACGCCGCCCGCCTCTTCCACCAGCGGCGCCACCTGGGGCAGCGCCTGCATGGCGCCCAGCACGTTGGTGTGCATCACGCGGTCGAAGGCCTCGCGCGTGGGCGGCGTGGCGGCGCCGTGGTCGTCCCACAGACCGGCCACGTAGAGCGCCACGTCGATCTTCTCGCCATCGAGCTGCCAGGCCAGGCCGCTCACGCTGGCCGGGTCGCTCACGTCCACGATGAGCGCCTGCGCGCCCAGGGCCTGCACGCGCTCACGGCCGGCGGCGTCGCGCACGGTGGCCACCACGCGCCGGCCGGCTTCACGGTACTGGCGCACCAGCTCCAACCCGATGCCGCGCGAGGCGCCGATCACGAGAACCACGGACATGTCGATTTCCTTCCTGCCGCGTTGCAGCGGGTTGCAGGGCCCATTCAGAGCCTTTTCGGCCTGCAGCGCTCTCGAACAGAGCGCATGCAGCTATTCAATTCATAGCAATCAGATCTCGCCCTGCTCCTGCGCGATCTGCCGCGCATAGCGCTCGACCATCGCCTCCTGGGCCTCGGGCGGGGCGGCATTGCCGGACTGCGCGTGGATCATCTGGTTGAGCGTGGGCAGCACGCTGCGCTCGACCTGCGATTCGGCGCGCCACAGGCGCGAGCGCATCAGGGCCTTGGCGCAGTGCAGATAGGCCTCGCGCACCTGCACCTGCACGACCAGCCGGGGCGGCTGGCGCTCGACGCCGAAGCGGGCGATGAATGCGGGCTCGTCGCGCAGGCAGGCCGTGCCGTTCACGCGCAGGGTCTCGTCCACGCCGGGGATGAAGAACAGCAGGCCGATGCGCGGATCGTGCAGCAGGTTGGCGAGCGAATCGAGCCGGTTGTTGCCGCCCGCATCGGGCAGCAGCAGGTCGCCGTCCTCGCCCACCTGCACGAAGCCCGGCGGGCCGCCCCGGGGCGAGGCGTCCAGCAGGCTGCCCGCGCCGCCGCCGGTGGCGAGAACGCACAGGGGCGAGAGCGCGATGAAGCGGCGGCAGTGCGCGTCCAGCCGGTCCAGCTGCTTGCGCAGGGCCCGCTCGGCGGGCGCGGCGTAGAGGGCGCGCAGCTGGGCTTCGGTGGAGATCATGGTGGCCGCCTTGTTTTTCGTGCGCCGGCCCGTCAGACCAGCTCGATGGCCATGGCCGTGCCCTCGCCGCCGCCGATGCACAGCGTGGCCAGGCCGCGCTGCAGGCCGCGGGCCTTGAGGGCGTGGATCAGCGTGACCAGGATGCGCGCGCCGCTCGCGCCGATGGGGTGGCCCAGGGCACAGGCGCCGCCGTTCACGTTGACGATGTCGTGCGGAATGTTCAGCTCCTTCATGAGCGCCATGGGCACGACGGCGAAGGCCTCGTTCACCTCCCAGAGCTGCACGTCGGCCACGCTCCAGCCGGCTTTGTCCAGCGCCTTCTGCGTGGCGCCGACGGGCGCGGTGGAGAACCATTCGGGCGCCTGCGCATGCGTGGCGTGCGACACCACCCGCGCCAGCGGCTGGCAACCCAAGCGCGCGGCGGTGGCGGCGCGCATCATCACCAGCGCGGCGGCGCCGTCGTTGATGCTGGAGCTGGAGGCGGCGGTGATGGTGCCGTCCTTCTTGAAGGCGGGCTTGAGCTGGGGGATCTTGTCCAGGCGGGCCTTGGCAGGGCCTTCGTCGGTGGACACGACCGTCTCGCCCGCGCGCGTCTTGACGGTGACGGGCGCGATCTCGGCCGCGAAGGCGCCCGAGGCGGTGGCCGCCTGTGCGCGCTGCACGCTGGCGATGGCGAAGGCGTCCTGCGCCTCGCGGCTGAACTGGTACTTGGCCGCGCAGTCCTCGCCGAAGGTGCCCATGCTGCGGCCGGGCTCGTAGGCGTCTTCCAGGCCGTCGAGCATCATGTGATCGAAGATGCGGTCGTGGCCCATGCGGTAGCCCCCGCGGCCCTTTTGCAGCAGGTAGGGCGCGTTGGTCATGCTCTCCATGCCGCCGGCCACGATGACTTCGTGCGTGCCGGCCAGCAGCAGGTCGTGCGCCAACATGGCGGCCTTCATGCCGGAGCCGCACATCTTGCTGAGCGTGACGGCGCCCGCGCTCTGCGGCAGCCCGCCCTTGAAGCCGGCCTGCCGCGCCGGGGCCTGGCCCTGGCCGGCCATCAGGCAGTTGCCGAAGAGCACCTCGCCCACGGCCTCGGGCGCCACGCCGGCGCGCTCCACTGCGGCGCGGATGGCGGCGCCGCCCAGGTCGTGCGCGGCCAGGCCGGCGAAGTCGCCCTGGAAGGCGCCCATGGGCGTGCGCGCCGCGCCGACGATGACAATGGCGTCGTCGGCCAGGGAGGAAGCGGTGGTGGAGGGGGTGGAAGTCATGCGGTGTCTCCTGCAGTCAAGGGGGATGGGCTGGTGCGGGCGCCGTTCTGGAGGCGGCGCTCCGCGTCGTAGGGGAAAACGTCGGACATCTGGCCGGCACGGATGCGCGCCTGGTGGGCCTGCCAGAAGGCGGGGTCGAGCAGGTCGGCGTGGTGGCGCAGGAAGGCCTCGCGCACGGCGGGGTTGCCGAGCAGGAAGGGCGCGAAGGTCTCGGGAAAGACGTCGCGCGGGCCCACCGGCCACCAGATCTCGCCGCTCATCTCGTCCTCTTCGTTGCGCGGCGCGGGCACGCGGCGGAACTGGCAGTCGGTGAGGTATTCGATCTCGTCGTAGTCGTAGAACACCACCTTGCCGTGGCGGGTGATGCCGAAGTTCTTCCACAGCATGTCGCCGGGGAAGATGTTGGCCGCCACCAGGTCCTTGATGGCGTTGCCGTATTCGATGACGCAGCGCTCGATCTGGCGCGCGGCCTCGGCGTTGCCGGAGCCGGCGTCGAAGGCTTCCTGCAGGTAGATGTTGAGCGGGATCATGCGCCGCTCGATGTAGAGGTGCTTGATGATGACCTCGGTGCGGCCGTCGCCGTCGCGGTCGCTGATCTCCAACTGGCTGGGCGCGAAGCGCTCGATCTCGGCGATCAGCGCGTCGCTGAAACGCTCGCGCGGGAAGGCCACCTCGCTGTATTCCAGCGTGTCGGCCATACGGCCCACGCGGTCGTGCTGCTTGACCAGCAGGTACTTGCCCTTGACCTGCTCGCGCGTGGTTTCCTTGGGATGCGGGTAGAAGTCCTTGATGAGCTTGAAGACGTAGGGAAAGCTCGGCAGGTCGAACACCAGCATCACCATGCCCTTGATGCCCGGCGCGATGCGGAACTGGTCGCTGGAATATTTCAGGTGGTGCAGGAAGTCCCGGTAGAAGAGCGTCTTGCCCTGCTTGGCCAGGCCCAGCGCGTTGTAGAGCTCGGCGCGGGGCTTGCGCGGCATCAGGCCGCGCAGGAAGCGCACGTAGGCGCTGGGGATCTCCATATCCACGAGGAAATAGGCGCGCGCAAAGCTGAAGAGCGCGAGCAGGTCGTCCTCGCCGAAGAGCGCCGCGTCGATCACCAGCCCGGCGCCCGACGGCGCATGCAGCAGGGGCAGCGCGAGCGGAATCTCGGTGAAGCCGTTGATGAGCTTGCCGACCAGATAGGCGCCTTTGTTGCGGTAGAACAGGCTGGAGAGCACCTGGATCTGGAAGTTGGCGCGCAGCTTCATGGGCGCTACGTGCGGCTGCATGGCAGCCACCACGCGGGCCACGTCGCGCGGCAGATCCTCGAAGCCGCAGGCGAGGCCGAAGTCTTGCACGATGCGCTGCAGCGTGGCCGGCAGGCCCTCGCCCGCCGGGTAGTAGGCGCGGTAGGTGGGCAGCGCGCCCGCGCCGTCGTTCTCGATGTATTCGGTGCTGACGGCGGGCCGCACGAAGATGAAGTCGTTCTGGAAGTGCGTGCGGTGCAGGATCTTGGTGGTGACCGAGTTGAAGAAGGTCTCGGCCAGCTCGGGCTGGAAATGGCCCACCAGCAGGCCGATGTAATGCAGCTTGGCCTGTTGCCAGACCTCCATGGGCTGGCGGCCGGCGTCGAACTCCTCGTCGAGCCGGCGCACGCATTCCTTCACGCGCTGCTCGTAGAACTCGATGCGCTCGCGCTGGGCGCGCTGCTGGCCGTGCCAGTCCTGCGCCTCGAAGCGCGCCTGCGCGCCGGCCGACGCAGCGCGGAACAGGCGGTAATGGCGATCGAATCCGTCCATCATCGCCTGGGCGATGCCCCAGGCTTGCGGCGAATCGAGGCGCTGGGGGAACATGGCCGGCGCGGGAAGTTAAAAGGTGCGCGGCCTCACTGGCCGCGCGGCGCCCGGGCCACGCCGTCGATGGCGGCGCGGTAGCAGTCCGCCAGCGCGTCCCGTCCCGCCACGGTCATGTGCAGGTTGTTGATGAGCCCATCTTTGAGGCCGTAGCACCAGCCATGCAGGGTCACCTGCTGTCCGCGCTCCCAGGCATCCGCCATGACGGTGGTCTGCGCCACGTTGACCACCTGCTCGATCACGTTCAGCTCGCACAGCGCGTCGTGGCGCCAGGCAGGGGCGATGGAGTCGAGCAGCGCGCGGTGGCGGTCGCGCACGTCGGAGACGTGGCGGATCCAGTTGTCGGCCAGGCCCACGCGCTTGCCGGTCAGGCCCGCCATCACGCCACCGCAGCCGTAGTGGCCCACGACCATCAGGTGCTCGACATGCAGCTGGTCCACCGCGTACTGGATGGTGGACAGCAGTTCAGGTCGGTGGGCACCACCACGTTGGCGATGTTCCGGTGTACGAACACCTCGCCCGGCTGCAGGCCGGTGATCTGGTTGGCCGGCACGCGGCTGTCGGAGCAGCCGATCCACATGTACTTCGGTTCCTGCTGCGCCAGCAGGTTGGTGAAGAAGCCGGGGCGCTCAGCCTCCATACCGGCCGCCCAGGCACGGTTGTGGACGAAAAGGGCATCAATGGAGGTGGGCACGCTCGGGTCGCTTTCTACTATCGGCAACATCGAAAAACAAAAGAGGGAAGGTTCAACAGGTCTCGGCGAACAGCTCGCGGCCGATCAGCATGCGGCGGATCTCGCTGGTACCGGCGCCGATCTCGTAGAGTTTCGCATCCCGCCAGAGCCGACCGAGGGGATAGTCGTTGATGTAGCCGTTGCCGCCGTGGATCTGCACGCCCTCGCCGGCCATCCAGGTGGCCTTCTCGGCACACCAAAGGATGACCGACGCGCAATCCTTGCGCACCTGGCGCACATGGGCCTCGCCCAACAGGTCGAGGTTCTTGGCCACGGTGTAGGCGAAGGCGCGGCCGGCCTGGAGCACGGTGTACATATCGGCCACCTTGCCCTGGATGAGCTGGAATTCGCCGATGCTCTGGCCGAACTGCTTGCGGTCGTGGATGTAGGGCACCACGTTGTCCATGACCGCCTGCATGATGCCCAGCGGCCCACCGGTGAGCACGGCGCGCTCGTAGTCCAGCCCGCTCATCAGCACCCGGGCGCCCCCGCCCACCTGACCCAGAACGTTCTCGGCAGGCACCTCCACGTCGTGAAACACCAGCTCGCCCGTGTGGCTGCCGCGCATGCCCAGCTTGTCGAGCTTCTGCGCGACGGAAAAGCCCTTCATGCCTTTCTCGATCAGGAAGGCGGTGACGCCGCGCGCTCCCATCTCGGGTTCGGTCTTGGCATAGACCACCAGGGTGTCGGCGTCAGGGCCGTTGGTGATCCACATCTTGCTGCCGTTGAGCAGGTAGTAGCCGCCCTTGTCCTCGGCCTTGAGCTTCATGCTGATGACGTCGGAGCCGGCGCCCGGCTCGCTCATGGCGAGCGCTCCCACATGTTCGCCGCTGATGAGCCCGGGCAGGTACTTGCGCTTTTGCGCCTCGCTGCCGTTGCGGTTGATCTGGTTCACGCACAGGTTGCTGTGCGCGCCATAGGAGAGACCCACCGACGCGCTGGCGCGGGAGATCTCTTCCATGGCCACCATGTGCGCCAGGTAGCCCATGGCCGCTCCGCCGTAGGCTTCAGGCACGGTGATGCCCAGCACGCCCAGATCGCCCATCTTGCGCCAGAGGTCCATGGGGAACTGATCGCTGCGGTCGATCTCGGCAGCGCGCGGAGCGATCTCGGCCTGGGCGAAGTCGCGCACGGCGTCGCGCAGAGCGTCGATGTCTTCGCCGAGCTGGAAGTTCAGGCCGGGCATGGGGGCAGTGCTCATGGTGTGTCTCCTGGTGTCTGTGGTGGGCGCGGGCCGCCACTGCGGCGAAACCCGTGTGTGCCGGGATGCGCCCCAAAGGCCCTTGCATATTACGTTGACGTAAACGTCAATTCCCGATTATCGGCCATTTGCGCCCGCCGGGTCATCCCTGCTTCTCGCTCTTGCGCAGCAGCGCGCGGGCTTCCTTCTCGTGCTCACGGACCTCGTCCAGGTTGGCCTGCAAGTCGGCCATCTGCGCCTCCAGCTGCTTGCGATGCTGCCCCAGCACGTCGAGAAAGCGGCGCAGCTGCACCCCCGTATCACGAGGGCTGTCGTAGAGGTCGATGATCTCCTTGGCCTCGGTCAGCGACAGGCCCAGTCGCTTGGCCCGCAGCGTCAGGCGCAGCCGTGTGCGGTCGCGCGGGCTATAGAGGCGGTTGCGTCCGCCTGGTCCCGTGCGCTCGGGCTGCAGCAGGCCCATGTCTTCATAGAAGCGCATGGCCCGGGTGGTTAGGTCGAATTCCTTGGCGAGGTCGCTGATGGTGTAGGTAATGGACATGGGTGGGCGTGCGCCGGGGTCGTCGCCCCGTACACGCATGACGTTGACGTTAACGTCAATCCTACCGCACGCGCCGCAGCGCGGCCATCCGGCGGACCGGTCAGCGGTTCAGCGTCGCGGGCGGCGGCACCAGCGTATCGGCGGGCAGAGCGGCCACCTCCGCCAGCAGCTGCACCAGGGCCGCCCCGGCGGCCTCCACCACGGCGCGGCCTTTGTCGGCCGTGGCACCCACCGCGTTGCCGACGGCGCCGCTCGGGTGGTAGTCCTGCATCGCCCAGCCCATCTTGGCGCTGCGGCCGTTGCCCAGCACGGCATAGCGCTCGGCCCGGTCCTGCGAGCTGGAGCGCCATTGCGCGGCGTGCTCCATACGAACGGTCTCCGGGGCCAGGTGCAGCATCATCGAGGTCTCGATCTCGCCGGCATGGATGCCGAAGCGGTGCTCCTCGGCGCTGAAAAGTCCGTGCACCGCATCGGGCAGCGGCAGGCTGAACCAGCTCGCGCTATAGACCAGCATGCCCTGGTGCTGGCGCAGCTCGCGCGCCACGATGTCCATCACGCTCACCTGCCCGCCATGGCCATTGAGCAGCAACAGCTTCTTCACGCCCGCCCGCGCCACGCAGGCGCCCAGCTCGGTCCAGAGCGCGATGACCGTCGCCGGCGAGAGCGTGAGCGTGCCCGGGAAGGCCGTGTGCTCTGTGGAAAAGCCGACGTTCTGCGGCGGCAGGAAGAGCACCGGCAGATCGGCCGGCAACTGCGGCAGCGCCGCGTCGATCACGCCCTGCAGCAGCGTCGCATCGACATGCAGCGGCAGGTGCGGGCCATGCTGCTCGACGGCAGCCACAGGCAGCACGGCCACCGTCTGCGCGGCCAGGCCGGAGGCCCGGGCGTCGGAGAAGTCGCGCGTGGAAAGGTCGGCCCAGAAGCGTGAGGGATGGTGCATGGGGCGATGTTAGCGAGTCAATCCGCCTTGCCCAGTGTCCGCGCGCCCAGCCGCCGCTGCCACCACAGATCGCCCCCCAGCACCACCAGCAGCGACAGCCCCACCAGCGGGAACACCACGCCGCCCAGCGCCAGCACGGCCGTGAGCCCGGCCAGCACCTCGGGCCGCGCGGGCAGCGGCGGCACGGCCAGGCCGCCGCCGCTGGGCCGGCGCTTCCACCAGGCGACGGCGCCCGTCACGCACAGCAGCACGATGGCCGCGCAGGCGGCCAGCAGCAGCCACTGGTTGAGCGCGCCGAATTCCTGTCCCAGGTGGACGTTGATGCCCCACTCCAGCGCCTGGCCGGCGGGGCCGTAGTCGGCATAGCCCTGGTCCAGCAGCACGGCGCCGCTGTAGCGGTCGATGTGCACCACGCGCTGGCGCGCCAGGTCGCGCGGGTAGGCCGACGCGGTGAACACGCCCCGGGCGCCGATCGGCGGCGTCACGGTGTAGCCCGGCGCCAGCCCCAGCCGGCCGATCACGGCCATGGCGGCATCGAAAGGCAGCGGCGTGCCCAGCAGCGGCTCGTCGGCCGCGGGCGCTGCGCCGCCGCCGTGGCCTTCGTGGGCGGCACGCGGGTTGCCGGGCACCCGGGCCTGCTGCAGCGTCCAGGGCACGGGGGCGGCATCGGCCAGGCGCTGGCCGGACAGGGGCAGCTGCACGCGCACGCCGGCCGGGTAGCCGAAATCCTGGCCGTTGGCCCAGGCGTTGACCTGGCTGCCCCAGAGCACCGACCACGGCAGCCCGGTGATCGCGAGAAAGGCCAGCACCAGCCCCACGCCCACGCCGGTGATGGCGTGCAGGTCGCGCCAGAAAACGCGCTGCGCGGGCCGGCCGCGCACCGCGAGCACACCGCCCAGGCCCTGCCCACTGCCACGGTCCCTGCGTCCCCGGGGCCACCAGAGATAGAGGCCGCTCGCGACCAGCACCAGGGCCCAGCCGGCGGCCATCTCCATGAAGCCGCGCGCGATGGGGCCGAAGTACTTCAGGCTGTGCAGCTGGCGCACCGTCCACATCAGCGTGCCGCGCTCGGGCAGCTCGCCCAGCACGCGGGCCGTGGCCGGGTCCACATAGACCGCCAGGCGCTCGCCGTGCGGCAGGGCCACGCCCACATTGGCGGAATGGCCGGCATCGGGCGCAGGCGTGTAGCGGAACCACTGCCCGCCCGGATGGGCCGCCAGCGCCGCGCCGACGATGCGCCCGTGCGGCTGCGCGGCCTGCCCGGCCGAGGCCGCGGGCACGCTCAGCAGGCCGCGGTGATACCAGCCGTCGATCTCGTCATGGAACAGATAGGCCGCCCCCGTGACGGCCAGCCAGACGAGGAAGGGCAGCACCAGCAGGCCGGCATAGAAATGCCAGCGCCACACGGCGCGGTAGAGGCTGGGGGCCATCGGGGGCAAGGTGTCAGTCGTGGAAGGCATGGCGGTCTTTTGATTTGCAGTGATCCATGGCGCAGCGCGCTGCCGCAGCCTCTGGTACGGGCACGGCCCGGGCCAGCAGCAGCCGAGCAAGGGCCGCCCCGCAGTGAGGGCTGCGTCCCCCTGCCCGCCGTGCGCAGCACGGCGGGCAGGGGGAAAGCGCGCAGCGCTTCAGGGGGGTGTCGCTGCCCCACTAGAACTTCCAGCCCGTGGTCAGCGCCACGCTGCGGCCATCGCCGGGCGAGTAGCCGGAGGAGCCGCTGTCGT
Organism: Prunus mongolica; assembly: GCA_030345395.1. Lineage (NCBI taxonomy): Eukaryota > Viridiplantae > Streptophyta > Magnoliopsida > Rosales > Rosaceae > Prunus > Prunus mongolica. Next base: position 113,831 of record JARJFA010000073.1, on the reverse strand, counting down.
ACCAGGCATAGACATAGCGGCGGTTGGTCGCATTGTTCACCTGCAGGCCCACGTCGACGGCGGGCGTGAGCTGCCACTGCGCGCCCAGGTTGAGCAGCGTGAAGCCGCCCGTGCGCGGCAGGGTGTTGGCGCGGTCCAGCCAGTAGTCGCCCTGCGCGCTGACCGAGGCCGAGAGGCGCAGCCGCTCCGTGGCGCGGTACTGCGCGCCGGCGGTGACGAGGGAGTGCGGCACGTTCTCGACCTCCTTGCCCGCCGTCTGCGGCGCGCTGGGGTCGGGCGTGGACGATGCGGGCCCGCTGGTGCGAATAGGCCAGCCAGCCCGTCAGCCGCGCGCCCAGGTGGGCGTTGAACTGCAGGTCGTAGCCCCGGCGCAGCGTGCGCCCCACGTTGCCCAGGCCGCCCGGGTCGGGCAGGCCATCGACGCCCAGCACCCGGGCCACCTCGCCGGAGGCGCGCTGCTCCCAATAAGCCACGCGGGCGTCCAGCCACGGCAGCGGCTGGAACTTCACGCCCGTCTCCCAGCCGTCGTTGATCGAGGGCGCGAGGTTGCGCGGCTGGGTGCGGTAGGCGTCGATGCCGGTGCCGATCTGGAAGGTACGGCCCCAGTTGCCATAGACGCTCACGTCGTCGCGCACGGCATAGGCCACGCTGATCTTGGGCTGGCGGATGGTGCCGTAGTCGTGCACGGGCGAGGTGATGCCGGTCATCACATCGTCGAACGATCCGCCCACCCGGTCCACGCGCAGGGCGGGCACGATCCTGAGCGCCGCCACGGGGCGGATCACGGCCTGCACATAGGCGCCGCGGGTGTTCAGGTCGAAGGCCCAGTCGCGGAACTGCGAGGTGCGTACGCGCTCGGCGGTGCGGTACCGCTGGGCAGCGTTGTCCTGCCACTGCGCGTCCAGCCCGCCTTCGAGCGTGAATTCATGCGCCCAGCGCACCTGCGGGCGCCAGGTCAGCGTGGAGATGACGCCGTGGTGGCTCTCGTCGTTGTCGCGCTCCTGCTGCACGCCGGCCTGCGAGAAGCGCACCCAGCGCTGGTTCTCGTAGCGGTTACGGTAGATGCGCGTGGACCACGAGAGCCGGTCGGCCAGCTCACCGTCCAGGTAGAGGCCCAGCTGCGTGGTGTCGCGCGTGCTGCGGTCGGACGCGGCAAACGCCGGCGAGCTGCGCGGCGCGGCCTGGGCCTGCGCCCAGGTGAGGTAGCCCGATTCCAGCGCCCGATTGCGATAGGCCCGCGCCGAGAGGCCGGCGCGCCAGCGGCCGTCGTCGGTCGTGTAGAACCACTTGCCCGAGAGCGCGTGCTTGGTGGCGTCGGCATGGTCGCGCCAGCCGTCGCCGTCGCGCCAGGCCAGCGAATAGTTCTGGCTCCAGTTGCCGCTTTCGATGCCCTTGGCCACCTGCAGCTCGCGCGTGCCGAAGCTGCCCACGGTGGCCGTGGCGCGCCCGTCGTTGCCGCCGGTGCGCGTGACCACGTTGGCATTGCCCGCGATGTTGTTCAGTCCGTAGCGCGGGTCGTTGGTGCCGCGCACGATCTCGATGGCCTCGATGTCGATGGGGAACACCGCGTCGAGGAACGGCATGCCCCCCGCGTTGTCGTTGGACGGAATGCCGTCGATCAGCAGCTTGACGGCGTTGACGCGCCCCTCGCCGTTGAAGCCGCGCATGGAAAAGCGCCCGGCATCCGTGCCCTGGCGGAAGGGCGTGACCTGCACGCCGGGCGCGCGCGAGAACAGCTCCCAGCTGTAGTCCACATGCTGGTCCTGCACGATGCTCGCGCCCACGATATCCACCGAGCTGAACACGCCGCGCACGGGCAGCGGGCCGGTGGAGATGGCCTGCACCTGTACGGTACCCAGCGACAGCGCGGCGTCACCGGCTGGCTGCCGGGTCTGTTGGTGTGGCGGCGGCTGCTGCGACGGCGGCGAAGTCTGGGCCATGGCTGGCAGACAGGCCAGCAGCGCCAGCACGGCGCCGGCCAGGGCATGGAAAGGCGCGGGGCCGGTTGGCGGGAAATGAGATGAGTGGGTGCGTCGTGGCATGGATCGCCCGAAAGAGGAATGCGCCCGCGCTGGCCTCCGGCCAGCCGCGCACAGGCGAGGCAGCCAGGCCGGGCCGGCGGGCAGATGAACGGACAGGCACGCGCCGCAAGCACTGCGGCGGCACCCGGAATCAGGGGAGGAAAAGGTGGCCGACGTGCAGCCATCGCCAGAGCGAGCCCGTCATCGAGCCCGGCCCCGCACGAGGCCCGCCTCAGAACGCAGACACGTTCTTACGCCGCAGCGTCCGGAGGCCCGCGCGCCGGCAGCGGCGCCCCCACCAGGGCAGCGATGCGGGCGGCCTCCACCGGCAGCAGCACATGCGGCAGCGCAGCGGATTCGGCCGGCGTCCAGGCCAGGATCGGCGGCGGCGCGCCACCCGGCAGGCAGAACGCGCAGTCCAGCGTGTGGTGCAGGCCACCCGTGGACGTGGCGGCCCCGTCGGTGCTGGCGCCGTCATCATCCTGCAGGGCGACGAGGGCCACCACGCCGCTGGCGCTGCAGACCAGCACCCAGGGCTTGGGCTGCACGAGCGGGGCGGCGGTGGCCACGCCCAGCGCCAGCAGAAACCACGCCAGTACCCAGCGGGTGATCGCTGGGGCGGTGGTTCGGCGGCGCAGGTGGGCGGGCATGGCGCGGATTATCGGGCCGCGCGCTGGAAGCCCTCGAGCACGTTCACCACATTCACGCCGATGTCCTCGACCGCATAGCCACCCTCCATCACGAAGACGGTGGGCAGGCCGGCCGCGGCGATCTGCTGGCCGATGCGCAGGTAGTCGGGGCTTTGCAGCAGGAACTTCGAGATCGGGTCGCCCGCGAAGGTGTCCACGCCCAGCGCCACCACCAGCGCCTGGGCGCCCGATTGCGCCACCCGCGCCAGCCCCTGCTGCAGGGCGCCGAACCAGGCGTCGGGTCCGGTGCCGGCGGGCAGCGGCAGATTGAGGTTCCAGCCCGCGCCGTCGCCCTCGCCCGTCTCGTCGGCATAGCCCAGGTAGAACGGGTATTCCGTCACCGGATCGCCGTGCAGCGAGACGGTGAGCACGTCGCCGCGCGCATAGAAGATCTCCTGCGTGCCGTTGCCGTGGTGGTAGTCCACGTCCAGCACAGCCACACGCGCCAAGCCGGCTTCGCGCAGGGCCTGGGCGGCCAGCGCGGAGTTGTTGAGAAAGCAGTAGCCGCCGTAGAAGTCGCTGCCCGCATGGTGGCCAGGCGGGCGCGTGAGCGCGAAGGCCGCGCGCGGCCCGCCGGGCTGCGCGACGGCGCGTGCGGCGTCGATGGCGCAGGCGGCACCGGCCTGCGCCGCCTCCCAGGTGCCGGCCGTGATGGGCGAACCGCTGTCGAAAGCGAAGCGCCCGACCTCGGCCGAGAAGTTGGCCGGCCGCGCATCGCGCCGCAGCCCGTGGCCGGGCCAGACGGAGGGCAGGATGTCCAGCTCCGCATGGGCTGCATCCAGCGCCAGCCACCGCGCCCAGGCTCCCTGCAGGAAGTCCACGTAGTCGGGCGCATGCACGCGCCGCACCAGCGCCATGTCGGCCGCGCCGGGCGTGGCCAGCGGCCCCTGGGGGCGGCGCTCCAGCGCAGCCATCACGTGGTCGAAGCGGCCAGGGTTTTCATGGCAGTCCACCAGGCGGCCACGGAACATTTCCTGGCGGCCGGCGTGGCGCGATTGCAGGGGGTTGTGCAGGATGAGCATGGGCGATGGAAGGGCAGAGATGAAGCGACGTGTCCGTTACGGCCCTCGTTTATGCCACGCGCTTCAACGGCACCGCCTGGCGCGCACGCGCCGTCAACCCGAACAGGTCTTTGGGATCGTCCAGCTCGGGCACCAGGGCAATGCGCTGGCCCACGCCATGCTCCTTGGCCAGCTGGTGCACGTAACGCAGCGCGGAAAAATCCTCCAGCGCGAAGCCCACCGAGTCGAACACCGTCACCTCGCGCTCGTCCCGGCGGCCCTGCGCGGTGCCGGCCAGCACCTGCCACAGCGCCTGCACCGGGAAATCGGCCGGCATCTGCTGGATGTCGCCCTCCACGCGCGTCTGCGGCTCGAACTCCACGAAGACGCGGGACATGCGCAGCACGTCCGGATGCAGCTCGGTCTTGCCCGGGCAGTCGCCGCCCACCGCATTGATGTGCATGCCGGGCTCGACCATCTCCGCCGTGAGGATGGCCGCCCGCGCCTTGTCAGCTGTGACGGTGGTCACGATGTCGGCCCCGCGCACGGCCTCGCGCGCAGATGGCGCCCGCGTCACGTGCAGGCCGGGCTGCTGCAGCGCCAGGTTGCGTTGCAGCTTGGCCGTGGCGGCAGGGTCGGTGTCGAAGGCGCGGATCTCGCGCACGCCCAGCAGCGCGTGGAAAGCCAACGCCTGGAATTCGCTCTGCGAGCCGTTGCCGATCAGTGCCATGCTGCGGGCGCCCGGCCGCGCCAGCGCGCGGGCCGCCAGCGCCGAAGTGGCGGCCGTGCGCAACGCCGTGGTCAGGGTCAGCTCCGACAGCAGCACCGGGTAGCCGGTATCCACCTCCGCCAGCACGCCGAAGGCCATCACCGTCGGCAGGCCGCGCGCGGTATTGGCAGGGTGGCCGTTGACGTATTTGAAGGCGTAGGTGGCGGCGTCGGCCACCGGCATCAGCTCGATCACGCCCAGCCGGGAATGGGCGGCGGCGCGCGGCGACTTGTCGAAGTCGTTCCAGCGAATGAAGTCGGCGTGCAGTGCGTCGGCGAGTTCGCACAGAAAGCGCTCTGCGCCGCGCTGCTGCAGCAGGGCCAGCAGGCTGGCGATGTCGATGAAGCGGGTCATGGGGCCTCCCTGGGTCGTGAAGATGGAATGTCCGGGAAATTCTTGCCCCGCCCACCGCCAAAGGCCAGCCGGAAAACTGCCCAACGGGAGGGCCTTCGCTGCGCAATCTGCCCGGCGTGGCTGTGCAAAGTGATCGATCCTCCCGCGCAACAGGCCTACACTCGCTGCGTGACCATGGACCTGGACGACACCGACCACCGCCTGATCGCGCTGCTGCGCGACGATGCCCGCATGCCCGTTGCCACGCTGGCCAGGCGCCTGCAGCTGGCGCGCGGCACGGTGCAGAACCGGCTGGCGCGGCTGGAGCGCGAAGGCGTGATCGTGGGCTACACCGTGCGGCTGAAGCCGCTGGCCGTACCCACCGGGGTACGCGCGCTGATGACCATCGCGGCCGACGGCAACCAGGCGACGCAGGTGCTGCATGCGCTGCGCGGCAATCCGCACGTCACCTCCCTGCACATGACCAACGGCCGCTGGGACATCGTGGCGGAACTGCAGACCGACAGCCTGTCGGAGTTCGAGCAGCTGCTGAGCAGCCTGCGCCGGCTCTCGGGCATTGCCAGCTCGGAAACGAGCATCCTGCTGTCCACGCAGAAGCTGGGCTGACGCATGGAGCCGGGCCGCCCGGCCCCGGTCAGAAATCCACCTTGGCCAGCAGCTTGACGGTGCGCGGGGCGCCGGCGGCCAGGCGCGAGCCGCCGGCGGCCCAGTAGCGCTTGTCGGCCAGGTTCTCCACGTTGAGCTGCCAGGTGGTGCGCAGACCCTGCACGCGCGTCATGTAGCGCAGGCCGGCGGCGAACACGGTGTTGCCGCCCAGGAAGCCCTGGTTCAGATCGTTCACCGGACGGCGGCCGGTGAAGTAGGCGCCGCCGTTGACCGACAGGCCCGTGACGGCCGCGATGTCGTAGCTCAGGAATGCGCTGGCCGTGCGGCGGGCGGCGTTCTCGGGCCGCTTGCCGTCGTAGGCGAGGCCAATGCCCTCGAAGCGCGGGTCCAGCCACTGGGCGGAGGCCTGCCAGCCCAGCTGCCGCGACAGCTGGCCCTGGGCCGACAGCTCCAGCCCGGTGTAGCGCTTGGTGCCGTCCGCCACATAGACGTTGGCGGCGTTGGTGTAGTAGCCCGGCTGGGCGATGTCGAACAAAGCGGCGGACCACAGCGTGCCGTTGCCGGCGAGCCAGCGCAGGCCGATCTCCTTTTGCTTGCTCACGCCGGGCTGCAGACGCTGCGCCTCGTTCACGGTGCCGGCCGGGCCGGCCTCGCCGGGCTCCAGGCCCTGGGCATACGAGGCGTAGACCGAGAGGCGGTCCGTGGGCTTGCACACCAGGGCCGCCAGGGGTGTGGTCTTGGTCACGTCGTAGTGGTCCGTTCCCTGGTCGCTGCGGTAGCTGGAATGGCGCAGCCCGCCGATGAGCTGCCATTGGGACGACAGCTGCATGCGGTCCACCAGGTAGAGGCCGGTGTCGCGGGTGTCCAGCGCCGCCGTGGTCGGAGCGGTGGGCACGGCCCCCCAGGCGGCGGTGCCGGGCGCCGAGGGGCGGTAGAGGTTCTGCGAGGCGATGGTGTAGGCGCGCTGGTAGACCGGGTCCTGAGAAAAGTCCGTGCGGCTCGCGCCCAGGGTGACCTCATGCCGCACGGCGCCGGTGCGCAGGGTGCCGAACAGTTCGGCACGCAGCAGTTCGGAGGTGACGTCGGTGCGCTGGCTGTTGCCACGGATGCTGCCCGCGCCCGTGGCCACGGCGGCGGCGGTGTTGCCGTTGAAGCGGAACACCGGCAGATTGCGCTCGCGCTCGGTGTGCGCGCGGCCGGCCTCCACGGTCAGCGACCAGTCGTCGCTCAGCGCATAGTCGGCGCGCAGTTGCGCGTTGGTGGTCTCGGTCTGGAAGCGGGCCCAGCTCGGCCCCACCAGCTTCTTCGGGTCCACCGCAGCTGGCAGGGCGATGGTGCCGCCCACGGCGGCGGGCAGCTGTATGCCGACCTGTTCGGTCGTGCGGCGGCGCTCGTGCTCAAAGTCCGCCTTGAGGGTCAGCCGCTGGGTGACGCGCCAGTCGAAGGCCGCCGACAGGAAGGCCCGGTTGCCGTTGCCCACTCCGTCCATGTACGAACCCAGCGTGCCGCCCGCGGCATTGATGCGCAGCCCGTACTCGCCGTTGTCGCCGAAGCGCCGGCCGATATCGGCCGTGGCCACGGCGGAGCCGTACTGGTCCACGGACAGGCCGAGCGAGCTGACCGGCGTGCTGCCGGCGCGCTTGGTGACGAAGTTGACCACGCCCGACGGCGAGGTGAAGCCGTAATACAGCGCAGAGGCGCCCTTGAGCACCTCGACGCGCTCCTTGTCCTCCAGCGGCACTTGGCCGAAATTCATGACCGGCAGCGAACCGTTGAGGCGGTAGTTGGTGCGGTTCTGCACCTCGATGCCGCGGATCACCAGCTGGTCCCAGGTCTCCCCGCCGTTCTGCTGGCGCGTGACGCCGGCCGTGTTGCGCAGCGCGTCGTACACACCGGAAGCCGCCTGCGCATCCAGCGCCTCGCGCGTGACCACGTTGACGGTGGAGGGTACGTCCATGATGTCCGCCCCGCGGAAGGTGCCGGCCTCGACCGTCTCGGGCCGTAGGCCCGCCGCCCTTGTGCCCTGCACCGTCACGGCGGACAGCGCTGGCGCATCGCCCGCCGTCAGGGTTTGGGTCCAGCCGGAACTGGCGGCCAGGGAGGCGGCGAGCACCGCGACGGCGCGAACGATGGGGGTCGGGGAAACGGAGGGACGACGATGCATGGCGGGACGCGCGGCAGCGCAGCGGCCCGCCAGAGCCGCTCGCCACCGGGCGATGACAATATATTGAGAAAGATTCGTATTATCACGCCATCCTGCGGCCCGTCCGCAAAGCCGGCCGCGGGGTTCCGGCGCCCTGCAGCGCCCTCCTCCGACAGACCCCCGCCCTGCCCGCTGTCACGATGTAGGCCATGCCCGCCGCATCCGCTTCCTCGCCCTCCTCCGCCCGCGACCTGACCCACGGCCCCATCGCAACCACCCTGCTGCTCTTCGCCCTGCCCATCCTGGCAGGCAACGTGCTGCAGTCGCTCAACGGCTCGGTCAATGCGGTCTGGGTGGGCCGCTACCTCGGCGAGGCGGCGCTCACCGCCACGGCGAACGCCAACAACATCCTGTTCCTGCTGATCGGCGCGGTGTTCGGCGTGGGCATGGCGGCCACCATCCTGGTGGCGCAAGCCATGGGTGCGCACAACCCGCAGCAGGCGCGCCGCGTGATCGGCACCAGCGCCACCTTCTTCGGCGGCACGTCCGTGCTGATCGCGGCGGCCGGCCCACCCCTCTCGCGCGAGATCCTGGGCTGGATGGGCACACCCGCCGCCGCGCTGCCGCTGGCCGAGACCTATCTGCGCACGCTCTTTCTGGCCATTCCGCTGCTGTACCTGTTCGCCTTCATCTCGGCCGTGCTGCGCGGCGCGGGCGACACGCGCACGCCCTTCGTCTTCCTCCTGCTGGTGGTGGTGCTGGACACCGCGCTGAACCCGCTCCTCATCTTCGGCTGGGGGCCGGTGCCGCCGCTGGGCATCGCGGGCTCGGCCCTGGCCACGCTGGTGGCCAACGCGATCAGCTTCGCCGCGCTGCTGGCCTGGCTGCGCTGGCGCCGGCACCCGCTCTGGATCGGCCGGGCCGACTGGCGCCTGTTCGTGCCCGAGGGCGCCATCCTGCGCGCACTCATCGTCAAGGGCCTGCCCATGGGCGCGCAGATGGTGATGATCTCCACCGCCATGCTGATGCTGATGGGCCTGGTCAATGCGCAGGGCGTGGTCACCGCGTCGGCCTACGGCGCTGCCTTGCAGCTGTGGACCTACGTGCAGATGCCGGCCATGGCCATCGGCGCGGCCTGCTCCTCCATGGCCGCGCAGAACGTGGGCGCAAGGCAATGGAGCCGGGTGGACGGCGTGGCCCGCAGCGGCACACTCTTCAACTTCGTGCTGACCGGCGCCCTGATCGTGCCCCTGGTGCTGCTGGACCGCACGGTGCTTTCGCTCTTCCTGCCCGCCGGCAGCGCGGCACTGGAGACGGCACGGCACCTCAACCACATCGCCGTGGGCTCGTTCCTCTTCTTCGGCGTGACCTTCGTGCTCTCGGGCGTGGTGCGCTCCACGGGCGCGGTGGTGCCGCCGCTCATCATCCTGGGTCTGGCGCTCTGGGGCATCCGCCTGCCCATCGCCTATGGGCTGCAGCCCTGGCTGGGCGCGGACACGATCTGGTGGAGCTTTCCGGCCAGTGCGCTCAGCGCCATGCTGATGTCGATCGCCTACTACCGCTGGGGCCGCTGGCGCCAGGCCAGGATGCTGGCGGCCGACGACGCCCCGCCGGTAGGCACCCCCGCCGAGGTGGGGGCGCTGCCGCCGTCGCCGGTGTGCGCGCATGCACAGCGGCCTCCACTGGCTGGCCAGGGCAACACAGCGTCCATGCGGGCGCGGGGATCGGGCCAGCAGCGCGCCGCTTGAACGCGCCATTGCAGTCGTGCCCCGTTACGGCACACGGCCACCACCGCGCCCCTTGCGCAGCCCCTTCAATGCCAGCCGGCGGCCTCGCTCGTGCCGGACAGGTTGGCGATGTCAGCCACGTGCATCGGCGCAGGCCCGGATGACTCCGCATCGCGGAACCGGGCAGCGATGGACACGATCGTGGGTTCGATCGCGAAGAATGCCTCCAGCACCTCGGGATCGAATGCAGCGCCGCTTTGCTCGCGAATCAACTGCATGGCGTTCTCATGTGTGAAAGGCGGCTTGTAACACCGGCGGCAGATAAGCGCGTCGTACACATCGGCCACGGCCATGATCCGGGCGGCGAGCGGAATGGCCTCGCCGGCCAGGCCGAGAGGGTACCCACTGCCATCCCACCGCTCGTGGTGGCAGCCCGCGATGTCCGCCGCGATGGTGAGGAAGTTCTCGCCGTCGATGCGCTGGGCTGCGCTCAGCAGGATCTGGCGGCCGTAGTCGGCGTGCCGCTTCATGTGTTCCATCTCCTGCGGGGTCAGCCGGCCCGGCTTGAGCAGGATGTGGTCAGGCACCCCGACCTTGCCGATGTCGTGCAGGGGCGCCGACCGGAAGAGCAGCTCGATGTAAGCCCGCTTCAAGACCTCGGGATGGCGGCCCATGCTGCGCAGCTTCAGGGCGATCTCCCGCACGTAATGCTGCGTGCGTTTGATGTGCGCTCCGGTTTCGGGGTCGCGCGTCTCCGCCACCGAGGCCATGGACTCGATGGTGATTTCGCGGGCGTTCGCCAGCTGGCGCTGCCAGGTCAGGGCACGCCACCGCTCGATGGCATAGCGCGCGGCGCCCCCCCCGGCCAGCAGCCCCGAGGCCACCAGCACCGGCACCGCTGCCGACACGAACATCCCTGTGCGCAGGAAGAGCAGGAGACTGGCGGCACAAGGCAACAGGCCGGCCACCACGCCGCCCAGCAGCAAAACGATGCTGTTGCTCCATGTGAAGAGGCAGGCCAGGGCGGCAGCAACCAGCAGTGCCGCCACCGTCGCCGCATAGGGCGACCATGACGGCTGGCGTACGAAGCCGGCGTGCAGCAGATTCTCGGCCGTCGCCGCCTGGATGAGCAAGCCCGGCATCCGGGAGGCCGCGGCAGTGCGGTGGTAATCGTTCAACCCGATGGCGGAGCTCCCCAGGAACACGACGCGGCCCGCGAAGGCATCGGAAGAGAAGCGCCCATTCAAGATGTCCACTGCGGACACGGCTGGGTAGTCTGCGGCACGGGGTGCGGTGCGCAGCAGGGCCTGTCCGTGCCGGTCAATCGGCACGCTGAGAGACCCCATCTTCAACTGCAGCCCATCCCGAGTGTCGTCCACCTGCACGCCCTGCACGCCCCGGGCCTGCAGCACAGCCGCCAGCGCCAGGCTGGGATGGACGCGCTCCGCATGCGCGATCAGCAGCGGGACTCGGCGCAGCACGCCATCGCCGTCCACGGATTCGTTGACGAACCCGCTGCGGCTGAGACGGCCTTCGATGGCCGGGGTGTTGGACAGGACGCCGGTCGCCCGGGGCAGGTCCAGCAGACCGAACGAGGGCTCCGGCGGCAGGGCCCAGGGCGCCGTGCCATCCGGCGCAGGCATGGTGCGGCGGTCGAAGTACAGGTAGTTCGCGCCGACCGCGCGCGTCTGGGCGAGCACTCCGGCCAGGTAGCGGTCGTTGTCCTCGAGGCCGGAAGGGGCGCCTGTGATTTTCAGTTCCACGCCGAAGTCGTGCCGAAAGCTCTCGCGCAGCGTGTCCAGGGAGCTGCGGTCGGGCTCAGGGAAGAAGATGTCCAGGGCGATCGCGGCCGGCCGCGCACTTTCGATGCGCCGCAGCAGCGTGGCGATGCGATAGCGCGGCCAGGGCCACTGGCCCACGGCATCCAGGCTGGACTCGTCGATATCGACCACGATCGTGCTGGGCGCCGGGTTCGACGACGAGCTCAGGCGCAGCCAGCTGTCGAGCAGCAGGTTGTCGGCCGGCGCGAACGCCGCGGGCCACAGCGCAAGCAGCCCGCCCGCGGCGGCCGCAACGGCCAGGCTGCCGCAGAACAGGGCGAGGCTCTGCCTGCGGCTGAACCGGTGATCGAACCGGAGCCAGCGGAGCCAGGCCATCAGAACACCTGGACCTCGACCCGGCGATTGCGCGGGTCGGTGGGGCCGATGCCGGGGTCGGTGAGCGGCTCGGCGCTGCCCAAGCCGCGTACCTCCACCGCACCCACTTCGGGATCCCCCTCCCGCAGGAGCCGTTCGACGGCCTGCGCCCGACCCAGTGAGAGTTGCTGGTTCAATGCCCCTTCGCCCTCCGCACTGGCATGGCCGTAGACGCCGATGACCGCAGGCCTGCGTTCGCGCACGGCGCTCAGCACCTCGGACAGCAGGGCCGTGGAGGCAGGCGTGAGCACGGTCTTGCCACTCAGAAAATACAGCGTGTAGCTGCGCGGCGGGAGCGGCTGCGCTGCCAGCAACGAGGCATATCGGGCATCGACGGCACTCTGCCCCAGCACGAGGGCAGAGGGCGCAGTGGAGCCGCCGACGACGGAAGCCCCGCTGAACCCCTGGGTGACGGTCTGGCGCCCCTGGGCACTGCCAAGCCAGGCGGTGCCGACATGGCCGTCATCGTCGGGCAGCAGGATCAACGTGGTGCCCCGCTGGGGCTGTGGCGAGGCGCAGCCTCCAGAGAGCAGCAGGCCCGCCGCACTGCAAAGCACGGCGACGATCCGGCCTGCGCGGCATAGAAAAGGAACGGTTCGGCCCATCACTGCACCTCCAGGATCAAGCGGGTGCCCCGCACCCCGGCGATGGCATTGGGCGTTTCCAGCTGGACCGACTGCGGCGCGAGCTTGCCGATCTTGCCGGACGCATAGACCGCCCGCCCCTTGGCCAGATAGATGTCGAATGCACAGCCGTCGCATCCGTCGGCCTTCGGCGCGAACGCATAGCGGCGCAGCTGCAGTTCGGACGAGTGCCCGACCGTGAGCCGAGTCCCGTCACGGAACACCAGCGCGGCCGCCCCATCGGCGCCGGTCTGCACGAGGTCGGACGATGCGAGCGTCTGCCCTTCCTTCAGCGACTGACCGACGCCGCCGCGCCATAGCTGTACCTGGCCCGCCACTCGCTTGACCAGCGCGATGCCGCCGGGAGGGTCGGAGGCCTGAGGCTCATCGGCGGCATGGGCAACGTGCGGGAAGACCCCGACTGCCAACCAACAGACAAGGCCCGTCAGAGCGGAACGGCCGGCACATCGGCGGGCAGGCTTGAGCAGCGAAGTCATATGGCAGCAGTCCCTTACGAATAGTGGGGAGTGAACGACAGGTGCTATCGAAGCTCGCCCAGCGGGGGCAAGCCTCCGCCCAGAGCTTGACGTCCTGCGAACTCACATGTTACCAACACTCACAAACCGAATTCCTGTAGGACGAGGGGGCCGCGCATCGCCGAAGGGCGGCCGCCCCGGTCCGCCTCAGCACCCCGTCTCGCCCCCCCTCTCGGCCCCCGCCATGCCAGCGCAAGGGCAGGCCCTGTCGCCAGGATTGACTACCATCACACGATGACCCAAGACCTCTTCCGCCAGGACAGCCATCTCCAAGAATGCAGCGCCACCGTCACCGCCCACACGCCCGAGGGCGGGGTGGTGCTGGACCGCACCGTGTTCTACCCGCTGGGCGGGGGCCAGGCAGGCGACAGCGGCGTTCTCCTGCAGGCGGACGGCAGCATCTGGGCAGTAGCCGACACGCGCAAGGCCATGGATGCCGAGGGCCGACCCACCGCCGCGATCGTGCATCTGCCGCGCGACGCTGCTGCGCCCCGCCCCGCCGTGGGCGACACGGTCACGGCCCGGCTGGACTGGGAGCGCCGCCACCGGCTGATGCGCTTTCACACCACCACGCACCTGCTCTGCCATGTGGTGGCGCAGCCGGTCAACGGTTGCTCGATCTCGCCGGACTCCGCTCGCCTGGACTTCCACATGGACGGCGCGCTGGACAAGGACGCGCTCACCGCCGCCATCGCCCGGCTGGTGGCCGAGGACCACCCCGTCACCATCGGGTGCATCAGCGATGCCGAGCTGGACGCCAACCCCGCGCTGGTCAAGAGCATGAGCGTGCAGCCGCCGCGCGGCACCGGCACGGTTCGTACCGTGCGCGTAGGCGGCACGGGCGACGACGGCGGCATGCAGATCGACCTGCAGCCCTGCGGCGGCACCCACGTCGCGCGCACCTCGGAGATCGGCGCCGTGGTGGTCACCAAGATCGAGAAGAAGGGCGCGATGGCGCGCCGCGTGGTACTGGGCTTTGCCTGACCGGGCATCGAAGCCCCGGGAACCCCGCCGCTCGCCACCGATCCCACACAGCCACCACCCCGCGCCATGTTGTCCACACGCCCGCTGCAGCGTTTGCTGCCCACTCTTTTTTTTCATAGCACTCAGCGCTCTATCCATGAGCGCAGGCGCCCAATTGACACCCAGGCATGAGTCGGCGGGCAGCATCGTCACCACGCCGCACGTGCGGGCCGAGCTGGTGGCCCAGGCGCCTGAAGGCGTGGGCCCGGGCAAGCCGCTCTGGCTGGGGCTGTCGATCACCCATCAGCCTGACTGGCACACCTACTGGAAGAACCCGGGCGACTCCGGGCTGCCCACGCAGTTCGAATGGCAGCTGCCGGCCGGCATCGACGCGGGCGAGATCGCCTGGCCCGTGCCGCGCAAGATCCCCATCGGCAACCTGGCCAACTACGGCTACGAGGGCACGGTGCTGCTGCCCGTGCCCCTGACGGTCAGCAGCGCCTTTGCGCCCGGCCCGCTGGCGCGGGAGGCGAGCTTCACGCTGCACGCCTCATGGCTGGCCTGCCGCAAGGAATGCATTCCCGAGGAGGGCCGCTTCACGCTGACGGTGCCGCTGCAGGGCTCCACCGCGCTCAATTCCGCCGCCTTCGCGGCCGCTGCCAAGGCGCACCCCGCGCCGCTGGCGCCGGTCGCCGGCACCATGGCGCATGTGGAAGGCACGGCGGTGGCGCTGTCCGTGGCGGGCCTGCCGCCATCGCTGCAGGGCAAGACGCTGGACGTCTTCCCCGAAACGCCCGGCGTCGCCGAAACCGCCGCTCCAGTGGCGCAGCGCTGGCAGGGCACGGTGTGGACGGCGCGCCTGCCGCTCTCGCCCCACCGCGGCGCCAGCCCCGAGCCCTTGCCGCTGGTGCTGGCACACGCCGGCCAGGGCTGGCGGGTGGAGCTCTCCGTGCAGGACGGCTGGCCGCCGCTGCCAGGCCAGGCTGGGGTGTCGCCCGCCCTGCAGGCCGCGCTCCAGGCCAATGCCGACGCGGCAGCAGCGGCCCCGCGCGCCGCACCCACGCCCGCACCGTTGGGCGCCTTCCTGGTGGCGCTGTTCGGCGCCCTGCTGGGCGGGCTGATCCTGAATCTCATGCCCTGCGTGTTCCCGGTGCTGGCGATCAAGGTGGTGGGCTTCGCGCGCCACACGCAGAGCCTGCGCTCGCACCGCATCAGCGGCCTGGCGTACACGGCCGGCGTGGTGCTGTCGTTCGTGCTGCTGGGCGCCCTGATGCTGGGGCTGCGCGCGGCCGGCGAGTCCGTGGGCTGGGGCTTTCAGCTGCAGTCGCCCGCCGTGGTGGCGGCGCTGGCCGCGCTCTTCACCCTGCTGGGGCTGAACCTGGCGGGCGTCTTCGAGTTCGGCCGCATGCTGCCGGGCGGCCTTGCCAGCCTGCAGGCGCGCCACCCGGTGGCCGACGCCTTCCTGACCGGCATGCTGGCCGTGGCCGTGGCCTCGCCCTGCACCGCGCCCTTCATGGGCGCCTCGCTGGGCCTCACCGCCACGCTGCCGGGCGTGCAGGCGCTGGCCATCTTCGCGGCGCTGGGCCTGGGGCTGGCCCTGCCCTATCTGGCGGCCAGCTGGGTGCCGGCCGTGGCGCGCGCCCTGCCCCGCCCTGGCCTGTGGATGGACACGCTGCGCCGGCTGATGGCCTTCCCCATGTTCGCCACCGTGGTCTGGCTGGTCTGGGTCCTGGGACAGCAAAGCGGCATCAACGGGGCGGCGGCGCTGCTGGCGCTGCTGGTGGCCCTGTCGATGGCCGTGTGGTCGCTCACGCTGGCCGGCCGCACCCGCGCCGTGATTGCTCCGCTTTCCATAGCAATCTGCGCTTATCTGACCTGGGCCTGGGGCCCGAAAGCCATCGGACCCGCACCCGCCGCGCTAACCGCTTCAGACGCCCCCGCAGGCTGGCAGCCCTGGCAGGCCGACCTGCCCGGACAACTGCTCGCCGAGGGCAAGCCGGTGTTCGTGGACTTCACCGCCGCCTGGTGCGTGACCTGCCAGTACAACAAGCAGACCACCCTGTCCGACCCCGACGTGCTGGCCGCGCTGGCCGCCAAGCAGGTCACCCTGCTGCGGGCGGACTGGACGCGGCGCGACGCGCAGATCACCGCCGCGCTGGCCAAGCTGGGGCGCAGCGGCGTGCCGGTCTATGTGCTGATGGCGCCGGGCAAGCCGCCGGTGGTGTTCAGCGAGGTGCTGGGCCGCAAGGAGCTGACGGACGCCGTCAACGCGATCTGACGCCTGCCGGCCACAGCGCCGGCCCCCGCGCTCTTCGCGTTCCCTTTACTTTTCTTCGCACGGCAGCCTGGAAAACGCCAACGTGCGCGCCTACGATCGGCACCAGCGCCCGGCGCCGACGACAGGCCGCCCGGTCGGCGCCACTTCGCCCAGACACAGGACCGCCATGAGCCCGCAAGACTCTTCTCCCCCCGCGCCCGCCCAGCCGCCCGCCTACGCCCCGCCCACCCACACCGTTGCCCCAGCCCGCCGCCGCCGCTGGGTGGGCACCGTCGTCGCAGTCGGTACCGTGGCCCTGATCGCGGCGGCTGCCTGGTATCTGGTGCAGCGCTCGCAGGCGCCCGGTGGGGGCGGTTTTCCTGGCGGGCGGCCCATGGTCACGGTGGGCGAGGCCACGGCCCGCGAATCCCGTCTGCCGGTGGCCATCGAGGCGCTGGGCACGGTCACGCCGCTGGCCACCGTCACGCTGCGCCCGCAGGTCTCGGGGGTGATGACCGACGTACTGTTCACCGAAGGCCAGCGCGTGAAGAAGGGCCAGGTGCTGGCCCGCATCGACCCGCGCCCCTTCGAGCAGGCACTGCTGCAGGCCCAGGGCACGCGCCAGCGCGACCAGGCGCAGCTGGACAACGCCCGCATCGTGCTCGAACGCTACCGCACCCTGCTGGGGCAGGACTCCATCGCCCGCCAGGACGTGGACACCCAGGCCGCGCTGGTGCGCCAGCTGCAGGGCACGGTGACCACGGATCTGGCGCAGGAGCAGGCTGCCCGCCTGAACCTGGACTACACGCGCATCACCGCGCCGGCCAGCGGCCGCATCGGCCTGCGCACGGTGGACGCGGGCAACTATGTGAGCGCCGGTGAGGCCAACGGTATCGCCACGCTGACCCAGGAAGACCCGATCGACGTGGAATTCGCCATTCCGCAGGACCGGCTGGGCGACGTACAGGCCGCGCAGCGCGGCGGCTCGCCGCTGGCGGTGACGGCCTTCGACCGCACCCGCACGCGGGCGCTGGCCGAGGGGCGCTTCCTCACGCTGGACAACCTGGTGGACACGGCCACCGGGACCGTCAAGGCCAAGGCCCGCTTCGGCAATGCCGATGGCACGCTGTTTCCCAACCAGTTCGTCAACGTGCGGCTGCTGCTGCGCGAGGTGCCGGCCGTGGTGGTGCCGGTGACGGCCGTGCGCACCGGCGCCAACGGCGACTTCGTCTATGTCATCAACGAAGACCGCACCGTGTCGCTGCGCAAGGTCAAGCGCGGCCAGGCCACGGTGAGTCTGGTCGCCATCACCGAAGGCCTGAAGCCCGGCGAGCGCGTGGTGACCGAAGGCGGCGACCGCCTCAAGGACGGCGCGAAGGTGCAGCTGCAAGGCCAGGGCCCGCGCGCGCGCGGCTCCGAGCCGCAGGGCGAAGGCCGCCGCCACCGCCCGCCGCAGGACGGTGGCGCAGCGCAGGCACCGGCCGCTCCGGCGCCTGCAGAGCCGGCCCCCACCGCACCCGCCGCCGCGCCCGCTGCCTCGCAGCCGGCGGCCCGATGACGCCTCGCGCACGGCCCCGCCCATGAGTGCCCTGAGTCCGTCGCGCCCGTTCATCGAGCGCCCCGTCGCCACCGCGCTGCTGATGCTGGCCATCGTGCTGGCAGGGCTGCTGGGGTTCCGGCTGCTGCCGCTGTCGGCCCTGCCCGAAGTGGATTACCCCACCATCCAGGTGCAGACCCTCTACCCCGGCGCCAGCCCCGAGGTGATGAGCCGCACCGTGAGCGCGCCGCTGGAGCGCCAGTTCGGCCAGATGCCGGGGCTGGACCGCATGTCGTCCACCAGCGCGGCGGGCGTGTCCATCGTCACGTTGCAGTTCGGCCTGGGCCTGGCGCTGGACGTGGCCGAGCAGGAGGTGCAGGCCGCCATCAACGCCGGCGCCTCGCTGCTGCCGGCCGACCTGCCCGCGCCGCCCATCTACGCCAAGGTGAACCCGGCCGACGCGCCGGTGCTGACGCTGGCCATCAGCTCCGACACCCTGCCCCTCACCGAAGTGCAGAACCTGGTCAACACCCGGCTGGCGCAGAAGATCAGCCAAGTGCCGGGCGTGGGCCTGGTCACCCTCGCGGGCGGCCAGCGCCCGGCCGTGCGCATCCAGGCCGACACCAAGGCGCTGGCTTCCTACGGCCTGGGCCTCGACACGCTGCGCACCGCCATCTCGGCGGCCAACGCCAACAGCGCCAAGGGCAGCTTCGACGGGCCGCAGCGCGCCTACAACATCAACGCCAACGACCAGCTGGTGACGGTGGACGACTACAAGCGCCTCATCCTCACCTGGAAGAACGACGCGCCGGTGCGCCTGTCGGACGTGGCCCGCGTGGTGGATGCGGCAGAGAACAATCGCCTGGGTGCCTGGGCGAACGAAACGCCGGCCGTGATATTGAACGTGCAGCGCCAGCCCGGCGCCAACGTGATCGCCACGGTGGACGGCATCAAGCGCCAGCTGCCCGAGCTGGAATCGCAGCTGCCCGCCTCCATCAAGGTGCAGGTGCTGTCCGACCGCACCACCGGCATCCGCGCCTCGGTCGAGCACGTGCAGATGGAGCTGGTGCTGGCCGTGCTGATGGTGGTGCTGGTGATCTTCTTCTTCCTGCACAGCCTGCGCGCCACCGTCATCGCCAGCCTGGCCGTGCCCATCTCGCTGATCGGCACCTGCGGCGTGATGTACCTGCTGGGCTACAGCCTCAACAACCTGAGCCTGATGGCACTGACCATCGCCACCGGTTTCGTGGTCGATGACGCGATCGTGATGATCGAGAACATCGCCCGCTACATCGAAGAGGGCGAGCCGCCCTTCCAGGCCGCGCTCAAGGGTGCCACGCAGATCGGCTTCACCATCATCTCGCTCACCGTGTCGCTGATCGCGGTGCTGATCCCGCTGCTCTTCATGAGCGACGTGGTGGGGCGCCTGTTCCGCGAATTCGCGGTGACGCTGGCCATCACCATCCTGATCTCGGCGGTGGTGTCGCTCACGCTGGTGCCGATGATGTCGGCGCGATGGCTGAAAGCCGAACCGGCCCATGGCAGCCAGCGCGGCTGGACGGGCGCGGTGCAGCGCGGCTTCGACCGCGTGATCGCGCGCTACGACGTGTGGCTGCAGTGGGTGCTGCGCCACCAGCGCGCCACGCTGGTGGTGGCGCTCTTGACCATGGCGCTCACCGCCCTGCTCTACGTGGTGATCCCCAAGGGGCTCTTTCCCACGCAGGACACCGGCCAGCTGCAGGCGCGGGTGCAGGCCTCGCAGGACGTCTCTTATGCCCGCATGAGCGAGCTGCAGCAGGCCGCCGCGCGCGCCATCCTGCAGGACCCGGACGTGCAGTCGCTCAGCTCCTTCGTGGGGGTGGACGCGGCCAACAACACCATGCTCAACGCCGGGCGCATGCTGATCAACCTCCAGCCCAGCCACGACGCGCAGGCCACCGTCATGCAGCGCCTGCGCGAGCGCGTCGCCGCCGTGGCCGGCGTGACGCTCTTCCTGCAGCCCACGCAGGACCTGACCATCGACGCCGAGACCGGCCCCACCGAATACCGCGCCTCCATCGGCGGCGTGGACTCGGCCCAAGTCAACGGCTGGACGCAGAAGCTGGTCGAACGCCTGAAGACCGTGCCCGAGGTGCGCAACGCCACCACCGACGCGGGTGCGCAGGGCCTGTCGGCCTATGTGGACATCGACCGCAACACCGCCTCGCGCGTGGGCGTCACGGCCAGCTCGGTCGATGACACGCTCTACAGCGCCTTCGGCCAGCGCATCGTCTCCACCATCTTCACCGAGACGAACCAGTACCGCGTGATCCTGGAGGCGCAGCAGGAGCACCTGAACAGCCCCGAAGGCCTGGGCACGCTGCCGCTGCGCACCGGCAGCAACGTGCCCACGCCGCTCTCGGCGGTGGCCAGCATCCGCGAGCAGTTCGCGCCGCTGCAGGTCACGCGCGTGGCGCAGTACCCGGCGGCCACGCTGGGCTTCGACACGGCGCCGGGCGTGTCGCTGGGCCGCGCGGTCGATGCCATCCGCGCCGCGGCGCAGGAGATCGGCATGCCCGCGGGGCTCTCCATGGAGTTCCTCGGCGCGGCGAGCGCCTACGAGAAGTCGCTCACCAGCCAGCTCTGGCTGATCCTGGCCGCCATGGTCTGCGTCTATATCGTGCTGGGCGTGCTCTACGAGAGCTACGTGCACCCGCTCACCATCCTCTCCACCCTGCCCTCGGCCGGCGTGGGCGCGCTGCTGGCGCTGATGGTGACGGGCAACGACCTGGGAGTGATCGGCATCATCGGCATCATCCTGCTCATCGGCATCGTGAAGAAGAACGCGATCATGATGATCGACTTCGCCATCGACGCCGAGCGCAACCAGGGCATGGGCCCGCAACAGGCCATCCACCAGGCCGCGCTGCTGCGCTTCCGCCCCATCCTGATGACCACGCTGGCCGCGCTCTTCGCCGCGCTGCCGCTGATGCTGGGCTGGGGTGACGGAGCCGAGCTGCGCCGGCCGCTGGGCCTGGCCATCTTCGGCGGGCTGGTGCTGAGCCAGCTGCTCACGCTGTTCACCACGCCGGTGATCTACCTGGCCTTCGACCGCCTGGGCCGTCGCTGGACGGGCCGGGGCACGGCCGCAGCGTCCACCGCCTCCAGCGCGCCCGCCACCCCGGCAACGGCCGCGCCGGGCGATGCCGCGCCATGAACCTCTCGCGCCCTTTCATCGAGCGGCCGGTGGCCACCGTGCTGCTGACCATCGGCCTGGCGCTGGCGGGCATCGCCGCCTTCTTCGTGCTGCCGGTGGCGCCGCTGCCGCAGGTGGACTACCCAGCCATCTCGGTGTCGGCAAGCCTCGCGGGCGCCAGCCCCGAGACCATGGCCAGCAGCGTGGCCACGCCGCTGGAGCGGCGCCTGGGCGTGATCGCGGGGGTCAACGAGATGACCTCCAGCAGCTCGCAGGGCTCGGCGCGCATCAGCCTGCAGTTCGACCTGAGCCGCAACATCGACAGCGCAGCGCGCGAGGTGCAGGCTGCCATCAACGCATCGCGCGTCGATCTGCCCGCCACGCTGCGCAGCAACCCCACCTACCGCAAGCGCAACTCGGCCGACTCGCCGGCCGTCATCCTGGCGCTCACCTCCAAGACACGCACGCCCGGCGAGATCTACGACGAGGTCTCCAACGTGATCAGCCAGCGCCTGTCGCAGGTGGACGGCGTGGGCGAGGTCGAGATCGGCGGCGGCTCGCTGCCCGCCGTGCGGGTGGAACTGCTGCCCTTCGCGCTCAACCAGTACGGCATCAGCACCGAAGACGTGCGCGCCGCCATCCAGGCGGCCAACGCCAACCGGCCCAAGGGCGCCGTCGAGGGCGACGGCCGGCGCCTGCAGATCTACACGCCTTCGCCTTCGCGCAAGGCGTCCGACTACGCATCGCTGGTGATCGCCTGGCGCAATGGCGCCGCCGTGCGCCTGGGCGACGTGGCGCGGGTGGTGGACGGCGTGGAGAACACGCGCACGCTGGGCCTCTTCAACGGCCAGCCGGCCATCATCGTGCTGATCACGCGCCAGCCGGGCGCCAACATCATCGAGACGGTGGACAGCGTGCGCGCCCTGCTGCCCGAACTGCAGGCGCAGCTGCCGCAGGACATCCGCATCTCCGTCGCATCGGACAGCACCAACTCCATCCGCGCCTCGCTACACGAGATCGAATTCACGCTGATGCTCTCCATCGCCCTGGTGGTGCTGGTGGTCGGGCTCTTTTTGCGCAAGGCGCGCGCCACGGTCATTCCGGCCGTGGCCACGGTGGTGTCGCTGCTGGGCACCTTCGGCGTGATGTACCTGCTGGGCTTCAGCCTCAACAACCTGAGCCTGATGGCGCTCACGGTGGCCACCGGCTTCGTGGTCGATGACGCCATCGTGGTGCTGGAGAACACCAGCCGCCACATCGAGGCGGGCATGGACCGCCTACAGGCCGCGCTGCTGGGTGCCCGCGAGGTGGGCTTCACCGTGCTCTCGATCAGCCTGTCGCTGGTGGCGGTGTTCATTCCGCTGCTGTTCATGGAAGGCCAGGTCGGTCGCCTGTTCCGCGAATTCGCCATCACGCTCTCGGCGTCGGTGGCGATCTCGCTGGTCATCTCGCTCACCGCCACGCCCATGATGTGCGCCTGGCTGCTGCGCTCGCACGAGGGCGGCAGCGGCGCAGAGGGCGCGCCACCGAAGCCACCCGGCCGGCTCGCGCGCGGGACCGAGCGCGCCTACCAGGCCCTGCTGCGCGGCTACGGCCATGCGCTGGACTGGGCGCTGGCCAGCCAATGGCTGGTCATGGCGCTGCTGCTGGTGGTGGTGGGCCTCAACGTCTATCTGTTCCGCCACATCCCCAAGGGCTACTTCCCGCAGCAGGACAACGGCCAGATCAACGCCGGCCTGCGCGCCGACCAGAGCATCTCGTCGGCCGCGCTGGCTGCGAAGCTGCGCCAGGCGGTGGACATCATCCACCGCGACCCGGCCGTGGACACGGTGGTGGGCTTCTCGGGCGGCGGGCGCGCGGGCGGCGGCTTCATGTTCGTCAACCTCAAGCCGGTGGACCAGCGCGCCGACAGCAGCGCCACCGTCATCAACCGCCTGCGCCCGCAGCTGGCCCAGCTCACCGGGCTGCGCGTGTTCCTGAGCCCGGTGCAGGAGCTGCGCATGGGCGGGCGCTCCAGCAACTCCACCTACCAGTACACGCTGCAGAGCGACAACCTGGCGGACATGCGCCTCTGGGCCACGCGGCTGACCGAACGCCTGAAGCAGGAAGAACGGCTGGTCGATGTGGACACCGACCAGGCCGACAACGGCGTGGAGACCTTCGTGGACGTGGACAAGGCCTCCGCATCGCGCCTGGGCGTGAGCGCCGCCGCCATCGACAGCGCGCTCTACAACGCTTTCGGCCAGCGCTCGGTCGCCACCATCTACGGCGAGCTGAACCAGTATTCGGTGATCATGGAATGGGCGCCCGAATACACGCGCGGCCCGCCCGCACTGGCCGACATCTTCGTGCCGGCCAACCCCACGGGCACGGTGGGCACGGCCGCCAACCCGGGCCAGCGCGGCGCCTCCACCGGCCAGGTGCTGAGCAACACGCCCGCCACCATGGTGCCGCTCAGCGCCTTCGCGCATGTGGTGGAGCGGGCCTCGCCCACCTCCATCAGCCACCAGGACGGCGAGCTGGCCACCACCATCTCGTTCGACCTGGCGGACGGCACCACGCTGGACGATGCGCGCCAGATCATCGCGCAGGCCGAGGCCGACATCGCCATGCCCACCAACGTGCGCGGCAGCTTCCAGGGCACGGCCCTGGGCGCGCAGCAGTCGCAGTCGCAGCAGCTCTTCCTCATCCTGGCGGCGCTGGTGGTCATCTACATCGTGCTGGGCGTGCTCTACGAAAGCCTGATCCACCCCATCACCGTGCTCACCACCCTGCCCTCGGCCGGTGTGGGCGCGGTGCTGGCGCTCTTGCTCTTTCACATGCAGTTCACGGTGATCGCGCTGATCGGCGTGTTCCTGCTGATCGGCATCGTGAAGAAGAACGCCATCCTCATCATCGACTTCGCGCTGGAGGCCGAGCGCGCCCGGGGCCTGTCGGCCACCGAGGCGGTGCGCGAGGCCTGCATGCTGCGCTTCCGCCCCATCCTGATGACCACGCTGGCCGCCGCCCTGGGCGCGCTGCCGCTGGCCATCGGCTTCGGCCAGGGCTCGGAGCTGCGCCAGCCGCTGGGCGTGGCCATCATCGGCGGCCTCATCGCCAGCCAGGTGCTGACCCTGCTGACCACCCCTGTGGTCTATGTGCTGCTGGACCGACTGCGCCGCCCCGCCGCCAACGACCGCCAACTGAGCCGCCTCGCGGAGCCTCCCGCGGCCGTGCAACAGCCCCCAATGCAACAACCATGACCACCGGCCGCCGTCCCACCATCGCATCCTGCGCCCCCCGCGCCCTGCGCGCCGCCTGCCTGGGCGCCCTGCTGCCGCTGGCCGCCTGCTCGGTCGCGCCGGTCTATGAACGCCCTGCGCTGCCCGCCATGCCCGCCGCCTTCAAGGAAGCCGGCGCGCTCTGGCAGCCCGCGCAGCCGGCCGACGCCATCGACCGCGGCGACTGGTGGACGCTGTTCCAGGACGAGGACCTCAACCGCCTGGCCGCGCAGGTGCAGCTGTCCAACCAGAACATCGCCGCCGCCGTGGCCGCCTACGCCCAGGCCCAGGCCCTGGTGCGCGAGCAGGGCGCGGCCCTGCTGCCCTCGGTGAACCTCACGGGCAGCGAGACGCGCTCGGGCGGCGAAGGCTCGGCCCGGCGCGGCACCACGGCCCAGGCGGCGCTGGGCGCAAGCTGGGCGCCCGACCTCTGGGGCCGCCTGGGCAACACGGTGAGCGGCGCCCGGGCCAGCGCCCAGGCCAGCCAGGCGGACCTGGCCTCGGCGCGCCTGTCGGCCGTGGGCTCGCTGGTGGCGGCCTATTTCCAGCTGCGCGAGGCCGACGCCGAGATCGCGCTGCTGCAGGAGATCGACCAGGCCTACCAGCGCAGCCTGCAGATCACCCGCAACCGCTACGAGGCCGGCGTGGCGCCCGCCTCCGACGTGCAGCAGGCCCGCACCCAGCTCGCCAACGCCCAGGCCGACCTCGCCACCGTGCGGCAGAACCGCGCGCGCTACGAACACGCCATCGCGGTGCTGACGGGCGTGGCGCCGGGCAGCTTCAGCCTGCCGCCCGCCACCTGGGTGGCCCGCGTGCCGCAGGTGCCGGCGGCCGTGCCCTCGGAGCTGCTGCAGCGCCGGCCCGACATCGCCTCGGCCGAGCGCGCGGTGGCCGCCGCGAATGCGCAGATCGGCGTGCAGCGCGCTGCCTACTACCCCAGCCTCAGCCTCAGTGCGTCCCTCGGGCGCAGTGGCTCCAGCGTGGCGGACCTGTTCAGCGCCTCGGGTGCGCTATGGTCGCTGGGCCTGTCGGCGGCGCAGACGGTGTTCGACGGCGGCGCCATCGCCGCGCGGGTCGAAGGCGCCCAAGCGGCCCGGGACGCCCGCGAGGCCAGCTACCGGCAGACGGTGCTGACCGCCTTCCAGGGCGTGGAAGACCAGCTCACCACCATCCGCGCCCTGCAGACGCAGGAGCCGCTGCGCCAGGAAGCCGTGGCTGCCGCCCGTCTGACCGAAACCCAGCTGCAGAACCGCTACCGCGCCGGCCAGGCCAGCTACACCGACGTGGTCACCGCGCAGATCGCCGCGCTCACGGCCCGGCGTACGCTGCTGCAGCTGCAGGTCAGCCGCCAGCTGGCCGCTGCTGCGCTGGTGCAGGCGCTGGGCGGCGGCTGGCAGGCGCCCTGGGAACAGCAGCGCGCCCCTTGACGCGACACGGGGTCGGGTAGGCCCCGCTCGCGGCATACTCCCGGACCCAGGCCGCCTCGGCTATCCGCCAAGGCGGGCCGACGCCATCCCCTGCTTTCAACAAGAGACACAAGGAACATGCCGTGAATCGACAGATGCTTCTCCGCTCCGCGCTCCTCATCGCCAGCCTGGCCGCCGCCGGCTTCAGCCATGCGCAGGAGCGCATCCGCGTGGGCTTCATGAGCCCCGTCACCGGCCCGCAGGCCGCCAATGGCGTGGACAACCGCGACGGCGCGCTGCTGGCCATCAAGGAGCTGAACGCCAAGGGCCTGAAGCTGGGCGGCAAGCCGGTGCAGTTCGAGCTGGACATCAACGACGACGGCGCCGATCCCAAGCAGGGCGTGCAGATCGCCCAGACGCTGGCCGACAAGAAGATCAGGTTCGTGCTGGGCCCCTACAACTCGGGCGTGGCGATGCCGGCATCGCGCGTGCTGGCCGACGCGGACATCCTCACCTTCACCGTCGCCTCCAACCCCAAGATCACGCAGCAGGGCTACCGCCCGCTGTTCCGCATCGGCGCCAGCGACAACCAGCTGGGCACCAAGATGGCGGTCTATGCCGCGCAGGACCTGAAGCTCAAGACCGTGGCCGTGATCGACGACCGCACGGCCTACGGCCAGGGCGTGGCCAAGGAGTTCGAGGACGAGGCCAAGCGCCAGGGCCTGAAGGTGGTGAGCCACGAATTCACCACCGACAAGGCCACCGACTTCACCGCCATCCTGACCGGCCTGCGCTCCAGCAAGCCCGACGCCGTCTTCTTCGGCGGCTATTCGCCCCAGGGCGGCCCCATGCTGCGCCAGATGCGCGCGCTGGGCCTGAACATGCCCCTGCTGGGCGGCGACGGCATCTGCTCGACCGAGACGGCCACGCTGTCGCAGGTCGGCGGCAACCTGAACGTCTATTGCACCCAGGGCGGCTCCATGCTGGACCGCAGCGACAAGGGCCAGAAGTTCATCGAACGCTACCGCGCCGAATACAAGCGCGACCCGCTGACCTACGCCGCCGCTTTCTACGACGGCATGAATCTGCTGGCCTCGGCCATCGAAGCCACGCAGAGCACCGACGCGAAGAAGCTCATCGACCACATCGCCCGTGGCAAATACGCCGGTGTGAGCGGCGAGTACAGCTACGACGACAAGCACGACCTGCGCTCCTCGGCCGTGACGGTGTTCACGTTCAAGGGCAAGGAAGTCGTGCCGCTCAAGAGCCTGTGACGGGGTGAAGGCGCTGCGGCAGGCCCGCACCTTGCCGGCCGGCAGCGCCTCCCGAAGCCGGCGACGCTTTCTTCTCAGGGGCGGCCCGCGCAGGCGCTTCGCCCGCATCCAGCTCCCGCACCAGCCGCATGCCCACCAGCGTGTAGCGCGTGTCCGGCGCATTCCAGTTGCGGTAAGCGCAGCGGGCATAGAGCGGCCAGGTGTGCCAGGAGCCGCCCCTGCGCACCTTCACACGCCCGCGTGCCGGGCCCTGCGGGTCGGCCAGCGGCGCCTGCGCGTAGGCATTGTCGGCATGCCAGTCCGAAACCCATTCCCACACATTGCCCACCATGTCGTGCACGCCGAAGGCATTGGCCGGGTACTGCGCCACGGGCGCGGTGAAGGCGTGGCCGTCGTTGCCGCCCAGGGCCTGGGCCTGCCAGCGGGGCCAGAACGGCGCCGCAGCCTGATCGAACACATTGGCACGCTGCGCCAGCGCCTGGGGGTCGTCGCCGTGCGGCCAGCGGGTGGTGGTGCCGGCGCGGCAGGCGTATTCCCATTCGGCTTCGGTCGGCAGGCGGTAGCGATGGCCTTCGGCGGCGCTGAGCCACGCGGCCAGCGCGGCGGCGTCGTGCCAGGTGACGTTGACCACCGGGTGGTCGTCGCCCTGCGCGAAGCCTGGGTTCTGCCACGAATAGCGCACATCGCGCCCCTCGAAGGCATCGCCGCGCGCCGTGGCGGCGGGGTCGTAGGCCAGGTTGTAGCCATAGCCGCCCGAGCCATCGGCCACGGACTCGGGCTGGTAGCCTGATACCTGCAGGAAGCGGCGGAACTGCCCCACCGTGACCTCCGTCTGCCCCAACCAGAAAGCGTGCGTGATGCGCACGACGTGCGGGGGCGACTCGTCCTTCAGCTCCGCGAAGCGGCGGCGCTCCAGCTGCGGAAAGTCGCGCGCCAGCGCCTCGACCGGCTCGTCGCTGCCCATGCGGAACCGCCCGGCCGGGATCTGCACGAAGCGCATGCCCAGCGTGTTGGTCCACACCGGCGCGGCAGCGGCGGGCGGCGCGGCCTGCGCGGCGGGCCCGCACAGGCATAGCGCCATCAGCGCAGTGCTGCGCGGGGAAAGACGGGGGAGAGTCTCCATGGGGGCGCTCCTGCAAGAGGTATGCCGTGGCGGAACCGTCCCGGGCACGGTCGATGGCCCGGCCCGCAGCCCATGGTGCCACGGCATGCACGCTCCCCAATCGCGGCGATACCCTCGGCGGCCCCGGCTAGTGCGTCGGCCTGCCAGCGGCAGCGGCTGCACCCGCTTGCGCCATGCAAGCATCCACCCACTGCACCAGTTGCTGGGCGGTGGGGGTGCCCGCACCCATGAGCAGTCGGTAGATGATGGGCGATACCAACGTATCGAGCACGCAGTCCACGGAGGGTGTCGCAGCGCTGCGGGCCAGCGCTCGCTCGACCATCATGGTGATCTGCCCGGCCGTGATCTGCAGGCACTGGCAGGGCGCCGAGCCGTCGCCGTAGCCGCTGGCCGTGAGCACGTCCTTGAGCATCTGCCGGCCCAGCTCGGACGACATCTCTTCGAGGAACTGCTCGCCCCAGGCCAGCAGGTCGCCGCGCACGCTGCCGGTGTCGGGCGGCTCGGCCTCGTCGCGCAGGCGCTCGATCGACACGTCGGCCAGCAGCTCGACCAGATCGCCCCAGCGGCGGTAGATGGTGGACGGCGTCACACCCGCCTGCGCCGCGATCTGCGGAATGGTGAGCGCATCGCGGCCGTGCAGCGCCGTCAGGTCGCGCACGGCCTGGTGCACGGCGGCCTGCACGCGGGCGCTGCGCCCGCCGGGGCGCAATCGGGTAGTGGCTATAGACGTCATGCGGCAATTCTAGGGTGGGCCGTGCCGCCGGGGCTGGCGTAAAGCAAAGACTTTGCTTTAGTGAGACAATCTCACTAACGCAACTTTTTAGCGTTAAGGCAGCACTCTGCATGCCGCAGCATGCAGAGTGCGAGAGACCGCTCGTACCGGGCTGCCTTAACGCCATGTCCGCCGCAATGATCTCCACTCTTTCATCACCCGCGTGGCCCGCGCACCGCCTGCGACCCGAAGCCGCACTGTGGCTTGTGGTGTCCGTGTTGATGATGTTTCTGGCTGCGTCGAGCGCGCCCTCGCCCCTTTACGCGCTGTACCGTGAGATGTGGGGTTTCTCGGCGCTCAGCCTCACCGTGATCTTCTCCAGCTATGCGTTCGCGCTGCTAGGGGCACTGCTGTGTTTCGGCGCGCTGTCGGACCACGTGGGGCGGCGCAGCGTGGTGGTGGCCTCGCTGGCGCTGGAGTTCGTCTCGATTCTGGCCTTCTGGCGTGCCGACTCGGTCGGCTGGCTCGTGGCGGCCCGTCTGCTGCAAGGCCTGGCCACGGGCATGGCGACCAGCGCGCTGAGTGCCCTGCTGGTGGACCTGCATCCGGTGCGCGGCCCGCTGATGAACGCGCTGGCGCCCATGACCGGCATGGCCGTCGGTGCGCTCGGCACCAGCCTGCTGGTGCAGTACCTGCCCGCGCCTACGCACCTGGTGTTCGAGCTGCTGCTCGTGGTGATCGCGCTGCAATGCGCCGCCGCCTTCTGGCTGCCGGAGACGGTCGCGCGCCGCGCGGGCGCCTGGCGCTCGCTGGTGCCGAGCATGCACGTGCCGCAAGCGGCGCGGGTGCCGATGCTGCGCATCCTGCCGCTGAGCACGGCCGGCTGGGCTTTGGGCGGCTTCTACCTGTCGCTGGGCCCCTCGCTGGGCCGGCTGGTGACGCATAGCGCGTCGCCCCTGGTGGGCGGACTGCTGATTTCCGCCCTGGTGTTGCCCGGCGCGCTAGCCATCGCGATGTCGCGCCACCACTCACCGCGCAGCGTGCTGCAGGGCAGCGCCGTGGCGCTGGCGGTGGGCCTGGCGATCACACTCACGGGCGTCGCCGCCCATAGCACGGCGGGCTTCTTCTGCGGCACGCTGGTGGCGGGACTGGGCTTCGGAGCGGGCTTCAGCGCGTCGGTGCGCAGCCTGGTGCCCCTGGCCTCGGCGCAGGACCGGGCAGGCCTCATGGCGAGCTTTTTCGTGCTGAGCTACCTGGCCTTCAGCCTGCCGGCCATTGCCGCCGGAGTTCTCACCGGGCTCTATGGCCTGCAGCCCACGGCGATGGGCTACGGCCTGCTGCTGATCGCGTTGGCCTCCACCGCCGCATTCACGGCCCGCGCAGTGCCGACGCGCTGAAGCCCTGACATAGCGCCGGACCTCGACATCCCGGCTTATCGCCTGCGCTGAACCCGGTGCCACACGGGCACCAGCCACAGGGCCTGCACCGTCGCATAGCCCACCAGCGCGAAGGCCAGTGCCAGCAGCGGCAGGCCCACAGCCAGCGGCGCGCCCAACGCCTGCATCCACGTCGCCACGGCTTCCACGCCGCCCGATGCGGGCCAGCCTTCCCACGCCGGCAGCCGCTGCTCGCCCGGCAGCACCCAGGCGCCCACCTGGAAGGCCAGGGCATAGAGCGGCAGCGTGGTGAGGGGGTTGGTGTAGAGCGTGGCCGCCGCGCCCGCCACGGCGTTCCCGCGCAGCGCAGCGCAGGCAGCCACCGTGGCGGGCACTTGCAGCGGCCCGGGGATCAGCCCGCAGAAGAGCCCGGCGGCCGTGCCACGCGCCAGGGCTTCGCGCCGCAGGCACAGCAGCTGGCGCCGCTCCAGCCAGGGGCGCAGCCGCGCGAGAAGGGGGCGCTCCATGAGCGCACGGGTGGCCGGCTCCTGCCGGCGCAGCCAACGGCGCACGCCAGTCATCGCACGGGCCAGCGCCCAGCCCGCGTTCACAACGCCACCGCCACGGCGCTGGCCGCGCCCCAGGCCCAGGTCAGGGCTGCGAGCAGGCGCACGTCGCTGCGCTCGTTGCCGCCGCGCCAGCTCAACCAGGTGGTGAGCGCGAACGCGGCCAGCATGGTGGCCATCACGGCCTCGAACATGGTCAGATCCATGGCATCGGTCCTTTGCCTGCAGCCGTGCCCGGGGCTCAGGCGCCCTGGCCCGGCAGGGCAGGAGGCGGGGGGCCGTCGCCGCCACTGCCGTCCTTGCCGCGCGAGGTCCAGAGCGACGCCACGATGGAACCGGCGATCAGCGCACCGGTCACCAGCAGCGCATAGCCGATCGGGATCTTGTAGAGGTCGATCAGCAGCATCTTCGCGCCGATGAACACCAGCACCATCGCGAGGCCGTAGGCCAGCAGGTGGAAGCGGTCCGCCAGGTCGGCCAACAGGAAGTACAGCGCGCGCAGACCCAGGATGGCGAAGATGTTGGCCGTGAGCACGATGAACGGGTCGCTCGTGATCGCGAAGATGGCCGGAATGCTGTCCACCGCGAAGATCACGTCTGTCACGCCGATCATGATCAGCACCACGAAGAGCGGGGTGAAGCGCTTCACGCCATCGACCATGGTGGTCATCTTCTCGCCGTCGAAGTGGTCCGACATGCGGATGCGCTTGCGCAGGAACTTGAGCACCGGGTTGGTGGAGATGTCCGGCTCCTGGCCTGCGGCGATCCACATCTTCACGCCCGTGATCACGAGGAATGCGCCGAAAACGTACAGCAACCAATGGAAGGTGGCCAGCAACCAGGCGCCCGCCAGGATCAGCACTGTGCGCAGCACGATGGCGCCGATGATGCCGATGATGAGCGCGCGCTTCTGGTATTCCGCTGGCACGGCGAAGTAGCTGAAGATCATCAGGAAGACAAAAATGTTGTCCACCGACAGGCTCTTTTCCACCAGGTAGCCCGTGATGAACTGCATCGACACCGTGTTGGCCACCTCCCGGCCCTGCGAGCCGTCCAGGTGCCACCACAAGAGGCCCACGAACACGAAGGCCAGCGAGAACCAGAGAACGCTCCACTTGAGCGCCTCTTTCATGGTCACCTTGTGCGCACCCTGGCGCTCCATCACCAGCAGGTCGATGGCGATGGCGATCACGACAAATAGGCCGAAGCCGGCCCACATCAGCGGAGTTCCAATGGTTTCGACCATGGCGTCAGCCCTCCCCGCGCCGCCAGGCGGCATCGATGGCAGTAGGTACGGAGGCGACAACGCCCCGGCGCCGGTCCGGCGTGGTGCGCTGCTGCACCAGTGAGAGTGTGTAAGTTGTCGTCATGGCGAAGCGATCCTGGAATTTCATCAAAGAAGAAGACGTGTAAAGGGAAGAGCGGCACGAGCCAGCACTGTCGCCCGTGACGGAGCGCGGAAAAAGATGGCGAAACGGTAAGATCACTTCGTTTTTTCCGAACTGTTTCGCCGTTTCGTCCTACAAAAATGAGCCAGAGCTTCAACTACCGACATCTCCACTATTTCTGGGTTGTGGCCAAAGAAGGGGGTTTGAGCCGCGCTGCCGAGCGCCTGGATATGTCCGTGCAGACCATCAGCGCTCAGGTGCGCTCGCTCGAGAAAGACCTGGGCACGGCCCTGCTGCGCACCGAAGGGCGCAATCTGGTGCTGACCGACGCCGGCGTCGCTGCGATGCACGAGGCCGACCAGATCTTCGCGCTGGGCGAGCAATTGCCCCACCGCGTAGCCGAAGCCTCCACCGGCCGCATCCTGCGGCTGAACCTGGGGATCTCGGATGGCATCGCCAAGGTGGCCGTCCATCGCCTACTCAAGCCTGTGCTTGACGCTCCGGATCTGCGTCTTTTGTGCCACGAAGGCGAGTTCCAGCCCCTGCTGGGCGAACTGGCCCTGCACAAGCTCGACGCCGTGCTGGCGGATCGCCCCGCGCCGCCCAACCCGGCCCTCAAGACCACCAGCCAGCTACTGGGCACCAGCCCTCTCGCTTGGTATGCCCCGCTCCAGTGGGCGGAGGCCGCCACCCGAAGCTTCCCTCAGAGCCTCGCGGTCGTGCCCGTGCTGCTACCGACCGAACACGCCGCCGCCCGCGCGCGCATCGACCACTGGCTGGAACGCCAACGTATCCGCCCCCGCATCGCCGGGGAGTTCGAGGACAGCGCCCTGTTAGCGACCTTCGCCAGTACCGGCATGGGCGTGATGCCCGCGCCAGAGTCAATGGGCGAGCATTTGGCTCAAACGCATGGACTCGTGACGGTGGGGACAACAGCGGATGTACAGGAACAGTTTCACCTGATCTTCAGTGCGAGGAAGGTAATGCACCCATTGGTGCTGAGATTGGTGAAGGGGCAAGGATTGAGTTCAGGGGACTCCCCGCAAGTGCTTCAGGGGTAAAGGCCCCCACGCTCACGACTGCGCCGAACCGGCGCGAATCAGTCCGGGTTTGAACTGCTCCCCGAGTGGACTAACCTCCAGGGGTTGGTAACAAAGCACGAACCGAAGGGCAAGCTGCGCCCATGGAGGTGGCTCTGCACCTAAGAGGCTGCACAAAGCAAAGCGCCCCGAGTACTTTCGTACGCGGGGCGATTTGGGCTGTAAGAGCCTGACGATGACCTACTTTCACACGGGAACCCGCACTATCATCGGCGCGAAGTCGTTTCACTGTCCTGTTCGGGATGGGAAGGAGTGGTACCAACTTGCTATGGTCATCAGGCATAAAGGGTTGCTACCGAGAGATCCTAGTGGATATCTGGGCGGCGAATTCATAGAGTTAAATCAGCTTTGGTTATTTGACTGCGTCACTTGGCATAACAACCTGACAGCAAGGAGTTTGCTGATCAAAGTTATAGGGTCAAGCCGCACGAGCAATTAGTACTGGTTAGCTTAACGCATTACTGCGCTTCCACACCCAGCCTATCAACGTCCTGGTCTTGAACGACTCTTCAGGGGGCTCAAGGCCCCGGCAGATCTCATCTTGAAACGAGTTTCCCGCTTAGATGCTTTCAGCGGTTATCTCTTCCACACTTAGCTACTCGGCAATGCCACTGGCGTGACAACCGATACACCAGAGGTGTGTCCACTCCGGTCCTCTCGTACTAGGAGCAGGCTTCCTCAAATCTGCAGCGCCCACGGAAGATAGGGACCAAACTGTCTCACGACGTTTTAAACCCAGCTCACGTACCTCTTTAAATGGCGAACAGCCATACCCTTGGGACCGGCTACAGCCCCAGGATGAGATGAGCCGACATCGAGGTGCCAAACACCGCCGTCGATATGAACTCTTGGGCGGTATCAGCCTGTTATCCCCAGAGTACCTTTTATCCGTTGAGCGATGGCCCTTCCATACAGAACCACCGGATCACTATGTCCTGCTTTCGCATCTGCTCGACTTGTCAGTCTCGCAGTTAAGCACGCTTATGCCATTGCACTATCGTCACGATGTCCGACCGTAACTAGCGTACCTTCGAACTCCTCCGTTACGCTTTGGGAGGAGACCGCCCCAGTCAAACTGCCTACCATGCACTGTCCCCGATCCCGATAAGGGACCTAGGTTAGAACCTCAAACACACCAGGGTGGTATTTCAACGTTGGCTCCATGAGAACTAGCGTCCTCACTTCAAAGCCTCCCACCTATCCTACACAGATCTGTTCAAAGTCCAATACAAAGCTACAGTAAAGGTTCATGGGGTCTTTCCGTCTT
This sequence comes from Prunus mongolica, assembly GCA_030345395.1. Taxonomy (NCBI): domain Eukaryota; kingdom Viridiplantae; phylum Streptophyta; class Magnoliopsida; order Rosales; family Rosaceae; genus Prunus; species Prunus mongolica. The sequence goes on along the minus strand of JARJFA010000073.1, from coordinate 79,763 downwards.
TCCGCGGGGAGATTGCATCATCACAAACATTTCAACTTCGCTGAGTCTCAGGAGGAGACAGTGTGGCCATCGTTACGCCATTCGTGCAGGTCGGAACTTACCCGACAAGGAATTTCGCTACCTTAGGACCGTTATAGTTACGGCCGCCGTTTACTGGGACTTCAATCAAGAGCTTGCACCCCATCATTTAATCTTCCAGCACCGGGCAGGCGTCACACCCTATACGTCCACTTTCGTGTTTGCAGAGTGCTGTGTTTTTATTAAACAGTCGCAGCCACCGATTTTTTGCAACCCCTTTGGGCTCGCCTTGTACAGGTTCACCTACTTGGGGCATACCTTCTCCCGAAGTTACGGTATCAATTTGCCGAGTTCCTTCTCCTGAGTTCTCTCAAGCGCCTTAGAATACTCATCTCGCGCACCAGTGTCGGTTTGCGGTACGGTCGTCAATAGCTGAAGCTTAGTGGCTTTTCCTGGAAGCAGGGTATCACTCACTTCGTCTGCAAGCAGACTCGTTATCACCCCTCATCTAAGCCTGGCGGATTTGCCTACCAGGCACGACTACAGGCTTGAACCAACATATCCAACAGTTGGCTGAGCTAACCTTCTCCGTCCCCACATCGCACTATTGATCGGTACAGGAATATTGACCTGTTTCCCATCAGCTACGCATCTCTGCCTCGCCTTAGGGGCCGACTCACTCTACGCCGATGAACGTTGCGTAGAAAACCTTGCGCTTACGGCGAGGGGGCTTTTCACCCCCTTTAACGCTACTCATGTCAGCATTCGCACTTCTGATACCTCCAGCATCCGTTACCAGACACCTTCACAGGCTTACAGAACGCTCTCCTACCACGTGCAATAAATTGCACATCCGCAGCTTCGGTAACTGGCTTAGCCCCGTTACATCTTCCGCGCAGGACGACTCGATCAGTGAGCTATTACGCTTTCTTTAAATGATGGCTGCTTCTAAGCCAACATCCTGACTGTTTTAGCCTTCCCACTTCGTTTCCCACTTAGCCAATTTTAGGGACCTTAGCTGGCGGTCTGGGTTGTTTCCCTCTTGAGTCCGGACGTTAGCACCCGGTGCTCTGTCTCCCAAGCTGTACTCTTCGGTATTCGGAGTTTGCCTTGGTTTGGTAAGTCGCCATGACCCCTAGCCAAAACAGTGCTCTACCCCCGAAGGTAATACTTGAGGCACTACCTAAATAGTTTTCGGAGAGAACCAGCTATTTCCAAGTTTGTTTAGCCTTTCACCCCTATCCACAGCTCATCCGCTAGTTTTGCAACACTAGTCGGTTCGGACCTCCAGTACCTGTTACGGCACCTTCATCCTGGCCATGGATAGATCACTTGGTTTCGGGTCTACACCCAGCGACTGGACGCCCTATTCGGACTCGATTTCTCTAACGGCTTCCCTATTCGGTTAACCTTGCCACTGAATGTAAGTCGCTGACCCATTATACAAAAGGTACGCAGTCACCCTTGCGGGCTCCTACTTTTTGTAAGCATGCGGTTTCAGGATCTATTTCACTCCCCTCCCGGGGTTCTTTTCGCCTTTCCCTCACGGTACTGGTTCACTATCGGTCGATGATGAGTATTTAGCCTTGGAGGATGGTCCCCCCATATTCAGACAGGGTTTCTCGTGCCCCGCCCTACTTTTCTCTAACTTAGTACCACACGTCTGTTTTCGCATACAGGGCTATCACCTGCTGTGGCCGGACTTTCCATTCCGTTTTGCTAACAGTCGTGCTATCACTAGAAGGCTCCTCCGATTTCGCTCGCCACTACTTTCGGAATCTCGGTTGATGTCTTTTCCTCGAGCTACTGAGATGTTTCAGTTCACCCGGTTCGCCTCGCATGACTATGTATTCATCATGCGATACCTCTTGCGAGGTGGGTTTCCCCATTCAGAAATCTCCGGATCAATGCTTATTTGCCAGCTCCCCGAAGCTTATCGCAGGCTTTCACGTCTTTCGTCGCCTATCATCGCCAAGGCATCCACCACATGCTCTTAGTCACTTGACCCTATAACTTTGACGTCTCTTTCAAGACATCTCCATTGTTGTCTGGACTTGCGAGGTCTTTCACCTCGCGCGTTATGCCGTAATGTGAATAATTCCTCGATATCACTATCAAGAAAACATTCGTCATTACTGAATTTCAACTAGCTTTCGCTTATTGAACATTCGTTTTGACGCAATCAAAAAATTGTCATCAGAGGCACGGTCTGCACTAAACCTTTACGAATGTGCAGTTTCCTCTGACAACGCTGATTCGACTCTATGAATTTTTAAAGAACAGCCGATTGATCCGAGTAATCTCGGTCAACAACAAAGTGGCCTCTTGCGAAGCCGCTTTGGTGTTGATTGATAAGTGGTTGGTGGAGGATGACGGGATCGAACCGACGACCCCCTGCTTGCAAAGCAGGTGCTCTCCCAGCTGAGCTAATCCCCCAGTGATCCTCGCATCTGATGTTCGGAAGATATGGTGGGTCTAGTTGGGCTCGAACCAACGACCCCTGCGTTATCAACACAGTGCTCTAACCAGCTGAGCTACAGACCCATCGCACTCACCTGCAAGTCTCCTCGCAAGTCAGCAGCTTTCTTCTTCCAACAACCGATAAGTGTGGGCGTTCAATATTGAATGCAGTTTTCCAGAAAGGAGGTGATCCAGCCGCACCTTCCGATACGGCTACCTTGTTACGACTTCACCCCAGTCACGAACCCTGCCGTGGTAAGCGCCCTCCTTACGGTTAGGCTACCTACTTCTGGCAGAACCCGCTCCCATGGTGTGACGGGCGGTGTGTACAAGACCCGGGAACGTATTCACCGCGACATTCTGATCCGCGATTACTAGCGATTCCGACTTCACGCAGTCGAGTTGCAGACTGCGATCCGGACTACGACTGGCTTTATGGGATTGGCTCCCCCTCGCGGGTTGGCAACCCTCTGTACCAGCCATTGTATGACGTGTGTAGCCCCACCTATAAGGGCCATGAGGACTTGACGTCATCCCCACCTTCCTCCGGTTTGTCACCGGCAGTCCCATTAGAGTGCCCTTTCGTAGCAACTAATGGCAAGGGTTGCGCTCGTTGCGGGACTTAACCCAACATCTCACGACACGAGCTGACGACAGCCATGCAGCACCTGTGTTACGGTTCTCTTTCGAGCACTCCTCTATCTCTAAAGGATTCCGTACATGTCAAAGGTGGGTAAGGTTTTTCGCGTTGCATCGAATTAAACCACATCATCCACCGCTTGTGCGGGTCCCCGTCAATTCCTTTGAGTTTCAACCTTGCGGCCGTACTCCCCAGGCGGTCAACTTCACGCGTTAGCTTCGTTACTGAGTCAGTGAAGACCCAACAACCAGTTGACATCGTTTAGGGCGTGGACTACCAGGGTATCTAATCCTGTTTGCTCCCACGCTTTCGTGCATGAGCGTCAGTGCAGGCCCAGGGGATTGCCTTCGCCATCGGTGTTCCTCCGCATATCTACGCATTTCACTGCTACACGCGGAATTCCATCCCCCTCTGCCGCACTCCAGCGATGCAGTCACAAAATGCAGTTCCCAGGTTGAGCCCGGGGATTTCACATCTGTCTTACATCACCGCCTGCGCACGCTTTACGCCCAGTAATTCCGATTAACGCTCGCACCCTACGTATTACCGCGGCTGCTGGCACGTAGTTAGCCGGTGCTTATTCTTACGGTACCGTCATGACCTCTCTTTATTAGAAAGAGGCTTTTCGTTCCGTACAAAAGCAGTTTACAACCCGAAGGCCTTCATCCTGCACGCGGCATGGCTGGATCAGGCTTTCGCCCATTGTCCAAAATTCCCCACTGCTGCCTCCCGTAGGAGTCTGGGCCGTGTCTCAGTCCCAGTGTGGCTGGTCGTCCTCTCAGACCAGCTACAGATCGTCGGCTTGGTAAGCTTTTATCCCACCAACTACCTAATCTGCCATCGGCCGCTCCGTCCGCGCAAGGCCTTGCGGTCCCCTGCTTTCATCCGTAGATCGTATGCGGTATTAGCAAAGCTTTCGCTCCGTTATCCCCCACGATCGGGCACGTTCCGATGTATTACTCACCCGTTCGCCACTCGTCAGCATCCGAAGACCTGTTACCGTTCGACTTGCATGTGTAAGGCATGCCGCCAGCGTTCAATCTGAGCCAGGATCAAACTCTACAGTTCGATCTTGATTTTTCGCTCTTTCGAGCAACTCATAAAAAAGAATTGAAGTGAACTTCACTTCTATCTCATGAGCGTTTGTAGTGCTAAGCACTAGTTCCAAAGAACTTGGCACTCGCCATCAAACGCCCACGCTTATCGGCTGTATATTTTTAATGAACCGAAAGATCAGAATTTCTTCTTTTCTTTCAAGCTTTGCTGCGATCAGCAGAGCCTTGAATTCTAACAGGTTTTTTAAAGTCCTGTCAAACTTGAAGGTTATTCGCTTCAATCAACTTGCTTTTGCAAACCGCTTTCAGCGAAGTCTTCGATTATAACAGCATTTTTTAAACACCGTCAAGACCGAAGGTCTTTATTTCACTTCACAGAACCGATCGCATCAGCAATCAACTCCGTTCAGCGAAGCCTTGAATTCTACACCGATTTTTCAACCAGTCGCAACTCAAAACCAACCTTTTTCTCAGCACCTCCGAGGCTCTTCAAGAGTCATCGGCTGCGCCAAGCCCGCTATTGTACAACGCTTTTTGCTCAGTCGCACGAACTTTGTGAAGATCGTCCTACAGACTTCATCGGCAGGCTCATCTGACGGCGGCGGTCCTACATCACAGAGCCCCACTGATAATGGGCCATGGCTCTCATAACACTTATCAATGCGCAGCTGGCCTTCGGACATGTCGCGCTGCTCGACCATGCAGGCTTCTCCCTGGAGGTTGCCGAGCGTGTCGGACTTATCGGCCGCAACGGCGCAGGCAAGTCTTCCCTGCTGAAAATTCTTGGAGGCATCGCAAAGCCGGACGACGGGGCAATGCACGTTCAGCAGAATGCTCGCATCACTTATGTAGCGCAGGAGCCGCTCCTGGACCCGGACTCGACTGTGTTCGATGCTGCCTCCCAGGGGTTGAGTGCCGTCATTGCAGTGCGCGATCAATATCTATCAGGCGCCGAAGGGCTAGACCTAGACGCGCTGCAAACGCAGATCGAAGCCTACGATGCGTGGAACTGGGAGCAGCGGGTCGAGGAAACGTTGCACCGACTGCATCTAGACGGCGACGCCAAGGTGGGCGACCTGTCTGGAGGCACCAAGAAACGAGTGGCGCTGGCCCAGGCGCTGGTGGCTCGCCCCGATGTTCTCTTATTAGATGAGCCCACCAACCATCTGGACCTCGACTCCATCGAGTGGCTGGAGGAGCTGCTGCTGGACTTCAAGGGCAGCGTAGTAACTATCACCCACGATCGGGCGTTTTTGGATCGGGTCGCCACCCGGATCGTCGAGCTGGACCGCGGGGAGCTGCGCTCCTACCCGGGCAATTTCGCACAGTACGTCGCGCAGAAGGAAGAGCAACTGGCTCAGGAGGCAGTGATCGCCGCCAAGGCGGACAAACTGCTCGCGCAGGAGGAAGTCTGGATCCGCCGCGGGGTGGAAGCACGGCGCACGCGCAGCCAGAGCCGCATCGGGCGGCTGCAGGAAATGCGGGCCCAGCGCGCCGAACGGCGGGAAGCCCTGGGGAGCGTGAAGATGGATGTCGCTTCGGGCAGCCAGAACGGCTACCAGGGAAAGATCGTGGCCGAGCTGTCGAACGTGACCAAGGCATTCGGCGACAAGGCGATCGTGACCAACTTCACGGGCACCATCCTGCGGGGCGACAAGGTCGGGCTGATCGGCCCCAATGGCGCCGGCAAGACCACCCTGCTCAAGCTGATCCTGGGCGAGCTGATGCCGGATGCCGGCACCATTCGCCGCGGCAGCAACCTGCAGATCGCCTATTTCGACCAGATGCGCAATGCGGTGGACCTGGATGCGACGCTGGAGGACTTCATCAGCCCCGGCAGCGAGTGGATCGAGATCGGCAACCAGCGCAAGCACGTCAAGAGCTACCTCAGCGACTTTTTGTTCTCTCCCGCTCGCGCCCACTCGCCGGTGCGGTCGCTCTCAGGCGGCGAGCGCAACCGACTGCTGCTGGCGCGGCTGTTCGCGCGCCCCGCGAACGTGCTGGTGCTGGACGAGCCGACCAACGACCTGGATATCGACACGCTGGATCTGCTGGAGGAACTGCTGCAGAGCTACGACGGCACCGTGTTCCTCGTCAGCCACGACCGGACCTTCCTGGACAACGTGGTGACGAGCACCATCGCCTGCGAAGGCCAGGGCCAGTGGCGCGAATACGAGGGCAGCGTGCAAGACTGGCTGACGCAGTCCCGCCGCACCAAGGCCCTGGCAGCGCAGGCCGGAGCCCAGCCCGCCGCCGCGCAAACCCCGGCCACGGCGCCGACGGTGGCGGCACCTTATTCCAGCCCGAATGCACCGCAGCCCGCTCAGAGCCCGCGTGAGCCGCTATCAAAAAAGAAGCTGAGCTACAAGGAGCAGCGGGAACTGGACCAGTTGCCCGACCTGATCGCCGCACTGGAACAGGAGCAAAAGCAGATTCAGGAAGAGCTGGCGGACGGCAGCATCTACGCGCGTGATGCCGCTAGAGGTGCCGCGCTGCATGCACGCGATGCCGAAATCGAGGCGCAGCTGCTGCAAGCGCTGGAGCGCTGGGAAATCCTGGCGGGCTGATCAGCTGGGCATGCCAAATCGCCCGGGGCGCCAACCCGGGCGGGGGGCTCAAATGCGGTGATGCACCCGATCACTCGAGCCGCGCAGGCGTGCGATGAGCGCCGGTGCGATCTGCATAAGCGGCAGCACCTCGTCCGCAGCGCCATGGGCGATGGCTTCGCGGGGCATGCCGAAGACGATGCACGAGGCCTCGTCCTGCACATAGTTGTAGCTGCCGGCGTTCTTCATCTCGCGCATGGCCGCTGCGCCGTCATTGCCCATGCCGGTCAGCATGATGCCGTAGGCATTGCGCCCCACGACGGCAGCGGCAGACTTGAAGAGCACTTCGACCGACGGCTTGTGGCGGTTGACCGGCGGGCCGTCATCCACCACTGCCACGTAGTTGGCACCGCTGCGTGCCACATGGAACTGGGTACCGCCAGGGGCAATGTAGGCATGGCCCGGCAGGATGCGCTCGCCATGCACCGCCTCCTTCACCGTGATCTTGCATAGGCCGTTGAGTCGGGCAGCGAAGCTGGTGGTGAAGCCAGGCGGCATGTGCTGGGTGATGACGATGGCAGGCGAGTCGGCAGGCATCTGCACCAACACTTCGCGGATGGCTTCGGTTCCGCCCGTGGAAGCGCCGATGCAGATGAGCTTCTCCGTGGACACGCGGCCCAGCAAGGTGGCGGACGATACAGGCACGGCAGCGGCGGCGGAGCCCGCGGCTCCTGCCGGATGCACGGGTGCGGCTGGATTCCGCGCAGGAGCGCGCCTCACATGGGCCACGGCCGCCACACGGATCTTGTCGACAATCTGGGTGGCAAGTTCCGTCAGACCGCTGGACAAGCCCACGCGCGGCTTGGCCACAAAATCGACGGCGCCCAATTCGAGGGCGCGCATGGTCACTTCAGCTCCGCGCTCCGTCAGCGTGGAGATCATCACCACAGGCATGGGGCGCAGGCGCATCAGACGGCCCAGGAAGTCGATCCCGTCCATGCGCGGCATTTCGACATCAAGCGTGATGACATCGGGATTCGTCTCCCGGATCATCTCGCGCGCGATCAGTGGGTCATTGGCGGTGCCGATGCACTCCATGTCGTGCTGTCGGTTGATGATTTCGGCCAATAAACTGCGCACCAGTGCGGAATCGTCCACCACGATGACGCGAATCTTCCTGCTCATTCCATACCACTTTCGTTAGGCCCACTCAAAACAGATCCACCGAGCCGCCCGCCGTCGCCTTGGCCACCGTCACGACGTTGCCACGCACTTCCTGCGCAGCGGACGCATCCGGATGGGCGTGCGCAAGGCGCTTGACCATGGCCTTGCCCGTGACCGGGAAGAAGACCACCTTGCGCGGGTAGATATCCAGCACATCCTCCGACACGATAGGAATGCGCTCGGTCTGCAGATAGTTCATCACGAACTGTGTATTGCGCTCCCCGACGTTCATGGTCGTGAAGTTGTGCATCACCTGACCGCCGCCGAAGACCTTGGCCTGCATCGACTCGCGCCGCGCCCCGAGTTTGAGCATCTCGTTAATCAACAATTCCATGGCATATGAACCATATCGGCCCGATACGTCGTTGGAGTCCCCGTCCGGCAACATGAAATGATTCATGCCGCCCACCCGCGACCGACTATCCCACAGACACGCGGCGATGCAGGAGCCCAGCACCGTCATGATGACGAGGCTCTCGTTGGACACGAAATACTCGCCGGGCAACACCTTGACCGCATTGTGCTGGAAGTGATGATCCAAGAAGAAAAACGAGGCTTCGCCCGGTTTGCGCGGCGCGGATTTGAGCTCCTGCAGGGTGGATTCCTTGGCGGGGCCGGCTGCAGCGCCACCGGAGGAATAGATATCGGCACTGAGCGGCGCGATGCGGGGCGCCCGGCGCCGCTCCACAGCGCCAAAAGGCTGAGCAGGCGACGCGGGAGGAGATCCTGGACGATTGGTGGTCATGGAAGCTTTTTCTGGATCAAGGCCATGGGATCAGTCAGCGGCGTTCATAAACCGTCTTGCCACGCAGCGTAAAAAGGTCGCGGGATTCACTGAAGTTTTCGGCGTGACCGACGAACAGCATCCCCCCCGGCTTGAGCACCCGGTGAATGCGTTCGAGCACACGCCGCTGGGTGGGTCCGTCGAAATAGATCATGACGTTGCGGCAGAACACCACATCGAAGGGCTCGCGGAAGGGCCAGTCGTCCCGGATGAGGTTGACGCTCAGAAAATCGATGGCGCGGCGCAGTTCGGGCTTGACCCGCACCAGGCCGGCATTCGAAGCCTTGCCACGCAGGAAGAACTTCTGCATCCGCTCCGGGCTGACGCCCTTGAGGCTGTCGAGCCGATAGACCCCTTCGGATGCCGTCGCAAGCACCCGAGAGTCGATGTCGCTGGCCGTGAGCTTGAAGTTGGACGCGGAGTTCAGGCTCTCGAAGGCCGTCATGACGATGGAGTAAGGCTCCTCTCCCGTCGAGGCGGCGTTGCACCACACATGCCACGGCCCGGCAGGTCGCGTGCGCAAGTGCTGGGCGAAGATCTCGAAATGGTGCTGCTCACGGAAGAACGCCGTCAGGTTGGTGGTGAGCGCGTTAACGAACTCCTGCCATTCCGGGCCGTCGTGCTTTTCCAGCCAACCCAGATAGTCGTGAAAGCTCGAATGTCCGGTTTCCCGCAGCCGTCGCGACAGACGGCTGTAGACCATGGCATGCTTGCCGTCGTGCAGACTGATGCCCGCTCGCTGATAAATCAGCGCCTGTACCCGGGAGAAATCTGCATTGGTCCAGACGAACTCACGGCCTTGCGCCAGGGGGCCGGTTGGAGCCGCGGTCAGCGCGTCGCCGGCGCTGGGGGCGGGACTGTTATGGGGGCGCATTCGGTTCGTCTCCGCTCAAAAGGTGGGGCGGCGCTTCAAGTGCCGCGGGGGGCAGCCGGGGGAGGATGGAAGCGGTATATCCGCGCCACCCCGCCCACCGCTCAGTCCTGCTCGGACATCAGACCCATGTCTACGCTGGACATGAGCTTCTCGATATCCAGCAAGATGAGCATGCGCTCGTTCACCGAACCCAGACCCAGGATGCAGTTGTTGTCTATAGCACTGTCGATGTCCGGCGCAGAACGGATGTTCTCGGCCGCGAGTTCCATCACATCGCTCACGGAATCCACCACGATGCCGACCACGCGCGTGCGCAGATTCAGGATGATGACCACCGTGAAGCTGTTGTATTCGGCCTGCGAGCAGTTGAACTTGAGGCGCATGTCCACGATGGGCACGATGGTGCCGCGCAGATTGGTCACGCCCTTGATGAAGGCAGGTGCGTTAGCGATGCGGGTGGGCGGCTCGTATCCGCGGATCTCCTGCACCTTCAGGATGTCGATACCGTACTCTTCCTGGTCGAGCCGGAAGGTCAGGTACTCTCTTGCGCCGGCGACCGCAGTCTCATCCGTCTTTTCCATCACGTTCATGCCGAGGCTCCTTGTTGCTCCAAGCTAGCGGGGTTCATACGAATCAATGCCGGGCACGGCGCACCAGCGCGCCCGTGTCCAGAATCAGGGCCACGGTACCGTCACCCAGGATCGTCGCGCCCGATACGTTCGGCACCTTGCGATAGTTGGTTTCGAGGTTCTTGACCACGACCTGGTGCTGGCCCAGCAGCTCGTCCACCAGAAGCGCCACGCGGCTGCCGTCGGCCTCGACCACCACCATGATGTTGCTGGACTTGCCGCTGTCGCCGCGAGGTACCTGGAAGGCGCGCTCCAGCGAGATGACGGGCATGTATTCGTCACGCACCTTCACCAACTGCGAGCCCTGTGCCACGGTGTTCACGTCGTCCGGGTTGACCTGGAACGACTCAACCACGGACGACAGGGGGAGGATGTACACCTCGTCCGCCACTCCGACGGACATGCCGTCCATGATGGCCAGCGTAAGCGGCAGGCGCACCGACACGCGCATGCCGTAGCCTTCGGCGGAATCGATCTCGACCGAGCCGTTGAGTGCGGCGATGTTCTTCTTGACCACGTCCATGCCCACGCCGCGGCCCGACACGTCGGTCACCACGTCGGCCGTAGAGAAGCCTGGCGCGAAGATCAGGTTCCACACCTCGGCGTCGGTCATCTGATCGGACACGTCCAGGCCACGCTCGCGCGCCTTGCGCAGGATCTTCTCGCGCGAGAGCCCCTTGCCGTCGTCGCGAACCTCGATCACGATCGAGCCGCCCTGGTGCGAGGCCGACAGGGTGATGGTGCCGTGCTCGGACTTGCCGGCGGCCAGACGCTCGGCGGGCATTTCGATGCCGTGGTCGCAGCTGTTGCGCACCAGATGGGTCAGCGGGTCAGTGATCTTCTCCACCAGGCTCTTGTCCAGTTCGGTGGCTTCGCCGTGCGTGACGAATTCGACCTTCTTGCCCAACTTGTTGGCCAGGTCTCGCAGCATGCGCGGGAAACGATTGAACACGATGGTCATCGGGATCATGCGGATCGACATGACCGACTCCTGAAGATCGCGCGTGTTGCGGTCCAGGTCCGCCAGGCCAGCCAGCAGCTGCTGATAGACCCCACCATCCAGGCCGCGGCTGTTCTGCGCCAGCATGGCTTGCGTGATGACAAGTTCGCCCACCAGGTTGATGAGCTGATCCACCTTGTTGACCGCCACGCGGATGGTGGTGGATTCCATCTGGGCCTGGCTCACGGCCTTGGGCTCGGCGGCGGTCACGGCGCGCGAAGCTTCGACCTTGACCGGCTGGGCTTGCGCGTGCGCTGCCGCTGCGGCGCCATCGGCAGGCGAGCCGGGCGAATCCGAAAAGAAACCATACGCCTCTGCGGACGTATCAGCTCCGCCTGCACCCTCGGGCGAGCCGGCCGGGCGGATGACCACCTGCTCTTTGGACACATGGAAAGCGAACAGATCCAGCAGGTCATCGTCAGAGGAGGATGTCTCCACGGCGAACGAGCGCATGCCGGGCGCAGCGGCGGGCAGATCACTGATCGAGCCCAGCCCGTTGATGTCCCTGAACAGCTCTTTGATGGGGTCGGCCTGCTCGGGGCGGTTCAACGGACCGATGTCGATGTGCAGGGAGCGTGCGCCACCCGCAGCCGATGGCGCCTGGGCCGCATGAGCCGGGGCCACTGGCGCCGGGGCAGCGACAGGAGCGGGGGTCGGTGCAGCCACCGGGGCAGCCACCAGCTCCGGCACGCCGCCTGCGGCCAGTTCGCTGATGCGGCGCACCAGCTCCGTCGTGGATACGGCCTCCCCATGCCCGCCGGCCTGGTGGCGGGCCAGCAGGCTGCGCGATGCATCGGCCGACTCCAGCAGGACGTCCACCATCTGGGGAATGGGCTGCAGTTCGTGGCGGCGCAGGCGGTCAAGCAGCGATTCCATCTGGTGCGTCAGTTCGGCGACGTCGGCAAAGCCGAACGTCGCGGCCCCGCCCTTGATGGAGTGCGCACAGCGGAAGATGCCGTTGAGCTCCTCGTCGTTGGCCGCCGTCAGGTCCAGTTCGAGCAACATGTGCTCCATCTGGTCCAGATTCTCACCAGCCTCCTCAAAGAAGATCTGATAGAACTGGCTGAGGTCGAAGTCAGCGCCGCCGCCGGCGCTGTCCTGATAGCTTTCCGCCATTATTGTGGGCTCCTGTTTGCTTGGGATGGTCTGAAGAGACGACGTTGCATGCAACGGTCCACTCAGCGGATCACTTTCTGAATCACCTCGATGAGGCGATTGGGATCGAAGGGCTTGACCAGCCAGCCCGTGGCGCCGGCGCTGCGGCCAGCCTGTTTCATCTGGTCGCTGGATTCGGTGGTCAGGATCAGGATGGGGATCGTCTTGAAGCGCGGGTGTTCGCGCAGCCGGCGCGTGAGGCCGATACCGTCCAGACGTGGCATGTTTTGGTCGGCCAGCACGAGGTGAATGTCGTGGGACTCCGCCTTTTCCAGGGCGTCCTGGCCGTCCACTGCCTCCACCACATGATAGCCAGCGCTGGTCAGCGTGAAGGCCACCATCTTCCGCATGGACGGAGAATCATCAACGGCGAGAATCGATTGCATGTAAGGGCTCCAACTGACTTGAATATATAGGTGACCAGGGGCTGGAAGCCCTTAGAAAAGATCGATCGATCCGGCGTCCATCTCACTTTGCGTGACGGGATTGGGCCGGTCGGGGGCCATGTCGGCAAACGGCGCGGCTTCTTCGCCCTCTTCGCTGCCCATGGCCTCGGACGCCAGCCGGAACGCGCAGCCCTGCAACACCTTGGTGGTGTGCCAGATCAGCTGCGAGGCCATGTCCTGGAACTGCAGCTCGGTCACGGCGCTACGCAGCGCGGTGCGCAGGGCTGCCAGTTGCGCAGAGTCGCCCACCACGTCGTCGGTGAGCGCCTTGTTGGCTTCGCTGAACCGATCCATCAGGTTGTCTGTCGCATGACTCAGCAGACCTTCCAGCCGATGCAGGTCGTGCATGACCACCAGCAGCGAATCCTGCAACTCTGCCGCCACCATGACCGGGACCTGTACGCCTGGCTCACCAGGCGGCGTTAGCGTAGATTGCATCGTTTCTCCGTCGTTATAGGCGGCAGCAAGGCACGCGACACTTCGATGAGGACTTCAAGCGCCAATGTGGCATATCCCCGATGAGTCAAGTTCGGCATGTGGCACTCCAGACTGAACCCAACCCCACCGGATCACCGGTCCACTTTGTTCCAATATGTATCCTATGATACCGACTCCCATGGCTTGCGGTGTAGGTAAAAAGTTCTTGCGCATTCTGCACCTCGAAGATTCGATCATCGATCACGATCTGGCCCGGCTGACGCTGCAGCGCGCGGGCGTGATGTCGGAAATCCGCCACGTCGATTCGCTGGAGGCACTGAATCACTCGCTCGACACCGAGCGCTTTGATCTCATTCTCGCCGACTACCACCTGCCGGGCTTCACTGCGCTGGACGCATGGAAGGCCGTGCAGGAGCGCCTTGCGCCGCCCCCCTTCGTGCTGCTGTCTGGCGCCATCGGCGAGGCTGCAGCGGTCGATGCCATGCGCCTGGGCGTCGCCGACTACCTGCTCAAGGACAATATTGGCCGGCTGCCTCACGTGATCGCCCGCGCCATTGAAGTCGCCGAGGCGCGCCGCGCCCGCGAACAGGCGGCAGCCGAGTTGGCAGAGTCGGAGCGGCGCCTGGCCGAACTCACGGAACACCTGCAGACCTCCATCGAACAGGAGCGCGCCGCCATCGCCCGCGAGATCCACGACGACATAGGCGGTGCCCTCACGGCGGTGAAGTTCGACCTCGCATGGATCGGCCGGCACAGCGAGTCCAACGCCATGCGTGGCCACGCTGGCGCAGCAGTGGACATGCTGCAGCACGCCATCGACGCCAGCCAGCGCATCATGATGAACCTGCGCCCGCCCATCCTCGACCAGGGCCTGGTGGCGGCAGTGCAGTGGCTGGCGGAAAGCTTTGAGCGGCGAACGGGCGTGGCCACCCGCGTCGCTGCATCGCCCGCGACGGCGGAACTGCCGCCGGCCGTGCAACTGGTGGCGTACCGCACCGCGCAGGAAGCGCTCACCAACGTGTCCAAGTACGCAGCCGCCTCCCTGGTGCGGATCGACCTGGGCGACACCGAGGGCACGCTCACCCTGGAAGTGACCGACAACGGCGTCGGTATGGACCTTGCGGCCAGCCGCGCCAAACCCCGGTCGTTCGGCCTGCGCGGCCTGCAGGAGCGCGCTCGCACCGTGGGGGGCTGGCTGGACATCAGCAGCCAGCCCGGGCGGGGAACCTCCATCATCCTGTCAGTCCCGCTGGAGCTACCATCGGCCATGCCTGTGGACAGGGATGGAGGAGATGCACAGTGATTCATGTGGTGCTTTGTGACGATCACGCGGTACTGCGGCGGGGCATCCGCGACACGCTGACCGAGGCGCCCGACATCTCCGTGACGGGCGAAGCCGGCAGCTACGCGGAATTGCGCGACGTTCTGCGCTCCGCGCCCTGCGACGTGCTGCTGCTGGACCTGAACCTGCCCGGCCGCAGCGGCCTGGAGGTGCTGGCCAGCCTGAAGGAAACGCATGCCGCCCTCAAGGTGCTGATCGTTTCGATGTACCCGGAAGACCAGTACGCGCTGCGCTGCCTGCGGGCCGGCGCGCAAGGCTATGCCAACAAGGCGGGCGACCCGGTGGAGCTGATCGCCGCCGTGCGTACGGTCGTCCAGGGGCGCAAATACTTGACGGCCGAAGTAGCCCAGATGCTGGCAGAAAGCCTGGCGCAGCCGACCAGCGAGATGCCGCACGAGGCGCTGTCGGAGCGGGAGTTGCAGACGCTGGTCAAGATCGCCTCGGGCAAGCGGCTCTCGGACATCGCTGAAGAGCTGATGCTCAGCCCCAAGACCGTGAGTGTCTATCGCGCCCGGGTGCTGGAAAAGCTCAAGCTCTCGAACAACGCGGAACTTACGGTGTATGCCATCCGCAACCAGCTGGTGTGACGCGCCGCGCGCGGATTGGCGCACTCACAAATCAATAGCGCCTCGCCCAGGCATATAGAGGGCATGAAGGCAAAAAATCCTGGAACGATCCCGCCCGTGATGCCCTCCCAAGCGGCCCCACGCCGCGGCACCGCCCCGGACCACATGCTCAGCGTGTCATGGCGAACAGGTCGATGGCCTGCTGCAGGAGGGTCAGCACAGGCTGCTCCAGCATGGGCAGCGTGGCGGTGATGCCCAGCATGCCCACGGCGAGCGTGACCGGGAACCCCACCGCATAGATGTTCATCTGCGGCGCCACGCGGGAGATGATGCCCAGCGCCAGGTTCACGAACATCAGCAGCGCCACCATGGGCAGTGCGATCCACAGCGCACTGGCAAAAACGGAGGCGCCGAGCTCGTGGATCCGCATCTGGCCCAGCGCAGCAAGGAAGCTGCCGTCGGCCGGAAAGCGCTTGAAGCTCTCGATCACCGCCATCAGCACCAGCAAGTGACCGTTGATGACGATGAAGAGCAGGGTGGCCATGTTGCCGAAGAAGCGCCCCACCGCACTCACCTGCCCGTTGCTCATGGGGTCGAAGAACGAGGCGAAGTTCAGCCCCATCTGCAGGCCGATGACCTCGCCGGCCAGTTCGATCGTGGAGAACACCAGCCGCACCGCGAACCCGATCGACAGCCCCACGGCCACCTGCTGCGCCACTGCGCCCAAGGCGCCACGGCCGTTCAAGTCGATGATGGGCGCGGCCGGCAGCACGGCTTGCGCGCACAGCGCCACCAGGAAGGCCAGGCCGATCTTGGCGCGCAGCGGAATGGCGCGCATCGAGAACACCGGCGCGGCGGTGAACATGGCCAGCACCCGCAGGAAGGGCCACAGCACCGGCGTAAGCCAGGCCATGATCTGCGCCTCGGTGAAGGTGATCATCCGCCCTGCCCCTTCAGCCCCTGCGCGCGCCCGGCCGCCCGCGGCGCGGTCAGCCGACCACCGTGGGAATGGCTTCGATCGTGCGGCGCAGGTAGTCCACCAGCGTGGTCACCATCCAGGGCCCGGCGATAGCGAACACCACCACGGCTGCGATCAGCTTGGGCACGAAGGCCAGTGTGGCCTCGTTGATCTGCGTGACCGCCTGGAAGATGCTGACCAGCAGGCCGACGGCCATCACCACGCCCAGCAGGGGCATGGAGATGGTCAGCAGCAACGTCAGCGCCTCGCGGCCCACGGTGAGTGCGAATTGAGGGGTCATGGCAGCGGTCCGGGTCGGTCAGCGGTCAGGCGAAGAAAGGGGCGGCCGCGGGCTCGCCTCAGGTGGCGAAGCTCGCGGCGAGCGAGCCGATCAGCAGGTTCCAGCCATCGGCCAGCACGAACAGCATCAGCTTGAACGGCAGCGCGACCAGCACGGGTGAAAGCATCATCATGCCCAGCGACATGAGGATGCTGGACACCACCATGTCGATCACCAGGAACGGGATGAAGATCATGAAGCCGATCTGGAAGGCCGACTTCAGCTCGCTGGTGACAAAGGCCGGCACCAGCACGCGCAGGGGCGCGGTCTCGCCCTTCGCATCGGCCGGCAGCTTGGCCAGCCGCGCGAACAGGGCCAAGTCGGACTGCCGCGTCTGCTTGAGCATGAAGGCGCGCATGGGTGCCTCACCGCGCTCGAGCGCCTGCTCGAAGCTGATCGTGTTGTTGGTGTAGGGCACGTAGGCGTCCTGATAGACGCGGTCGAAAGTCGGCCCCATCACGAAGAACGTGAGAAAGAGCGACAGCCCCACGATGACCTGGTTGGGCGGAGCCGACTGGGTGCCGATGGCCTGGCGCAGCAGCGACAGCACGATGACGATGCGGGTGAAGCCCGTCATCATGAGCAACACCGCCGGCAGGAAGGACAGCGCCGTGAAGAACAGCAGCGTCTGGATGGGCACCGAATAGCTGTTGCCGCCACCGCCAGCACCCGAGCCGATCAACAGCGGAAGCGATCCGCCGGTCTGAGCCAGCGCCGCAGGTGACGCCGCGATCGCAGCCAGCAGCAGCGCGCAACGCACAGCGGGGCTGCGCGGCGGAGAGGGCCGATCAGCCATGGATGCGAGGCTCCTGCGTTGACGCAGCCGCCGACATTTCGGCCGCCATGGCGTTGGCGAAAGCCGGTTCGGCGCGTTCCCGGCCAGCGCCCGGCTGGGGTGCCGGGGACCGGGGCGGCAGCACATGCAGGCAGTTGACCTGCTGGGCCGTAACGCCGAGCACCAGCACCGTGCGCTGGTGTTCGGGGCCGACTTCGACCGTCACCACGCGCTGCTGCGGGCCCACGGCCACGGCCGAGAGCACGCGTGACGCCCCCACACCCGCGCCGGCCGAGAGCCGGCCGGCCGTGCGCTGCTGCACGCGGCGCACGAGCCAGGGCAGCGCCGCCATGGCCGCCACGAAGAGCACCACCCAGAGCAGCGTCTGGGCCATGCCACCACTAGCCCCGGCTGACACGGCGCAGGCGCTCCGACGGCGTGACCACATCGGTCAGGCGGATACCGAACTTGTCGTTCACCACCACCACCTCGCCCTGGGCGATGAGGTAGCCGTTGACCAGCACGTCCATGGGTTCGCCGGCCAGTGCGTCGAGCTCGACCACCGAACCCTGTGCGAGCTGTAGGATGTACTTGATCGGCACCTTGGTGCGACCCAGCTCCACGGACAGCTGGACGGGAATGTCCAGCACCATGTTGATGTCGTTGACCGGCGCGTCGTTGCCGGAGCCCGAGAACGGGCGCACCGGATCGCCCGACAGGGGGCCGCCCTGGTCGCCATCGCCCGCCTTGCCGTCGGTGGTCTTCTGCTCTTCGAGCGCTTCGGCCCAGCCGGCGAACGGATCGTCGCCGCTGTCCTTGTTATCTTCAGAGGACATCTTTTTCTCCCAGCCAGCTCGCGTCGGAGCTGCGCAAACATTCTTCGATCCGGATGGCGTACTTGGCGTTGTGCGTGCCGTACTGGCACTCGAAGATCGGTACGCCCCCGATGGACGCGCGGATGCGCGGCTCGCGGTCGAGTTCGATGAAATCGCCAGGCTTCATGGCCAGCAGCTGCTCGACCGTGGCGTCGGCCCGGGCCAGCTCGGCCACCAGCGTGACTTCGGCGGCCTGGATCTCGCGCGTGAGCACGCGCACCCAGCGCCGATCCACCTCGATGGAGTCCCCCTGGGTGGATGAATACAGCACGTCGCGGATGGGCTCCAGCGTGGCGTAAGGCATGCAGACGTGGATGGCGCCGGACAAATCGCCGATCTCCAGCTGGAACGCGGTGGACACCACGATTTCGCTGGGCGTGGCGATATTGGCGAACTGCGGCTGCATTTCCGAGCGCTGGTATTCCAGCTCCAGCGGATAGATGCCGTGCCAGGCTTTCTTGTATTCGGCGCAGATCACATCCACCAGCCGGTTGATCACGCGCTGCTCGGTGGGCGAGAAATCGCGCCCCTCGATCCGGGTCTGGAACTTGCCGACGCCGCCGTAGAGCGTGTCGATGATGCCGAACACCAGCGAGGGCTCGCACACGATCAGTCCGCTGCCGCGCAGCGGCCGGATGGCGACGATGTTGAAGTTGGTGGGCACCGCCAGTTCGCGCAGGAAGGCGCTGTAGCGCTGCACCGCCACCGTGCCGACCGAAATCTCGGGGCTGCGGCGAATGAAGTTGAAGAGGCCGATGCGGAAGTTGCGCGCGAACCGTTCGTTGACGATTTCCATCGTCGGCATCCGGCCGCGGACGATCCGCTCCTGGCTGGAGATGTCGTAGTTGCGGACCGAGCCGGAATCGACTTCTTCCTGGGCCGTCTTCTGGCTTTCGCCGGTGACGCCCTCCAGAAGGGCATCGACCTCTTCCTGCGACAGAAATGATTCACTCATGGCTGGGGCCTTCCGCCAGGATCACTGGATGATGAAGCTGGAAAAAAGCACGCCGCGCACCGGGTTGTTGTCGGGGCGTGCGGGTGGTGCATCTTCTTCGTCGTCGTCTTCGGGCGCGGATGCGCGCTTCTTGCGCGGCTTGGGCACGGTGTAGCCCAGCGGCTTGGAAACCTCGCGGCGGATGTCGAGCGCCAGCTTCTGCTTGCCTTCCTTGGTCAGCAGCTCGTCGCTGGTGCGTTGAGAGATCAGCATCAAGACGGCGCTGCGGATGCTCGGCAGGAACTGCTTGATCTGCGCTTCCACCTTGGGGTCGGAGAGTTCCAGCGTGATGCCGATCTGCGCATAGCGGTCGCCGCCTGGGTCGGCCAGATTGACCACCATGTTGTCGATGGGCACGAAGGTCGGAGGCGTCTTGGGATCGACATGGTGCGCGGCCGGCGCGGGCTGCGCGGCAGCGGCGTCTCCACCCTCTTCATCGGCCGCATGGCGCTTGGACAGGAAGAACCAGGCGGCCCCGCCACCAGCCACCAGGAGCAGCACGACGACCACCAAAATGATGAGCATCTTCTTGCTCTTGGCAGGAGCGGCAGGGGCAGCGGCGGGTGGTGCGGACACGTTGGGCTTTCCTTCCGCGAAGCATGCGGAAAAAGAGGGGAACAGGCGCGCCGCAGTTTCATTGCGGCGCAAGCTGTAGGAACCCGATTATTGGGCAGGGGATCAGGGCATGATAGCCAGAATAAAAGCCCAAAAACAGCGCTTTCAGCCCGCTGACCACCGGGGCGCCGCAGCCGCAGCGGTACCCTCCTCCCGTGTGCACGGGGCGGGCGGGCCGGATCAGACGAAGACGTCCAGCGACGAGCTGGCCGAGCCGCCGCTGGCGGCCCGCATGCCGGCGCCCATCGGCACGGCCGCCTGCACGCTCGCATGGCGTGCGCCCTGCCGCCCGCGGCCCTCGCTATCGGGGCCACTGCGGCCATCCCGCCCGGAAGACTCGCCCGAAGTGCCCACAGTGACGCCAGCCAGCTGCAACCCCTCGGCCTGCATCAGCTCGCGCAGCTGCGCGACGCTGCCGTCCAGCATCTCGCGGGTTTGGATCTGGTCGCTACGGAAGGCGACATGCGCCTCATTGCCCGTGAGCGAGACCGTGACCTGCACCGGCTGGCCATCGCGGTCCAGCGTGAGCTCGGCGTTCTGCGTCTTCTGGTGGACCCAGTAGGCGACCTGCTCGGCAATCTGGTCTTCGGCGGCACGCTGGGCCGCATCGGCGCTGGCGGCGCCGGAGAGATCCGCATTGAAGGTGGTTGCCGCGGTGTCGCGCGAGTTGTCGGCCGTCGGCACGGCAGACATCGTGCCGCTGCCCTGGGCCGCGCCCTCGCCGCCCCGGCTGCTCGCGCGGCCATCGGGCTGGGACGCATCGGGCGCCAGCGCCGTCAGGGACTGGGGCATCGCGGCGGGAGCCGACTCTAACGAGCCGCGAAGGGCTGAGGAGCCGCCGCCGAGCGCTGCCGTATCGCGGTGTTCCGGCTGTGCACCGGCTGCGGCGGCCGAGCCTTGGGCGGTCAGCGCCGCCAGAGCGCCCTGCGCCGTGGCCTTGCCATGCTCGCCCCCTGCAGCGCCCAGCAGGCTGCCGGCCGCATCGCCAGCAGCCAGTCCGGCACCGGCCGCGGCCGCCCCGCCCGCGGCCATGGCGCCAGCCGCGCCCGCCCAGGCTGCGGGGAAGCGGCCTGCCGTTCCCCTCTGGGCGGCAGCCGCCGTACCCAGTCCCGTGCCGTTCACGGCCGCGGTGTCACCCGCGCCATCCAGCCGCGCCGTCTGGCCGACCAGGCTGTCCATCCCGGCCTTGCCCTGCCCGCGTGCCCACATGGCATCCAGCCCGCTGAGCGCACCCGGCACCAGCTGCAGCGGCAGCGGCACCTGCCCCAGCGCCGCGCCCATATCGGTGGCAGCACCCAAGGCACCCATTGCCATGTCCGCAGCGGCGTCCAACGGAGCGGGCAGCCCGTCGGCCTCCATGCCCAAGCGAGGCCAGCAGCTGCGAGAAGGCGCCCGTGGCCTGCGCGGCGGAGCTGCCGTCGTCCTCGGTGGCCGTGGCATTCGCCTTGGTGACCTTGCCAGACTTGTCGGCCTGGCGGGCGGCGTGGGCTTCGTGGGTACCGCTGCGCTGGGGAGCGGAAGGGGTGCGTTGGGTTTCCATGGTCATTCTTCCTCGCCCATCGGGCGCCTGTCGGCACGGGCGGCCTGGATCGACGCCCGCTCATCAGTCTGCTTCTGTTCGCGCCGCGCTTGCAGCTGCTCCAGCTCGCGCCGGCGCTTGTCCACGACCTTCTTGAGGCTGGCCAGGCGCAGCTCGGCCTGCAACACGCGCTGCTCGGCGGCCTGCACCCGGGCAGCCTGCTCGTCGAGCACGCCGGTCTGCATGCCGATGGCCTGCCCCAGCCGGTCCATGAACTGGTACTGGTGGTGCATCACTTCGGGCTTGACCACCATGTCTTCGCGTGTGCCCCAGCGGTCCTGAATTTCCTCGGCATAGCCCTGAAGCTGGTCGAACTGCTGCTGTGCCGCATGCCGCGTGCGGCGGATGTCCTGCAGCGCCTGCCGTGCGGCGTCGCGCTGGCGTTCAGCCATCTCGACGGCAACGAGGAAAGCTTGGAGCGAAGACATGGTGCGGCTCTCTGCGGGGCGGCGGGCGTCACTGGCCCAGCACAGCGGCCATGGCCGTCAGGCTCTCGTCGAGCGAGGCGGCCTCGAACATGTCCTGCTGCAGGAATTCAGCCATCGCCGGCTGCAGCCGGATGGCTTCGTCGAGCTGCGGGTCGGAGCCACTCATGTAGGCGCCCACCTGGATCAGGTCGCGGCTCTTCTGGTAGCGCGAATAGACGGCGCGGAAGCGCCGCGCCATGTCGAAATGCTCACGCGAGACGACGTTGTGCATCACGCGCGAGGCCGACTGCTCGATGTCGATGGCCGGGAAATGCCCGGTTTCAGCCAGCGCGCGCGACAGCACGATATGCCCGTCCAGAATGGCGCGGGCCGAATCGGCGATCGGGTCCTGCTGGTCGTCGCCTTCGGAGAGGACGGTATAGAAAGCCGTGATGGAGCCCACGCCGTGCAGACCGTTGCCGCTGCGCTCGACCAGCGCCGGCAGCTTCGCGAAGCAGCTGGGCGGATAGCCCTTGGTCGCCGGGGGCTCGCCAATGGCCAGGGCGATCTCGCGCTGCGCCATGGCGTAGCGGGTGAGCGAATCCATCAGCAGCAGTACGTGCTGGCCCTTGTCGCGGAAGTGTTCGGCGATGGCGGTGGCATAAGCCGCGCCCTGCATGCGCAGGAGCGGCGGCGCGTCGGCAGGCGCAGCCACCACCACGGCGCGGCTGCGGTCGCCCGCGCCCAGGATGTCTTCGACAAATTCCTTGACCTCGCGGCCACGCTCGCCGATCAGTCCCACCACGATCACGTCGGCCTGCGTGTAGCGGGCCATCATGCCCAGCAACACGCTCTTGCCCACGCCGGAGCCCGCAAAAAGGCCCAGACGCTGGCCGCGGCCCACGGTGAGCAGGGTGTTGATGGCGCGCACGCCGGTGTCCAGGGTGTCACGCACGGGGTCGCGGTCCATGGCGTTGATCTGGCGGCGGTCCATGGGTTCGGAGGTCACGCCCACCAGCGGGCCTGAATGATCCAGCGGCGTGCCCTGAGAATCGATTACCCGGCCCAGCAGTCCGTCGCCCATGGGCAGGCGCAAAGCGCCCACGCCCGATGCAGCGGAGACTGCGCTGGCGGCCTCGTCCGGCTCGCCCAGACGGGGTGCTGGCACGTAGGACGGTGCGGGCGTCACGCTGGCACCGCTCGAGAGGCCGTGGATGTCGCCCGCCGGCATGAGAAAGGCCTTGTCGGCCGAGAAGCCGACCACCTCCGCCAGCACCGGCTCGTGCGCGGGCATCTGCACCAGGCACTGCGAGCCCACGGGAACACGGATGCCGGCCGCCTCCAGCACCAGCCCCGGTCAGGCGGGTCAGCGTGCCCCGACTCTCCAGCGGCACGCGCTCGGCGGCGCGGGCGCGCGCGTCGTCAATGAAGCGGTCCCAGGCTTCGCCCTGGATGCCGGGCTCATGCGGGGGCATGGGTACCCTCTCCCTCTGCGTCGTCTTGGCGCACGGGCGCCACGGCAGCCTCCGGTGCTGCTTCCACCGACTCCCGCGCAGCCGCGTCGGCGCCCGGCCTGGGTTCGTTCCATGCCGCGGCCAGTCCCAGCGCGGCGATGGCCCGGCGCCAGCGCTTGTCCAGCGACCCATCGAGCACGGTGCCGGCAGATTCCACCAGGCAGTCGCCGGGCTGCACCTGGGCATCAGACACCCACTGGACCTTGGCGCCGGCAAACTCCTGGCTCAGGGGCTGCTCCAGCAGGGCCCAGTCTTCGCGGCTCAGCCGCACGGTGGCGGGCCGGCCTTCGGCGACGAGCAAGGCGAGGGCCTCGCGCACCACGGGCAGCAGGGCCTGCGGGTCGGCGGCCAGCTCGCGGCGCACCACCTGGCGCGCCAGATCGCAGGCCAGTTCCAGCAATTCACCCGCCATGCGCTGCTGCATGCCGTCCAGCGCGCTCTGGGTTGCCAGGGCCAGGCGTTGAAGCCGCTCTGCAGCCTCGCGACCCTGGTCTGCGATGTAGTCGTCCATACGCTGCTGCCACTCCAGCGCCGCCTGGGACCGGCCCTGCTCCACGCCTTCGGCATGTGCGCTCTCGCGCGCCTGCAGCAGCAGGGCCTCGTGCTCGGCCGGGTCGATGCCGGGCGGGATCAGCGCGTCGGCTGCTGCCGCCGCTGCCGCCGCCTCAGCCTCGGCGTCGGCGTCGGGCGGCGGTATCACGCCGGTGCTGTCTACCGTGCCGAACTGCCAGTGCGTGACGCCCTGGATTTCCTCGCTCGGGATGAAGCGCGTGTACTGGCGATTAAACGAGTGTGTCATCGCCGCCGCTACCCATTACGATCTGGCCTTCGTCCGCCAGGCGGCGCACGGTCTTGAGAATTTCCTTCTGTTGCGCCTCGACTTCGGACAGCCGCATCGGGCCCCGCGATTCGAGATCCTCACGCATGGCGTCGGCCGCGCGGGAGGACATATTGGAGAGGAACTTCTCGCGCAGCTCGGGCTGGGCACCCTTGAGCGCCACCACCAGGGTTTCGGAGGCCACCTCGCGCAGTACGGTCTGGATGGCGCGGTCGTCGAGCTTGCCGACGTCGTCGAACACGAACATCTTGTCCATGATCTTCTGCGCCAGATCAGGGTCATGGACGCGGATCGATTCGAGCACCGTGGCGTCAATGCCGGAGCCCAGCAAGTTGATGATTTCGGCTGCCGACTTCACGCCACCCAGGGAGCTCTTGCGGATCTTGTCGCCGCCGGCCAGCACCTTGAAGAGCACTTCGTTCAGGTCTTTGAGTGCGGTCGGCTGGATGCCTTCGAGCGTGGCGACGCGCAGCAGCACCTCGCCGCGCTGGCGTTCGCTGAGCTGCACCAGGATGGCCGATGCCTGGTCCGGATCCAAGTGGACCAGGATGGCCGCAATGATCTGCGGGTGTTCGTTGCGCAGCAGTTCTGCCACCGAAAGCGGGTCCATCCACTTCAGGCTTTCGATGCCTGAGACGTCCCCGCCCTGGAGGATGCGGTCGATCAGCAGCGCGGCCTTGTCGTCGCCGAGGGCCCGCTTGAGCACCGAGCGCACATAGTTGCCGGTATCGGACACCAGCAGGCTCTGGGCGGCGGCGTCGTTGGAGAAGCGGTTGATGACCTCATCCACCTTCTCCCTGGACACCGATTTCATCCGCGCGATGGTCTCGCCCAGCTTCTGCACTTCCTTGGGCGACAGGTGCTTGAAAACCTCGGCGGCTTCTTCCTCGCCGAGAGACATCAGCATGATCGCCGCGTCGTTGAGTCCCTGCTCATCCATGGTGGTCTCGCTTCGGCCAGGGCGTTAGTCGCCATTGACCCAGGTTTTCAGGATATTGGCCACGGCCATCGGATTGCTCATGGCCAGCGAACGCGCGTCTTCAAGGCGCTGCTGCTCCGGCGTGGGCGGCAGGTCTTCCTGCTTGGCGACCCCGGGCGCCGGCAAGGCCGGGCGCTCCAGTTGCTCGGATTCCAGCGCATCCAGCTGGCCACCCTGCGCCTGCAACTGGACCGGGGTCAGTTCAGCCGCGTCCTTGGGCGCCTTCATGCCCCTGATGGCCGGCCGCACCAGACCCAGCAGCACGATGGCGGCGAACAGCGACAGACCCACCGGCCAGCCCAGGCTCTTGGCCAGCTCGATCATCTCCGGCTGCCTCCACAACGGCAAGTCCGTCTTCGGCGTGGCATCGACCAGGAACGGGGTGTTCATCAAATTGACGGAGTCGCCGCGGTCCTTGTTGAAGCCGATGGTCTCCCGCACCAGCGCGGTCATCTGCTCGATCTGCTGGGCCGTCAGGGCCTTGTTGTCCACGGGCTTGCCGTCCTTGCCGTTCTCGGCCGGGGGCTGGTAGTTGACCACCACGGCCGCGCTCACCCGCTTGATCGTGCCCGTGCTGCCGCGCGTGACGCGCGTGGTCTTGTCCACTTCGTAGTTGATGATCGACTCGCGCTTGCTGGGCGTGGCGGCCTGTGCGCCCTGGCCAGCCGCCGTGGGCGCCGGGTTGGCGCCATTGATCGGCGCCGTGGACGGCTGGGGCGGCTGGTTGGTGGTGGCGCCAGGCACGCCAGTGGGCGGCTGCGGCGTCTGCTGGCCCGTGCTTTCCAGCGTCTGCTGGCTACGAACGGCGCCGGAATCGGGCGTCTGGTTGGGGCGGTGCTGCTCCGAGGTGGATTCGGTCTGGCTGAAATCCACGTCGGCCGTCACCTGCGCCTTGACGTTGTTCTTGCCCACCACCGGCTCCAGGATGTCCATGATGCGGCGGGTGTAGTCCTGCTCGATCTGCTTGACGTAGTTGAGCTGCTGCGCGTCCACGCCCGCACCGGAGGCTCCGTCGGGCGACTGCGAGAGCAGCTTGCCGGTGTCGTCCAACACGCTGACGGCGCTGGGCGCCATGTCGGGCACGCTGGAAGACACGAGGTGGACGATGCCGGCCAGCTGGGTGCGATCAAGGAAGCGGCCCGGATAGAGGGTGACCAGCACCGAGGCCGAGGGCTTTTGCTGCTCGCGGAAGAAGCCGTTCTGGTTGGGCAGAGCCAGATGCACGCGGGCGCTCTGCACCGAGGAGAGCGCCTGGATGGAGCGGGTGAGCTCGCCCTCCAGCCCGCGCTGGAAGTTCAGGCGCTCCTGGAACTGCGTCACGCCGAAGCGGCTGGTGTCCATGAGTTCGAAACCGGAAACAGAGCCCTTGGGCAGCCCGAGGGTGGCCAGGCGAAGACGCACGTCGTACACGCGGTCGGCCGGCACCATGATCGCGCCGCCTCCGTCGGTGTACTTGTAGGGCACGTTCATCGTGGTCAGCTGAGCCACGATGGCGCCGCCGTCCTTGTCATTCAGATTGGTGAACAGAACCCGGTAGTCCGGCTGGCGGCTGAAGAACACCGCCGCCACGATGCCCCCCACCAGCAGGGCCAGCGCCAGCCCCAGACGCACGCGCACCGAGCGGTCGAGGCCAGCGAAACGCTGAATCAACGACGGCGGGCTGGCAGGAGGGACGGCGGCAGGAATTTCGGCGACTGCGGACATGGGCTTTCCAGTATGTCAGGCCATGGCGGGGCTCTGGCGGTGCCGCGATTATTCGACAAGCCCCCTGGCGCGTTCGCTGGATAAAGCGCGCCTTTGTCCATCATTTCCCCCAGATGGACCGCGGACCGCGCCCTAGGATTGCACCATCCCGCCATAGCCGCACCCGCCCCCTTACTCCACCGAGAACACTGCCATGGACCTCCGCATCTCCAGCCCCATCGCCCCGCTGTCAGGCACCGGCGTGGTGCGCCGCGTCACGGCTCCGCAGGAAGGCGGCGCGCAGGACGTGGGCTTTTCCTCGGCGCTCAAAGGCGCGCTGCAGTCGGTGAGCGCGGCGCAGAACCGCTCCAGCAGCATGCAGCGCGAAGTGCAGATGGAAAACCCCAACGTCAGCATCGAAGAGACCATGGTCGCCATGCAAAAGGCGCAGGTCGGCTTCCAGGCCACGCTGCATGTGCGCAATCGCATGGTGCAGGCCTACACCGACATCATGAACATGCAGGTGTGAGCCTCCATACGGCGCGAGGTGGCCCGCGCCGCCTGGCTCCTTCCCGTCGCCAGCAGCGCTCCGCCGGCCACTGGAAACCACTCATTTTTTGATAGCAGCTAGCGCTTGATTCACAAGCGCCTGGGGCACCTTCCCCCACTCCGACCCGCAGCGGCCACGCTCGGCGCATGCACGCATGGCCAGCCGGAACGCCACGCCACGCACTCCAGCCCGCCCACCGCCATCGAACCGCCCCACAAACAGCGACGCCTTGCGATCCGCTGAACGGATGGCAAGGCGTTTCGTACCTGGCGCAGACGCTGCCTGCCGCCATCGCGGCGGCGCCCGCTTCGCTGGACGGTTCGGTCAGTGCATCACGATCGGCTGGCGCTCGAACAGATGCTCGAACTGCGAGAGCCAGGGCTCAGCCAGGCAGCGAATCTCAGCATCGTTGCGCAGGATGCGCTGCATGATGCGGGTCTTCTCGCGGCGGTGTTCAGGCAGCAACTCCTGAGCCTGGGACTCGTATCGCAGACGCTCGATCAACACCGCGCAGGTGCCCTCGTAGCGGACGACACCGTCCCAATCCTTCAGCTTGGCGGCCTCCAGCATCTTGGCGCTGCTGTCTTCGATGGCCTTGTAGTAGTCAATCAGCATTTCTGGCATACCTCAGGCCTCCGCCGCCACGGGTTGGGCGGCATCGTTGGCCGCCTTGGCGTTGGTGACCCCGGCTTTCTTGATTTCGTTCCAGCTTTGCGCGAGCGGCTCGATCAGCCGAGCCACCTCGGCCAGCATGGCGTCGTCGTTCCGCGCATTGGCCTGGATGAGCCGGCGCAGCGCGTAGTCGTAGAGCGCATCCAGGTTGCTGGCCAGCGCGCCGCCGGCTTCGCGGTCAAGCGCCGTGCTCAGCCCTTCCTCCAGAATGCGCACGGCTTTGCTGATGCCGTTGCACTTGCCGGCCACGTCGCCGCGCGCCATGGCTCCGCGGGCGGTGGCGATGGAATTCAGCACACCCGCATACAGCAGGCTGACCAGTTGGTGCTGGTCAATCGTGTGCATGCTGGTTTCGACGTTGATGCGCTGATAGGCGGATGCGGCACGAGGGCTGGAGGCGCTGAACATGGCTGGCTACTTTCCTGGACTGGTTATTCAATTTATCGGCGCTCGACCGGAAAACTGAAGTCTTTCAGCGCGACTTATTCCAGGTGGTGACCTGCTGGCTGATGTAGCTGTTGAGCGCGTTGAGCCCGGCCATCTTGGTATCCAGCGCGGTGTAGCGGTCGGTCAGATTCTTCTGCATGCGGTCAGCACGGTCCGTGATGGTCTCGGTGTCCTGCGCGTTGCGCTTGAGCGCGTCGTCATAGGTCTTGGTCTTGGTGGCGAAGAAGCCGCTACTGTCTAGCAGCTTGGAGGTCACGCCCTTGAATTTCTCGGCGAAGCCGTCGGTCGTCGTGCCATCGTCAGGGCCGCGGAAGAACGCCTTGACGGCATCCGGGTCGGACATGGCCTTGTCGAACTTGGTCGTGTCCAGGCGCAGGCTGCCGTTGGGCGTGACGTTGCCGGAGCCGCCATCGACCACCACGCCGATGTCCGACAGCGTGCGCAGTGCGCCGTTGCCGGTCACGCTCTGCAGCGCCATGCGCAGCGTGTTCTGCAGCGTGATGGCGGAGGAGTCGCCTTGCAGCAGTGCCCCGCTCTTGGTGGACTGGTCGTAGGCCGTGGCTTCGTTCAGCGCGCTGTTGAGGGCGTTGTAGGCGGTGACGAACGCCTGCACGTTGGCTTTCACAGCGGAAGTGTCCTTGGAGACCGTGATGGTGATCGGGTCGGTGGTCGTCGCCTTGGCGGTGAAGGTCACGCCTGCCACCGTATCGGCGAAGGCGTCGGTCGGTGAAGTGACTGCAATGCCGTTCACGGTGGCATTCGCGTTCTGCGCGAATTCGGTAGTCGAACCCGTGACCAGGCGGGACAAACCGGTGTTGTCGCCCTGCGTTCCGTCAGCGTCCGTCACCGACAGCTGGTAGCCGGCTTCTTCGCCGGTGCTCTTGCTGCGCAGCATCAGGCGCTCGCCGCTCGCATCGTTGAGGATGGTCGCCGTGACGTTGGCGCCCGAGCCGTTGATCTTACCGGCGATGTCCGCCAGGGTGTCGGTGGCCGACACTTCAATGTTGACCGCATCGGCCTTGGCGGCCGTGAAGGTCTTGGGCGTGCCCGCCCAGGCGCCGACCTCGAGCTTGATCGTGCCGGCACCCACCGGGTCCTTGGCGGGCTGCAGCGATGCCGAGATGGACGATTGCGCCTTGGCCAGGTTCTGCACCTGCACCGAGAAAGAGGTGGGCGATGCGCCGCCGACGGCGCTGACCGTGACCAGGTCGCTCTTGGAAGACGTGGCGCTCACACCGTTCCAGCCCGTGACGCTGGTGAGCTTGCCCAGGGAGTCCGACAGGGTGGACACCATGGATTTGAACTGCCCGAAGGCCGACACCTTGGCCTTGGTGATGGCCGCCTGCTGCGCGAGGCCGCCCGTCTTGGTGATGGGCAATTTGACCGCATCGACGGAGGCCTTGATCAGGCCGTTGACATCGACGTTACCGCCCAGGCCGATGCCCAGGGATGAAAAACTAGCCATGGTCCGTTTCCTCTCAGCACGTCAATTTGCATCAGCCGGAATTATGGAAGCCGGGGCGCACTGCCATCGTGCGGATAAGGAGGGGAGAACCCACCCAATCCATCGGCTATTCCAGCACGGCCGTCCCGCGCTCTGGAGGCCGTGGCAAGCAAATCCGAAATCGGATGGCCAAGCGCTGAAGCTGACGCCCCTCAGCACCTTTGCCACCCGCCCACCAGGCGACGCCTGCACCGTGAACCATCATGCCGCCGGGCCACCTCCGCCTGTGCGGAGCGATGGACGCGGCGCGAAGGCCGACGCACCCGAGAGAGCGCACACCCTTGCCGGGCCTGCCACCCGAATTATCGGCATGCGGCCGGAAAACTGAAGCCGCTCAGAGCATCTTGTTCCAGACGCCGATCTGCTGGCCGACGTAGCTGCTGAGCGCGTTCAGGCTGGCCATCTGGGTGTCGAGCGCCGTGTAGCGCTGGGTCAGGCTGGCCTGGAGGCGGTCGGCCCGGTCATTGATGTCCTGCGTGTCCTGCGCATTGCGCTTGAGGGCATCGGCGTAGGTCTGGTCCTTGGTGGCGAAGAAGCCGCCGGTGTCGAGCAACTGGGTCGTGACGGACTTGAACTGCTCGGCAAAGCCATCGGTCGTGGAGCCGTCATCCGGGCCGCGGAAGAACGCCTTGACGTCATCCGGATTGGCCATGGCGCTATCGAACTTGGAGCTATCCAGGCGCAGACTGCCGTCGGGCGTCACGTTGCCCGAGCCGCCATCGACCACCACCCCGATATCGGACAGGGTGCGCAGCGAGCCGTTGCCCACCACCGCCTGCAGGGCGGTGCGCAGCGTGTCCTGCAAGGTGACGGCGGAAGAATCGCCCTGCAGCAGCGCGCCGGTCTTGGTGGACTGGTCGTAGGCGGTGTCCGCGTTCAGCGCACTGTTGAGCGCGTTGTAGGCGGTGACGAAGGCCTGCACATTGGCCTTGACCGCCGAGGTGTCCTTGGCCACCGTGATGGTGACGGGATCGGTCGTGGTGGACGTGGCGGTGAACGTCACCCCTGCCACGACGTTGGTGAAGGCATTGGTGGCCGAGGTCACGGCAATGCCGTTGACCTTGCCGTTGGCATTGCTGCCGTATGTGGTGGAAGCGCCATTGACCAGCCGCGACAGGCCCGCGTTGTCGCTGGTGCTGCCGTCTGCATCGCTGGTGACCGACAGGCGAAAGCCCGCCGCATCGCCCGTGCTCTTGCTGGTGAGCATCAGGCGTTCGCCATTGGCGTCGTTCAGGATCGTGGCCGTGACGCCGGCCCCCGAGGCGCCATTGATCTTGCCGGCGATGTCGGAGAGGGTATCGGTGGCGGACACATCGATGCTCACCGGGCTGGCGCTGCCCGCCGTGAACGTCTGGGGCGAGCCGGCCCAGGTGCCGATCTCCAGCTTGAGCGTGCCCGCGCCGACGGCCTGGCCGCTAGGCTGCAGCGAGGAGGAAATGGTGGTCTGCGCCTTCGCGAGGTTCTGCACCTCCACGCTGAAAGAGGTGGCGGCAGCACCGCCCACGGCGGTGGCGGAGATCACATCGCTCTTGGACGAGGTGGCGGTCACGCCGTTCCAGCCCGTCACGCTGGTGAGCTTGCCCAACGCGTCCGAGAGCGTGGACACCATCGACTTGAGCTGGCCGAAAGCCGACACCTTGGCCTGGGTGATCGTCGCCTGCTGCTGGAGACCGCCCGCCTCGGTGATGGGCATCTTGACCGCATCGACGGAGGCCTTGATCAGGCCGTTGACATCGACGTTGCCGCCCAGGCCGATCCCCAGGGATGAAAAGCTAGACATGGTCCCATTCCTCTCAACGCATCAAATATGCGTCGGCCGAAATTATGGAGATCGAAAAGCAGCCGCATCGTGCGGATAAGGGCGGGAAACACTACCCAATCCGGCGGCCATTGCGCCTGCGGAAGTTCGGCCGGCAAAGCCACCAACGACAAAGCGGTAGCGACCAAGTCGCCACCGCTCCTGGCAGGGGGCGGGCCGCCCGGGCCCGCCACTCCTGAACCTGCTGCCTACGATCAGCGCAGCAGGGACAGCACGCCCTGGGGCAGCTGGTTGGCCTGGGCCACCATCGCCGTACCGGCCTGCTGCAGGATCTGCGAGCGCGACAGGTTGGCCGTTTCCGCCGCGAAGTCGGCATCCTGGATACGGCCGCGGGAGGCGGACATGTTCTCGGCCGTGCTCTGCAGGTTGTTCACCGTGGTCTCGAAGCGGGATTGCAGGGCACCGAAGCTGGCGCGCTGCCCGTTCACCGCCGCCAGCGCCGAGTCGATGATCTTCAGGGCCCGGGTGGCGCCGTCCACCGTGGAGACGTCGATCGTGTTGACAGCCTTCTGCGTGGAGGGTCCCGCAGTAGTGGCAGCCATCAGGTCTGCGTTATCGCTAGAGACGGTATATCCCTTGTCGGAGCTGTACTCCAACGTGCCGCGCGAGGCGACTATGGCTCCCCCGGTGGCGCCAGTGGCAGCCGTCGTGAAGGTCATCGTGTTGGTGGCGGAGTTCAGCGTGGCGGGGGCATTCTGCGACGCCAGCGTGATGGTGCTGCCAGCGACACTAGAGTTGTTGGCGATGTTGATGTCCTTGCCGCTCTCGTTGGTCAGGATCAGGCCTGAGTTGTCGCCATTGAGCTTGGCCGTGATGCCAGTCTGCGAAGCCGAATCGTTGATCGCCTTCATGGCGTCAGCCAAGCCGGCAGGAGTGTTGATGGCCCCGACGTTGAACGTCACGTTGGCAGCCGTGCTGTTGTCGCCCTTGAGTGCCAAACTATAAGCGGCATTGGCGCTGCTGAATTTCAGTTCGGAGACGTTGCGTGCTGCAGCAGTCACGCCTGTTGTGTTGGTCGCCGAATTTACAGCTGCAGCGATGTCTGCTGCAGAGCTTCCGGAAGCCACGGCGATCTTGGTGGTTTGCAAACCTGCAATAGTGAGATTTCCGCCACTGGCACCGGCAGAGCCCACGTCGGTGGCACCAGCGGCGCCGCTCGTGGCGGCGCCGCTGGCCGACGCGAACAGGTTGACGCCATAGTTGGCCGTGCGGAAGTTGCCCGTGGTGGCCGTGATGGTCTGGTTGGCGTTGGCGCCGACCTGGAAGGTGGCCGAGCCGAAGGAGCCGTCGAGCAGCTTCTGGCCGTTGAATTCGGTGGTGCCGGCGATACGGTCCATTTCGGAGAGCAGCTGGCCGACTTCGGCCTGGATGGCCTTGCGGTCGCCGGCGCTGTTGGTGGCGTTGGCCGACTGCACGGACAGTTCGCGCACACGCTGCAGGATGTCGCCGGAGCTCTTGAGCGCGCCTTCAGCCGTCTGCGCCAGCGAGATGCCGTCGTTGGCATTGCGCACTGCCTGGTTCAGGCCGCGGATCTGCGCGGTGAAACGCTCGGAAATGGCCAGGCCGGCGGCGTCGTCCTTGGCGCTGTTGATGCGCAGGCCCGACGACAGGCGCTGGATGGAGGTGTTGAGCGATGCCTGGCTCAGACCCCAGGTTGCGCTGGGCCGTCATCGAAGCGAGGTTGGTGTTGATGGTGGATGCCATTTGCAAATCTCCTGAAAAGAACTGGCTGGATCTGGCGTTACCGCCAACTGGGCCCAGAACCGTCTGGCCACAGGGTTCACAGCGCCCATCGGGGCCTGTTGAACGGCGGGCCCTGCCAACTGATGCTGCTCGTTTGCACGTCCCGTTGGCTTGGTTTTCGGGAAGCCGCCAGAAAACTTTAGGAACAAACGCAGGGATTGAGCGGTTTTTCTGCGTCTTATCGGATCAACGCTCCCCCGCCACCCGCTCGACAAGAATCCACCCATCGTTCCATAAGAGCGGCTAACGGAACCTATCGCAACGGTTCTGGCCGGAGCCCGCATCGCAGGCCGTACCCGATCCAGTACGCCAGCAAGATGCCGAGCGACGAGACCAGAAGGGTTCTGTCAGCCGTTTGAAAAGACGCCGGAGGGGGTGATGTTTGAAACCGGCAGAAATGTTCACTGTTTCCAGCCTCGCAGGAGTTCCACCATGCCAACCATCAACACCAACATCAGTTCCCTGACCGCCCAGCGCAACCTGGGCACCAGCCAGGCATCGCTCAATACGGCCATCCAGCGTCTGTCGTCCGGTCTGCGCATCAACAGCGCCAAGGACGATGCCGCCGGCCTGGCCATCTCCGAGCGCTTCACCGCGCAGATCCGCGGCCTGAACCAGGCGGTGCGCAATGCCAACGACGGCATCTCGCTGTCGCAGGTGGCTGAAGGCGCCCTCGCCGGCTCCGGCAACATCCTGCCAGCGTGTGCGCGAACTGTCCGTGCAGTCGGCCAACGCCACCAACAGCGCCAGCGACCGCAAGGCCATCCAGGCGAAGTCGGCCAGCTGCTCTCCGAACTCGACCGCATCTCGGTCACCACCGAGTTCAACGGCCAGAAGCTGCTCGACGGCTCCTTCGGCTCGGCCACCTTCCAGGTCGGCGCCAACGCCAACCAGACCATCACGGGCCACCACGGGCAACTTCCGCACGGCCAACTATGGCGTCAACCTGTTCGCGTCGGCCAGCGGCGCCGCCACGAGCGGCGCCGCTGGTGCCACCGACGTGGGCTCTGGCCGGTGCCAGTGGCGGAAATCTCACTATTGCAGGTTTGCAAACCACCAAGATCGCCGTGGCTTCCGGAAGCTCTGCAGCAGACATCGCTGCAGCTGTAAATTCGGCGACCAACACAACAGGCGTGACTGCTGCAGCACGCAACGTCTCCGAACTGAAATTCAGCAGCGCCAATGCCGCTTATAGTTTGGCACTCAAGGGCGACACAGCACGGCTGCCAACGTGACGTTCAACGTCGGGGCCATCAACACTCCTGCCGGCTTGGCTGACGCCATGAAGGCGATCAACGATTCGGCTTCGCAGACTGGCATCACGGCCAAGCTCAATGGCGACAACTCAGGCCTGATCCTGACCAACGAGAGCGGCAAGGACATCAACATCGCCAACAACTCTAGTGTCGCTGGCAGCACCATCACGCTGGCGTCGCAGAATGCCCCCGCCACGCTGAACTCCGCCACCAACACGATGACCTTCACGACGGCTGCCACTGGCGCCACCGGGGGAGCCATAGTCGCCTCGCGCGGCACGTTGGAGTACAGCTCCGACAAGGGATATACCGTCTCTAGCGATAACGCAGACCTGATGGCTGCCACTACTGCGGGATCCTCCACGCAGAAGGCTGTCAACACGATCGACGTCTCCACGGTGGACGGCGCCACCCGGGCCCTGAAGATCATCGACTCGGCGCTGGCGGCGGTGAACGGCAGCGCGCCAGCTTCGGTGCCTTGCAGTCCCGCTTCGAGACCTCCATCGCCAACCTTAACACGTCGTCCGAGAACATGTCCGCCTCCCGCGGCCGTATCCAGGATGCCGACTTCGCGGCGGAAACCGCCAACCTGTCGCGCGCGCAGATCCTGCAGCAGGCCGGCACGGCGATGGTGGCCCAGGCCCAACCAGATTCCGCAGGGCGTGCTGTCGCTTTTGAAGTAAGGTCCCACATTCGACACGAAGGGCGGGGCACCAATAACTCCTGCGATGAGGCCATCCGCTTTGTCGAACAGCCCAGCCACGTGCTCATTGCGCGGCCAATATCCAGCAATGCGGCTCCGACATCCCTGCAGAGAATGGTGGAGTGGGCAAGAAAGGGAACTCCTGCACGAATGACCGTGCCGTGTGCATCTGCGGCATCGGGCAGTCTGCGAAGTTACAAATCCTCGCCAGAGCTGTGCTACGGCCGCGGTCTGTGCTTGGCAGCCTCTACCCGCTCCTCAGCGCACACTTCCGCTCAATTCCTGCAGAGCTTCCCAAGGCTGCACGGCAAACACGGCAGTACATTCGAATTGTTGGAGTTACCTTTGTAAACGACTTAGCGTCGCGAGCAATCTCCAACTAACGTGGAACATCAATGTGGAATTCACAACACCGGATGTTCCAGCAGCAAACCGGCAGGCGCTTACAAAAGACGGACCCCACCGAATTTGCAGCAAATGTACAACGCGGGGATAGATTTTTTACATCCGATCTGCAAATGACCACAGAGCTTTCCGTCATCGATGAGCGAGTGCCCCTGTTCACCGTTATTCTGACAACCCACAACCGCCCCACGCTCCTTAAACACGCGCTGGACAGCCTAGAAAAGCAAACCCAGCGCGACTTCGAGGTCATTCTTATCAATGACAATGGGGTGGGTGTCGAACATATTTTCACGACGGGTTATGGTTTCCCCATCACCTACATTAGACAAGGCGCAAACCAAGGTCCGTCTGCCGCACGAAATGCAGGCCTAAAACTTGCCAAAGGGCAATACATAACATACCTGGACGACGACGACGACATCTACCTCCCCAATCATTTGCAAGTGCTTGCCAGTGCATTCAACGAGCACCCTCAAAGTGTCGTTTACACCGATGCCGAGTATGTCAATGAGGAAATCCAAGGAGGAGAACGAATCGAGCAAGGCCGAAGTCGAATTCGCATCACGAGACATTCAACCGAGATCGCCTCTTAGTTGCGAATTACATACCGATCAATACATGGGCACACCCCCGCAGCTCGATAGCGGACGTGGGCGAATTCGACACATGCCTGCCCGCACTCGAAGATTGGGATATGCTTCTAAGGCTGGCAGATCGCCACCCATTCATTAAGATTCCGATACTTACTGCAGAGGTCAGAACCCGTATAAGTTCACATGCCAGCGATCATATACAGGGAAGAGAGAGCAAGAATTTCTTTGGCCTATACCAAGATCTGTATCGCCGCTATCCCGTCAATGGTTGCCCAAAAATCGAGCAGGAGCGCAGGAGTTTTCTTGAAAGCTTTCAGGCCGTGCGGCAAACGGGTAGGCCTACCTTGCGCGACTGGTTAAGTCAACGCGCCCATAATGCCAAACAACGGCAACAGATATCCCAGCAACTAGAAAAACACGGAAGCGAACTCTCAGTCGCGGTTTTCATTCGCACTGCCTGCAGACCGAGCGATGCATCGCTCGTCCAGAAAACCCTGACTAGCATAGACGCCTTGCTACCCCTGCCTCCGTTTATAGAAGTTCATCTCCTTGGAACGCAGTTCACGCAACCAGAGCAAGCCATTTAAGTATTCAGGCAAACCACATACTGACGACGAGCAAACAAGACGAACTGCTCGCCATCAACCGCTGGGCGCAGAAGGCACAGAGCCGCTGGTTCCTCGTGATGGATGCCGGAGAAGAATTGCTGCCCGCGGGCCTGCAGACCCTCCTGCTGGAAGTGGCGGCAGGGGAGCCATGCCATGCCATGTGCGCCGACGAGATCGTTGCCGCCGAAGACGGCACGCTAGGCACCATCTTTCGCCCGCAGTTCAATCTGGACATGCTGCTGTCCTGCCCGGCAGGCATGTCGCGGCATTGGATCTTCCAGAGAGAGGCATTTGCGGCGCTGGGAGGGTTCGATACCGCCTACGCCGACGCGGCCGAATTCGAAGTGCTGCTCCGCACCATCGAAACACACGCACAGCGGTGCTCGCGCATGCGGATGAGCCCCTGCTGATCACGGGGACGCCTCAACTCACGGCCAATGCCGCAGAAATGGCGGCGCTCGAGAAGCACCTCGCGGCACGCGGAATATGCGAATGCCCGCATCGACACGAGCCTGCCCGGCCCGCTACCAGATTCGCTACGGCCACGCAGACCAGCCCCTCGTCTCCATCCTCATTGCACCGACGCATGATCTGCCGCTGCTGCAAAGGTGCGTGGAACGGCTGCTGGAAAACACCAGCTATCCGCACTACGAACTCATCATCGTGGCCGCAGGCGGCGCTGACGAAGCCATGCGCCATTGGCTCGACAGCATCCAGAATCTGGGAACGGATCAAATCAGGGGTCATGCGCACGGCCGAAGGGCCAGAGCCGGCGGGGAAGCCATTCACGGAGCGACGTCCGGCGCCAAGGGCGATTATTTCGTCCTGCTGAACCCGACCACCGCCGTATTGAACCGCAATTGGCTTGACGAATTGCTCAATCATGCGCAGCGGCGGAAGTCGGCGTGACAGGAGCCAAGCTGGTTTCTGCCGACGGGCGGATACGCCAAGCGGGGCTGGTGCTTGGCCTGAATGGCGCTGCCAGCTCGCCCTTTCAAGGCACGCCGGCCCAAGAGCCCGGATACATGCACCGGCTGGAAATCGACCAGAACTACAGCGCCGTGTCCAGCGACTGCCTCATCATTCACAAGGCCATTTATGAATCGGTCGGCGGCATGGATGTGCAGAACTACCCATCGCACTTTGCCGATATCGATCTTTGCTTGAAAGTGCGGCAGGCAGGCTTCTTGACCGTCTGGACACCCCGCGCGCTACTCCTGCAATCGGAAGACGGGGCACGAGTCAATCCTATTGATACGGGCGGTGTGACATCAGCCGCAACGCAGCAAGAAGATTCGCTTTACAAGAAATGGCTGCCAGCGATTGCGCGCGATAGCGCCTACAACGCGAATCTATCCCTCTTCGACACTGGCTTCGAGGTGGAAACCGATGCCACCCGCCAACCGCCGCCCGCTGTCATGGCGCCCCTGTCCCGTGGTACTCGCTTACACCCGCGGACGCCGCCGGCTGCGGCCACTACCGGGTGATCGAGCCGGTGCGAGCCATGCACGAAAGCGGCATCGCCGACGCGCGCTTCAGCGGCCGCTACTTCACCCTGGAAGAGCTGGAGCGCCTGCAGCCCGACACCCTGGTGCTGCAGCGCCAGGTGACCGAGCAGCAGATCGGTCTGATCCAGCGCATCCAGCGACTGCGCCCGACCTTCATGGTGGCTGAGCTGGACGACTACCTGCCCAACCTGCGATGAAGAACGCGCACCGCCACGAGATGCCCAAGGACGTGCTGCGGCATCTGCGGCGCTCCGTGAGCCTGATGGACCGGTTCGTCGTGTCCACACCCGGCCCTGGCGGAAGCCTTCGCCGGCTTCCATTCCGACATGCGCGTAGTGCAGAACCGTCTGCCGCCCCGCTGGTGGCGCGGCCTGCAGAGCAGCCGGCGTGCCGGGGCGCGCCCGCGCGTGGGCTGGGCGGGTGGCATCAGCCACCAGGGCGACCTGGAACTGATCGTCGATGTGGTCAAGGCGCTGCACGGCGAGGTGGACTGGATCTTCTTTGGCATGGCGCCGGAGGCGATCAAACCCTATCTGCACGAATTCCACGGGCCGGTATCGATCGAGCGCTACCCCCGAACGCTGGCCAGCCTCAACCTGGACTGGCGGTCGCGCCGCTGGAGCAGAACCTGTTCAACGAGTGCAAGAGCAATCTGCGCCTGCTGGAATACGGCGCCTGCGGCTATCCGGTGGTGTGCAGCGACGTGCGGCCCTATCAAGGCGGGCTGCCGGTGACGCGCGTCAAGAACCGCTTCAAGGACTGGGTGGATGCGATCCGCATGCACACACAGGACCTGGATGCGGCCGCCGCGGCGGGCGACCGGCTGAAGGCGGCCGTGGAGAGCGACTGGATGCTGGAAGGCGCGAATCTGCAGGACTGGCTTGCGACCTGGCTGCCTGGACGGTTCGCAGAAATAACCGGCCGTTCGCGTGGCGGGGCTCAAGTGTGATGGCTACGCACCGATACCATTGATACGATTGTCTATCGCCCCGCCGGCCTTCGCTTCCTGCGAGGGCCTTTCATTCCCTGCCGCAGCGCCGCCTTCCATGTTCGTCATCATCGGTTACCCTCGTCTGCCTCGGCTGCATCCTTCGGCGTGTACATCGTGCATGGCGGGAACATCTCGGTCATCCTGAAGCTTTGCCGTTCGAGATCATCACCATTCTGGGCGGCGCGCTGGGCGCGTTCGTGGTGAACAACCAGCCCAAGGTGCTGAAAGCGACTCTCGCGGCGCTCCCCATGGCTTTCAAAGGCTCCAAGTACACCAAGGCGCGGTACATGGAACTGATGGCCATGCTCTATGAAATACTGCAGAAGGCCCGCAAGGAGGGCCTGATGGCGATCGAGAAGGATGTGGAAGCGCCAGGGGAATCCGAGATCTTCAAGAAATACCCGACCGTGGGAAGCGACCACCATGTGATCGAGTTCACCACCGACTACCTGCGCATGATGGTCTCGGGCAACCTGAACGCCCACGAGATCGAGGCGCTCATGGACAGCGAGATCGAAACCCACCATCAGGAGGCGCATGCCCCCATCGCCGCACTGGCACGCCTGGCGGGGCGCCCTGCCCGCCTTCGGGATCGTGGCGGCCGTGCTCGGGGTGGTGAACACCATGGGCTCCGTGGGACAGCCGCCCTCGGTGCTGGGCGGGATGATCGGCTCGGCGCTGGTCGGTACCTTCCTGGGGATTCTGCTGGCCTATGGCGTGGTGGAGCCGCTCGGCGGCCTGGTCGAGCAAAAGACTGAGGACGCATCCAAGGAACTGCTCTGCATCAAATCCACCCTGCTGGCGAGCATGCAGGGCTACAACCCATCCACCGCCATCGAATTCGGCCGCAAGGTGCTGTTCTCGGGCGACCGGCCCAGCTTCAGCGAGCTGGAAGAGCACGTGAAGGGCAAGAAGTAAGGGCGCGCCCAGCGCCGCCTGCCTGCATGAGCCATGGCTGAAAAGAAGCTCCAACCGATCATCATCAAGCGCGTCAAGAAGGGCGGCCATGCCGCCCATGGCGGCGCCTGGAAGATCGCCTATGCCGACTTCGTGACGGCCATGATGGCGTTCTTCCTGCTGATGTGGCTGCTGGGCTCCACGGCCAAGGGCGAGCTGCAGGGCATCGCCTCTTATTTCGCGTCGCCCATGAAGGTGGCGATGCAAGGCGGCGATGGCTCGGGCAACAGCTCCAGCATTCTCCCGGGCGGCGGCAACGACCTGACCAAATCCAACGGCCAGATGCGCCGGGCCGAGGCGGAAGCGGTGACTCGGCGCATGAGCGCCGAGGCGATACGGGCGGAGCAGGCCCGCCAGGACCAGGCCCGCATCAAGGTGCTTCGGGCCAAGATCGACGCGCTGATCACGGAAAACCCCAAGCTCAAGGAGTACCGTTCGCAGATCCGCCTCGACCTGACCCCGGATGGCCCTGCAAATCCAGATCGTGGGACGACCAGAACCGCCCGATGTTCGACAGCGGCAGCGCGCTGGTGAAGCCTTACATGCGCGACATCCTGCGCGAAATCGGTGCCAGCCTGGGCGGCGTCGAGAGCCGCATCAGCCTGGCCGGGCATACCGACGCCACGCCCTACGGCAACGGCGAGCGCGGATACAGCAACTGGGAACTGTCGGCCGACCGGGCCAACGCCTCGCGGCGCGAGCTGGTGGCGGCTGGCATGCCCGACTCCAAGCTGGGCCGCGTGGTCGGACTGGCGGCCAGCGATCCTCTGGAGCCGGATGACCCGAAGGCTCCGGTGAATCGCCGCATTACCATTACCGTATTGACGCGGGAAGCAGAGGAGCGCTTGCTGGGCAAGAGCACCAAAGCAACACCCACTCTGCCATCTGCTGCGGAAAAGCAGGAGAATGCCGCATCCGAGTCCCCGCCGTAACGACTTGTCACAGACGCTACGGCCCACGACACCAAGTACCGTAATTTCCGACCGAAAGGGTCCACAGTGACCACAGCCCTTCGTTTTTTGATCGTTGACGACTTCTCCACAATGCGCCGCATCGTGCGCAACCTGCTGAAAGAAAGCGGGTTCAACGATGCCGATGAGGCAGAAGACGGCGTCGCCGCCCTGAACAAGCTGCGCAACAGCAAGTTCGACTTCGTGGTCACTGACATCAACATGCCGAACATGAACGGCTTTCAGTTGCTGGCCGAGATCAAGAAGGACGACAAGCTCAAGCATCTGCCGGTGCTGATGGTGACAGCAGAAGCCCGCAAGGAAGACATCGTGGCGGCCGCACAAGGCGGCGCATCCGGTTACATCGTCAAGCCCTTCACCAAGGCTACCCTTGAGGAGAAGGTGAGCCTGATCCTCAAGAAGATGGGGCTGTGAGTCATGAAAACATCGGGCACCGCCGCGCTGGACGCGAACAACGACGAGGTCCACCAGAAAATCGGGCAACTCACGCGGCAGTTGCATGACTCACTCAATGAGCTGGGCTATGCCACCAAGCTGCGCGATTCGATGGGCGAGCTGCCCGATGCGCAGAGTCGTCTGTCCTACATCGCCCGGTTGACGGGCGAGGCGGCCGAGAAGGTGCTCAGCCGGGTCGAACTGGCCAAGGCTCAGCATGAGTACATCGCTGCCGAGACGCGCCGGGTAGTGAGCTCTCTGGTGGCCGACCCAGTGGCCGCCGTCGCCAAAGGCGAGATCTTCAACTTCATGACCGATGTGGAAAGGGTCACGAAGGAAGCCGACGTCCACCTGACCGAGATCATGATGGCGCAAGACTTCCTACGACCTGACAGGCCAGGTGATCGCCCGTGTGGTGACGCTGGCCGGCACCATCGAGCAGCAGCTGGTTCAGTTGTTGATCCAGACCGCGCCCCCGCAGGCCCAGCCTGTGGCGACCCCCGAGCCGCGCCGCGAGCAACTGCAGGGTCCGGTTGTGAACCCGGAGAGCACGCCCAACGTGTGGTGTCGAGCCAGTCCGAGGTGGACGACCTGCTGGCCAGCCTGGGCTTCTGAGCCGCCCCCCTCCCGTACGGAGCCCGTCACGGGACACGCGCAGCCTGCGGCCCCTTAATACGCCAAGGCCCTTGTTTATCAAGGGCCTTTTGCTATTTATTTTATAGCAAATGACTGCACTGAAGGCCCGGGGGCAAGCCCCTCCAGCCCCGCATGCCACCGGCCGGATTGGGCCCCCCTCCCCCCCGCTATTCGGCCTTTAGATCCGACGGCTGCTCACGACAATCGGCATGACCCAGAAGTCATGCCATGAGCTCCAGCCAAGACAAATCCCTACCCGCCACCGAGCAGCGCCTTCGCCAGGTGCGCAAGGACGGCCAGGCTGCGCGCTCGCGGGATCTGTCGCACATCGCCATCCTGGGCATGGGCGCCGTGGCGGTGCTGATGCTGATGCCCTAATCTCATCGAGGCATCTACAGCGCGCCCTGAGCCGCCAGCTCACCTTCAACGCCGAGACTGTTCACGCCTCCGGCAGGCATGCTCACGCGTCCTCTCGGAGATGGCGTTGATCGGCCTGGCGGCCTGCGTGGCCTTCGCCCTGCTCACCAGCACTGCGGCCATCGGCAGCGCCATCGCCTCCGGTGGGTGGGTCT
Organism: Prunus mongolica; assembly: GCA_030345395.1. Taxonomy (NCBI): domain Eukaryota; kingdom Viridiplantae; phylum Streptophyta; class Magnoliopsida; order Rosales; family Rosaceae; genus Prunus; species Prunus mongolica. The sequence goes on along the minus strand of JARJFA010000073.1, from coordinate 36,659 downwards.
ACAGCTTCAAACCCATCACGCCGCAGTTCGGCCGGCTCAATCCGCTCTCGGGCTTCGCCAACCTGTTTTCCAAACAGCAGATGGTGACGGGTGGGCAAGATGGTGCTGATGAGCGGCATCCTCGCCGCTGTCGCCTGGCACTTCATGAGCTCCAGCATCGAGAAAGTGGCCATGCTGGTGATGCAGCCCTCGCCCGTCGCCATCCGCCAGGCGGGCGAATGGATCACCTCCGGCATGGTGCTGCTGCTGCTGGTGGTGTTCATCGCCGCCGTGATCGACGTGCCGCTGCAGCTCTTCTTCTTCAAATCCAAGCAGAAGATGTCGCACGAGGAAGTCAAGCAGGAGCACAAGCAGTCCCGACGGCAACCCTGAGATCAAGGGACGCATGCGCCAACGCGCACGCGAGATCGCCAACCGTTCCAGCGTCGCCAACGTGCCCAAGGCCGACTTCGTGGTGATGAACCCGACCCACTACGCCGTGGCCCTGAAGTACGACGAAGCCACGATGAGCGCGCCGCAAGTCATTTCCAAGGGGCACCGACATGCTGGCTTACCGCATCCGCGACCTGGCCAACCAGCATTCCGTGCCGGTGCTGCAGTCGCCCATGCTGGCGCGCGCGCTCTACGCCAATGCCGACCTGGAGCAGCCCATTCCCGCCCAGCTCTACGCGGCCGTGGCGCAGGTGCTGGCCTACGTGTATCGCCTGAAGGCCGCGCTGCGCGGCGAAGGCCGCATGCCCGAACAGCAGCCCGACCCCTACGTACCGCCCGAACTCGATCCGCTCACGCGGACCTCTGCCGCCGCAAAGGCTGACGCACCATGAAAACGCCTTCGATGACCTCGGTCCGCCAGTGGGCGGGTGGCAATGCCTCCATGCTGCAGGGCATGTCCGCGCCGCTGCTGGTGGTGGCCATCCTGGCGCTGATGGTGCTGCCGATTCCTTCTTGGCTGCTGGACACCTTCTTCACCCTCAACATCGCCACCGCGCTGATGGTGATGATGGTGGCGGGGCCTACATGATCCGGCCGCTGGATTTCGCGGCCTTCCCGTCCGTGCTGCTGCTGACCACGCTGATGCGGCTGTCGCTGAACGTGGCCTCCACCCGGGTGGTGCTGCTCGAAGGCCACCACCGGCCCGGGCGCTGCCGGCGCGGTGATCGAAGCCTTTCGGCCACTTCCTGATCGGCGGCAACTTCGCCGTCGGCCTGATCGTGTTCGCGATCCTGGTGGTCATCAACTTCGTGGTGGTGACCAAGGGTGCCGAGCGTATCGCCGAAGTCTCGGCCCGCTTCACGCTGGACGCCATGCCCGGCAAGCAGATGGCGGTGGACGCCGACCTGAGCACCGGCCTGATCGACGAGAAGGAGGCCCGCCGCCGCCGCGCCGAAGTGGCGGAAGAAGCCAACTTCTTCGGTTCGATGGACGGTGCCTCGAAGTTCGTGCGCGGCGACGCAGTCGCCGGCATCCTGATCCTCATCATCAACATCGTGGGCGGCTTCGCCATCGGCATGCTGCAACACGACCTGTCGGCCTCCCAGGCGGCCAACAGCTACATCCTGCTGGCAGCGCAGATCCCCGGGCTGCTGATCTCGGTGGCCGCAGCCATGGTGATCTCGCGCGTGGGCAAGGAAGAGGACATGGGGCGCCAGATCGTGCAGCAGCTCTTCATGTCGCCGCGCGTGCTGGGCGTGACCGCCGGCATCCTGATCCTGCTGGGCGTGATCCCCGGCATGCCGCACGCAGTGTTCCTCATCATGGGTGCCGGGCTGGGCTACGGCGCCTGGCTCTTGATGCAGCACCAGAAGCGCCCCGCCCCGGTCGAGGAAGCCCCCGCCCCCGCCAGCGACGGCGAAGCCACCTGGGACGACCTGCAACCCGTGGACCTCCTGGGCCTGGAGCTGGGCTACCGCCTGATCGCACTGGTGGACAAGAACCGGCAGGGCGACCTGCTGACCCGAATCAAGGGCGTGCGCCGCAAATTCGCGCAGGAAGTGGGTTTCCTGCCGCCGGCCGTCCATGTGCGCGACAACCTGGAACTCAAGCCCAGCGCCTACCGCATCACCCTGCGCGGCGTGGTCGTGGGGAAGGCGAGGCCTTCCCCGGCATGTTCCTGGCGATCAACCCGGGGGGCATCACCACGCCGCTCATCGGCACGCCCACCACCGATCCGGCCTTCGGTCTGCCAGCGCACTGGATCGACGACCACCAGAAGGAAGCGGCACAAATGGCCGGTTTTACGGTCGTTGATTCGGAAACCGTCATGGCCACCCATTTGTCACACTTGATTGCAAGTGCAAGCAGCCAAGTTGCTCAGGCGTACCGAGACGCAGCAGTTTGGTTGAACACGTGACCCGCCTGGCCCCCAAGCTCATCGAAGAAGTCGTCCCGAAAATGGTCTCCATCGCCACGTTCCAGAAAGTCCTCCAGCTGTTGCTGGAAGAGTCTGTGCACATCCGCGATATCCGCACCATCATCGAAACGCTCGCCGAGCACGCCGGCAGCCATCAGCGATCCAGTGGAGCTGGCGCGCCGCGTGCGCATCGCGCTCTCGCCGGCCATCGTGCAGCAGATTTACGGCCCGGTGCGCGAACTGAACGTGATCGCCATCGAGCCCGGGCTGGAACGCCTGCTGGTGCAAGCCTTGGGCAACCCGGGCGGCTCGTCGCTGGACCCAGGCGTGGCCGACATCCTCACGCAGAAGGCGGCCGAAGTCGCCATGAAGCAGGAAGAACAGGGCCTGCCCGCCTGCCTGCTGGTTCCTGACCCCATCCGCAATTCCATCGCCCGCCTGGTGCGCCGCGTCGCGCCCCGCCTGCAGGTGCTCGCCCACAGCGAGATCCCTGAAACGCACACCATCCGCATCGGCCCGATCCTTAAAGGTGCATCCGTATGAACATCAAACGCTTCCACGCCCCCACCTCGCGCGAGGCTCTGGCCAAGGCGCGCATGGCATTCGGCGAGGGCACCCTCATCCTGTCGAACCGCCCCGTGGCGAACGGCGTGGAAGTGGTGGCGACGGCCGAGGACACGCTCTCCTCCAGCCTGGAGCAGGGCCAGGATTCGGCCTCCGCGCCGCTGGCACCCCCACCGGCCGCCAAGGTGGCCGCGCCCACGGCCCGGCGCCTGCACGAGCGCGCCTCCGACATGGCCGCCGAAACGCGCGCGCGCATGCCCTCGCGCCCGCAGCAGCCCCATAGCGGACGCGCGGTGGGTCGAGCAGGACACCGAGCAGCTGGCGATGAGCACGCTCTCGTTCCAGGACTCGTGCGCGAGCGCATGCTGCGCCGCCGCCACGAGGCGCTGAACGTGCGTCGGCCGCAGCCCCGATGCCGCAGGAGCCCCAGCGCCCCGCCTACGCGCCCGAGCCGCGCGAACGCTTGGTGGCGGCCCCACAGCCCGCCCCCGTGGCCCGCCACAACCCGCTGCGTTCCCATCCCCATGGATCTCCCCGAGCCGGCGCCCGCGCGCCGCGCAGCGGCCCCCCGCGCCGGCCGCTGCGTCGCAAGGCCTCATCAACGAGCTGCAGTCCATGCGCGAGCTGATCGAGGACCGCTTCAACACGCTGACCTGGCTGGGCCAGGCCCGGCAGGACCCGATCCAGTCCAACCTGATGCTCAAGCTCATCCGTGCCGGCTATTCACCCGCCCTGGCGCGCGGCGTGCTGGAGCGCATGCCCGAAGACCTCTCCGCCGGCCACGCCGTGCGCTGGCTGATGGAAGTGCTCGAGCGCAACCTGCGCACTGACTCGCATTGCCCCGCCCCATCTACGAAGAGGGCGGCATCTTCGCCATGGTGGGCTCCACCGGCGTCGGCAAGACACCACCACCGCCAAGCTGGCCGCGCTCTGCGCACGCATCCACGGCCCGGGCAGCGTGGGCCTGATCACCCCTGGACACCTACCGCGTGGGCGCCCACGAGCAGCTGCGCACCTATGGCCGCATGCTGGGCGTGGTGGCCCATCTCGCGCACGACCGCGCCGCGCTGCAGGATCTGCTCGGCCTGCTGTCGGGCAAGAAGATGGTGCTCATCGACACCACCGGCGTCGCGCCGCGCGACCCGCGCAAGCGCGATCTGCTCGACGTGCTGGATCTGCCCGCAGTCAACCGCCTGCTGGTGCTCAATGCCGGCTGCCACGGCGACACGCTGGACGACGTGCTGGGCGCCTTCAAGACAACGGGCGCACAGCAGGCGATCCTCTCGAAGGTGGACGAAGCCGTGAAGCTCGGCCCCGCCATTGACGCGCTGATCCGTCACCAGATGGTGCTGCGCGGCGTGACCAACGGTCAGCGCGTGCCTGAAGACTGGGAGACCGCCGACGCACACAAGCTCGTGAGCGCATCCATGCGCTCGCCCGCCAAGTCGGCGTTCGACCCAAGGCCGCCGACCTGAACTTCTTCTTCTCGCAGTCGCCGGAGCTGTCCGCCGAGAGAGGGCTCGCCGATGTTGCTTGATACCGGACTGCATCAGGGCGCGAGCCTGCTCAGCGTCACGCCGCAGGCCGACCTGCGCCTGCTGGCCGTGCTGAACCAGCCCGATGCCACCATGGGCCTGGAAACCCTCTGCAGATCTGCTCGGGCTTGCAGCGCCTGGGCTACCCCGTGGTGGTGCTGGACGGCACCGCCCGCGAAACCGACGACGCCCCGGGCCTGCAGCAGCTGCTGGCCGCCACCGACTGGCAGGGCGGCAGCCTCTCGCGCGGGGCATCGCATACCGAATCGCTGGCCGTAGTGCCCGCCGCGTACGGCATGCTCCAGGCTGGCCGGGCAGGCCGCTTGGAACGACACCTCGGTGCTGCAGCGCCTTTACCCGCTCTTTCGGGCCTACGCACTGGTGGTCGCCTACGGGTCACCTCAGGTGATGGCACCGCTGCTGCGCGGTAGCGCCGTGCTGCCGCTGGTCATGGCAGAACCGGGAGCACTGGGCGTGGAGCAAAGCTATCGCCAGCTCAAGCACATGGCGGTGCATGCGGGCCTGCAATGCACGGTGGCATCGGTGGTGCAGCCCGGCCCATCGGAAGCGCGCCGCGCCAATGCGGCCCGCGTGGCCCTGGATGCACTGCAAAATTGCGCCTCCATGCACCTGGGCCATGCGCCATGCACCACCATCGTGCGAGCCGGCAGCCCCCAGGACGTGCAGCGCCTGGCCTTGCAACTGCTGGAAAACGCATGCACCATGGGCACCGGCATGCCCGCCTTGCCCCCTTACCGCCACCCGGAGCCCGCCGCGCATTTCGTTCGGAGCCACTGACCTCCATGATGTACACCGCCAAAGGCCAGCTCGATCGCGATGCGCAGCTCCGCCAGCACGTTCCCCTCGTGCGGCGGATCGCACACCACATGATCGCCAAGCTCCCGCCCAACGTGGAGCTCGACGACCTCATCCAGGTCGGGATGATTGGCCTGTCCGAAGCCCTGTCACGGTACGAAGCCGCCCAGGGCGTGCAGTTCGAGACCTTCGCCAGCCAGCGCATCCGCGGCGCCATGCTCGACGAATTGCGTGAGGGCGACTGGATGTCGCGCAGTTCGCGCAAGAGCCAGAAGGACATCGAGCACGCCGTCCAGCGCATGGAGCAGAAACTCGGCCGCAGCCCCCTCGAATCCGAGATCGCAGAAGAACTCGGCCTCTCGCTGGCCGACTACCAGTCGCTGCTGGGCAAAGTGCGCGGCACGCAGCTGGTCTATCTCGAAGACATGAGCCGGGGCGGCGAAGACGATGACAGCTTCCTCGACCGACACGTGGCCGACAACGAGGCCGACCCGATGGCCGTGCTGCGCGACAGCGCCTCAAGGCCTCGCTGGTCGCCGCCATCAAGACGCTGCCCGAACGCGAGCAGTACATCATGGGCATGTACTACGAGCACGACATGAACCTGAAGGAAATCGCCGCCGTGCTGGGCGTGACCGAGTCGCGCGTCTGCCAGCTGCACAGCCAGTCCATCGCCCGGCTGCGCGCCAAGATGCGCTCGCACTGAGGACGGGCGCCCCGGCACTGCGGCCGGAACCACCCCAGAAGCACAAAGGCCGACGCATGTCGGCCTTTTCTCTTTTTCACGGGGCGCTGGGCACCCTATTGAGTCGGAATTCCTAAAACCCGGCGATCAGCCCGGACCGCGATAGATGCGGGCGGCGGTCTGGCCGCGGCTTTCCGCCGTAGGTCACCACGCCTGGCACGGGGGGCCAGAAGCGCTGCGGTCTGGCGCTCGGTCAGTGCCAGGCACGCGGCCAGCTGATCGCGCAGCAGGGGTAGGCGGGCGCCGATGGCACGAATGCGCTGGGCCTGGCCGTCGTCCGGCTGCACGCCGCTGCCGCCCAGCGCCTGAGCCAGTGCGGGTGGCGGCCGGCACGCAATTGAACCGCGGCCTTTTCAAGGGTGAGGGGGTCGGTGGCCAGCAATGCGTCCTGCACGGCCTGCAGCTGAGCCTCGACGGTGGAGAGAGTGGCTTCGAGGGACATGGGGCGAGTCTAGGGCGAATCGCCGGGCCGGGGAACGCGGGGAGATGGCCAGCGCGGCGGGAATCAGCCGCGGGAACGGGAGAAGGTCTCTTCGGCGTTGGCGAGCAGCTTGTCGGCAATGGCCTCGGCATCGACAGTGAATGTTCCGTTGTCGATGGCAGCTTTCACGGCCTTGACCTTGCCGGCGTCGAATTCAGCCGGGCCGCGCGCCGACGCATCCACGCCGCGGGCAGCGTTGGAGAACGTGACGGGCACACCGGCAGCCGCCGACGAGCCGGCGCTCTTTGCCACGGCTTCGGCTGCGGGCACGGGTGCCTTGGCCTGCTGCTGCTTGGCGGCGGCCTGGGCAATGGCGTTCCCGATGTCTGAGTTGTTTCCAATCTTCATAGCTCTCTCCACCACCCCGTCAGATGGGGGGCTCTGTAGCCATGTTTTCGGCCTGTCATCAGCGGACTTGAGGGCTTTATTGATGTCCGAACGTTACAAGGTAGCTTCTATCGTCCCATCCTGAGACACAGTCCCACTGATCACGCGGCCATTATCCATGCGCACACGAATACTCTGCCCTACCGCCCCCGCTGTGATGGCCTGGCCTGAGGACGTGACCGAGAAGCCGGGGCCCTGGGCCACGACCCGCACCTGGGTGCCGGCCTTGAACAGCTCGGGGGCGCGGATCATATTCTGACGCAGGGTCTGGCCCGCGAGCAAATAGCGCGAGGCGATCAGCCCCACCCAGGACTCCGCAGTGGCTGCCACCGGCGCCGTATCGGCCGCCCAGTCCACCTCGCTCTCCATGGCGTCGGCAGCAGTCAGCACGGTGCCCGCCGGCACATTGCCGGTCAGCACGAACGCGGGCCCCCACGCCTTGATGGTGACGGGCAGGAAAACGTTCCAACGCGTGGCGCCGTCCAGGCAGCGCAGGCCCAGGCGGGTGCGGCCCCAGAGGCGCGCGCCGATGGGCAGGTAGGGCTCCACCCGGTTACACGGCGCCAGGCGCAGGCGGGGGTCTAGTGAGCCCACGCTCACTTCCATGCGCAGCGGCATGGAGCCAGCCGCTCCTTGGGCCTGCGCAGCCTGCACCGCCTCGTTGAGCCAGCGGGCGGACAGCGTGCCCAGATCTCCCGCCGGATCGGCGGAGACTGCCGGCTGTGGTTGCTGCTGGGCCCCGGCCGCCAGCGCCAGGCCAGCGCCCAGCACCGCCGCGCCGGCCCGGCGCCACGCGCGAGAAAGGTATGACAGGGGATGGGGATTCATGGAAAGGGCCTCCTTGGGGCGGCTGCGCAACGGGGAAATGCAAACAGGACATACGGCAGGAGCCCCAGCTGGCCCTCGTTGCGTGCGGGCGGGCAGCGTCCATGCGTCACGGCAGTCACTGTAGGGCGGCAGCGGCACGCGCGATGGACCGAACTGCCCATCGTTTCCCGCGTTCTTCGCGCTTTAGAAAACCCGGGCCGATTCCACAATCGCTGCACGCCAAAAGTTCGCCTGGACCCTGGCACCCACCACACCGAGAGCGAGGACGCCATGCTCGACAAGATGACCAATCAACTGGATTTCCACGGCAACGCGCTGCTGCTGCGTTCCGAGCGCCAGCGTGTCATCGCGAGCAACATCGCCAACGCCGACACCCCCGGCTACGTGGCTCGGGATTTCAAGTTTGCCGATGCGCTGCGCGAGGTCTCGCAAGCTTCCAGCCCCACCTCGGAGCGCAATCAGCTGCGCCAGCAGAGCGTGAGCGATCCGCACCACATCCCGCTGCCGTCGCCCACCATCGGCAGCTTCGCGGGCGGCACGCTGGGATACGCCGTGGAGACCCAGCCCAGCCTGGACAACAACACCGTGGATATGGACCGCGAGCGGGCCGCCTTCATGGACAACGCCGTGCGCTATGAGGCCACGCTGCGCTTCATCAACGGCAATGCCAAGACCATGCTGAGCGCCATTCAGGGCCAGTGACCGCGTAGCCGCACCCGCCCACGCCCCGCAGAAAGAGCGACGACACCATGTCCATGTTCTCCATCTTCAACGTCTCGTCGAGCGCGATCAGCGCCCAGTCGCAGCGCCTCAACGCGGTGGCCAGCAACCTGGCCAACGTGGACGCCGTCGCCGGCCCGGACGGCCAGGCGTACAAGGCCCGGCAGGTGGTGTTCCAGACGGCCCCCATGGGCGGCGAAGGCGCGGCCGGCGTGCGCGTGAGCGCCATCGAGGAGAGCCAGGTGCCGGGCCGCCGTGTGCACGACCCGAGCAATCCGTCCGCCGACGCGGACGGCTACGTCACGCATTCCAACGTGAACGCGGTGGAGGAGATGGTCAACATGATCTCCGCCTCGCGCTCCTACCAGAACAACGTCGAGGTGATGAACACCGCCAAGACGCTGCTGCTCAAGACCCTGCAGATGGGCCAGTGAGCACCTCCGCCGCCCTGCCCCCACCCGCACGAAAGCACTCGCCATGATCCTCAACCCCGTCGGCTCGACCGCCACCGTCAATTCCGGCAGCTCCGCCAGTTCCACGACGGACCCGGCCGCCATGCAGGACCGCTTCCTGAAGCTGCTGGTCGCGCAGCTGAACAACCAGGACCCGATGAACCCGCTGGACAACGCGCAGATGACCTCGCAGATGGCGCAGATCAACACCGTCTCGGGCATCCAGACGCTGAACCAGACCATGCAGTCCATGGCGGCGCAGTTCTCCACCATGCAAACGCTGCAGGGCACGCAGATGATCGGCCGCTCGGTGCTGGCCGAGGGCAACAAGCTCAGCACCTCCAGCGGCGTGAGCAAGGGGCAGTTCGAGCTGTCCGGCGCTGCCGCCAACACGCGCGTGGAGATCGTCACGCCCGGCGGCGTGGTGGTCGGCACGGTGGAGATGGGCGCACAGGAAAAGGGCCGCCAGTCCTTCCAATGGGATTCGAGCAAGTACGCGGGCGACGTTTCGACGCTCACCTTCCGCGTCGCGGCCAGTGCCACGGACGGCACGTCGGTGCAGGCCACGACGCTGCAGGCCGCCAAGGTCGCCGGCACGGGCTCGAACAACGGAGCACTCACCCTCACGCTGGACACAGGCGACACCGTGGCCTACGACCAGATCCGCGCGGTGCTCTGAACCGCGCCCCCGCCCTCACCTGCACCACCGAATCGACCCGCCCCACACAGGAGCACACCATGAGTTTCCAGCAAGGCCTCTCCGGGCTGAACGCCTCCAGCAAGAACCTGGACGTCATCGGCCACAACATCGCCAACTCCGGCACCACCGGCTTCAAGGCGTCCCGCGCCGAATTCGCCGAAATGGTGGCCAATGCCATCGGCTCCGCAGGCGGCACCAACTCCGGCATCGGCGTGGAAGTGGCGGCGGTCGCCCAGCAGTTCAACCAGGGCAACGTCTCCGTGACCGGCAACAGCCTGGACGTGGCCATCAACGGCAACGGCTTCTTCACGTTGCAGCAGTCTGACGGCTCACGTGCCTACACCCGCGCCGGCAACTTCAAGCTGGACACCAACGGCAACGTGGTCACCAACAACGGCGCCAAGGTGATGGGCTACGCCATCGACCCGGTCACCGGCACACGTACGGCGAGCAACGCCATGCCGCTGCAGTTCCCGACCACAGCCCCCATTCCGGCCAAACAGACCGCGAACATCACCGCCTCGTTCAACCTCGACGCTCGCGCCGTCAACGCAGCAGGCGATCCCACGGCCACCCCGCCGGTGCCGGCCACGCCGCGCGCCACCTACGGCACCTCGATCAACGTTTATGACGGCCAGGGCGTTGCCAAGCCGGTGAGCCTGTACTTCTCCAAGAATTCGGCCAACACCTGGGACGTGTACGACTCGCTCGACACCACCGCAACGCCCGTGGGCCAGATCAGGTTCGACAGCAACGGCGCCATCGTCAGTCCGGTCGCGCCGCCACCGGCGAGCGGCTTCTCGCTGCCGCTGACCATCGCCCCGAGCCCGCCCAACCCCAATGGCCTGCCCAACTACCAAGTGCAGGTGAAGCTCGACCAGGTGACCCAGTTCGGCCAGAAGTTCGCCGTGTCCGACCTCAAGCAGGACGGCTACACATCGGGCCAGCTGACCGGCATCAACATCGAGAACAACGGCATGGTCATGACGCGCTATTCCAACGGCGTGACCCGTGCCGAAGCCCAGGTGGCGCTGGCGTCCTTCCGCAATACGCAGGGCCTCTCGGACGTGGGCAACAACAGCTGGGTGGAGACCTTCGAGTCCGGCCAGCCGGTGCTGGGCACGCCCACCGACGGCAACCTGGGTGCCTTGCGCTCCGGCGCGCTGGAAGACTCCAACGTGGACCTGACGGCCGAACTGGTCAACATGATGACCGCGCAGCGCAACTACCAAGCCAACGCCCAGACGATCAAGACGCAGGACCAGGTGCTGTCCACGCTGGTCAACCTGCGCTGACGCCTTTCCCGCAGCCCCCATCGCCACCTGACGGAGACATCGCATGGATCGCATGATCTACACCTCCATGACCGGCGCCAGCGCCGCCTCTCACCGGCAGGCGGTGCTGTCCAACAACCTGGCCAATGTGTCCACCGACGGCTTCCGCGCCGAGATGTCCACGTTCCGCTCGGTGCCCATCCAGGGCGGCGGCTCCACAACCCGCGTGTTCGGGCTGGAAGCCACCTCCGGCCATAACGACGCCCCCGGCCCGGTGCAGCGCACCGGGCGCAACCTGGACGCAATGGCCGTGGGCAAAGCCTGGTTCGCCGTGCAGGGCACGGACGGCACCGAGGCCTACACGCGCGCCGGCTCGTTCGAGGTGACGCCCACCGGCCAGCTGGTCACGCGTACCGGCCTGCCCGTGCTCTCCGACGGCGGCGGCCCCATCGAGCTGCCCCAGGGCGCCGACGTGACGCTCGGCTCGGACGGCACGCTCACCGCCACCATCGCCGGCCAGCGTCCGCAGGCCGTGGGCCGGCTGAAGCTGGTCACGCCGACGGAAGACGACCCGCTCAAGCGCGGCGACGACACACTGTTCCGTTCCACATCGGGTGATCCGCTGCCCGCCGACCAGAACGCACGCCTGCTGGCAGGCGCCACCGAAGGCTCCAACGTCAACGCGGTGGAGTGCATGGTCGGAATGATTGCGGCCTCGCGCCAGTTCGAGCAGCAAATCCGCCTCCTGCAGACCGCCGAGAGCGATGACAAGACCGCCGCCCAGTTGCTGAGCCTGAACGGCTGATGCACCCGGCAGCCCCCCACCGACAGCCCCAGGAATCGCCATGATCAATTCCCTCTGGATCGCCAAGACCGGCATGAGCGCCCAGCAGACGCAGCTGGACGTGATCTCCCACAACCTGGCCAACGTCTCCACCACCGGCTACAAGCGCAACAACGCGGTGTTCGAAGACCTGATCTACCAGAACCTGCGCCAGGTCGGCGCGCAAAGCACCGAGCAGAACCAGCTGCCCACCGGCCTGCACCTGGGCCTGGGCGTGCGCACCGTGGCTACCAGCCGCAACTTCACGCAAGGCAGCCTGCAACAGACGGGCAACCGGTTGGACGTGGCCATCAACGGCAACGGCTTCTTCGAGGTGACCATGCCCGACGGCACCATCGGCTATACGCGCGACGGCTCCTTCCAGCTCGACTCGCAAGGCCGCATCGTCAACTCCAACGGCTTGCCGGTCGCCAACGGCATCACGGTGCCGGGCAACGCGACCAGCCTCAACATCAGCGAGGACGGTATCGTCACGGCCACCCTGCCGGGCAACACGCAGCCCCAGCAGCTGGGGTCGCTGGCCATGGCCAGCTTCATCAATTCCGCCGGCCTGGAGCCGGTGGGCCAGAACCTCTACAAGGAATCGGCCGCCTCCGGCCAGCCCCAGCAGGGCACGCCCGGCACCAACGGCCTGGGCGTGATGCGCCAGGGCTTCCTGGAGTCCTCCAACGTCAACGTGGTGGAAGAGCTGGTCACGATGATCCAGACCCAGCGCGCCTACGAAATGAATTCCAAGGCCATCCAGACGTCCGACCAGATGCTGGCCAAGCTCGCGCAGCTGTGATGCGCTGCGCACCCGAAGGAAACACGCCATGAACCGCCTTGCCATCACCGGCGTCCTGCGCCTGGGCACCCTCCTGTCGCTGCTGGCAGCCGCCGCCGGCTGCGCCCCGCTCAATCCGCCGCCGCCGGTCGATCTGGTCTCCACCGCGCCGCCCATGATCGCGCCGCCGGTCCGCCCTACGGGCCCGGCCACCGGGAGCCTGTTCCATTCGGCCAGCTACCGGCCCGTCTTTGAGGACCGACGCGCGCGCCTCGTGGGCGACGTGGTCACTATCCAGATCGTGGAAAACGTGTCGGCCAAGCAGAACTCCACCTCCACGGTGGGGCGCACCTCCGACACCAAGGCCGGCATCACCGCGCTGCCGTTCATGGGTGGTGGCGCGCTGGGCAAGCTGGGCGTGGGCGCCACCAGCAGCAATGCTTTCTCGGGCAAGGGCGGCACCGAAAGCACCAACACCTTCACCGGCACCATCACCACCACCGTGGTCGAGGTGCTGCCCAACGGCCACCTGGTGGTAGCCGGCGAAAAGCAGATCGGCGTGAACGAGAACGTGGACGTGATGCGCTTTTCCGGCACGGTGGACCCGCGCTCGCTGCAGCCGGGCAGCGTGGTCAGCTCCACGCTCGTGGCCAATGCACGCCTGCAGTCGCGCGGCCGCGGCGCGCAGAGCGAGGCGCAGGCCATGGGCTGGCTCTCGCGCGCGTTCAACTCGGTCGCGCCGTTCTGACTGAAGCGCCCCGGCCGAAATGGCCGGCGGGCGCGCATCACTTGCTACGTTATTCATAGCTGCGAGCGCCCACTGAATGGGCGCTCGCAGCCGTTTTTGCCAGGATATCGGGCAAGGCGCGCAACAGCGCGCCTTGCCGGCAATTGGCGGGTGAACCGGCGTCTTTTTCGGGATTCCCCGAAACGCCCCGCTTTCACAATCGAGCCCATGAAAGCTCTGACCGCCCCTTTCGCCTCCGGCTCGCTGCGCCATGCCAGCCTTCCGCGCGCCCGCCTGGCGCTGGCGTCGCTGGCGATGCTTCTGGGCGCGCTGCTCGCAGCCCAGCCTGCGCATGCGCTGCGCATCAAGGAGCTGGCGGCCGTGCAGGGGGTGCGCAGCAACCAGTTGACCGGCTACGGGCTGGTGGTGGGCCTGGACGGAACGGGCGACCAGACCACGCAGATGCCCATCACCACGCAGGCCATGTCCAATTACCTGCAGCAGATGGGCATCAGCCTGCCGCCAGGCACCACGGCGCCGCAGCTCAAGAACGTGGCGACGGTGATCGTCACCGCGCAGCTGCCGGCCTTCGCCCAGCCGGGCCAGAACATCGACGTCGTCGTCTCCTCGATGGGCAACGCCAAGTCGCTCAAGGGCGGCACGCTGATCGCCACGCCGCTGCGCGGTGCCGACGGAGAGATCTACGCGCTGGCCCAGGGCAACCTGGTGGTGGGTGGCGCGGGCGCTGCCGCTGGCGGCAGCAAGGTGCAGATCAACCACCTGAGCGCGGGCCGCATTCCCGAGGGCGCGCAGGTCGAACGCGCAGTGCCCACGCCGCTCAACGATGGCGACACCATCAGCCTGGGCCTGAACTCTTCCGACTTCCAGACCGCCCGCAAGGTGGCCCAGACCATCAACAGCCGCCTGGGCCCGGGCACGGCCACCGCGCTGGACGGCCGCACGGTGCAGGTGCGCGCGCCGCAGGACCCCGGTGGCCGCGTGAACTTCATCGCCGAGCTGGAGGAGCTGCCCGTTCCCGACTCCGTGCCATCGGCCAAGGTGGTCATCAACGCCCGCACGGGCTCCATCGTGCTGAACCAGGCCGTGACGCTGGGGCCCTGCGCCATCGCGCACGGCAACCTGTCGATCAGCATCAGCTCCACGCCCGTCATCAGCCAGCCTGGCGCCCTGTCGCAAGGCCAGACCGTGGTGGCGCAAAAGAGCGACATCCAGGTCAAGCAAGAGGGCGGCAAGGTGCTGGAGATGCCTGCATCGCCGCAGCTGGCCGACGTGGTGCGCGCACTCAATTCGCTCGGTGCCACGCCGCAAGACCTGCTGGCCATCCTGCAGGCCATCAAGGCCGCCGGCGCGCTGAACGCCGAACTGGAGGTCATCTGACCATGACGTCGGGACCCCGTCCTTCCCTTCCGCTCCGCTGCGCCGCCGCCCGCCGGCCGGCGCGTCGCTGAGCCCCTGCAGGAGCGCATGCCATGGCCCTTTCCTCCGCCCTGTCCACCGCACCCTCGCCCTCCATGTCCAGCCAACAGTCGCTGGCGGTGGATGCGCGCTCGCTCAACGCGCTGAAGATGCAGGCGGGCAAGAACAGCCCCGACGCCGCCAAGGAAGCGGCCAAGCAGTTCGAGTCGCTCTTCATGCGCGAGATGATCAAGAGCATGCGCGAGGCGACGATGAAAGCCGGCCTGCTCGAAGGCGCCGAAGGCAACATGGCCAGCGACATGTTCGACCAGCAGCTGTCGGTGCAGATGTCGGGCCGGCCCGGTGGCCTCTCCGAAGCCATCCAGCGCCAGCTGACCAAGCAGATGGGCGGCGACACCGAAGCGACCCTGGTGCCCGGCTCCACGCTCGGGCTGGACGCCAGTCTGCGCCTGCGCAGCAACGGCGTGCGCTCCAGCTCTGCGTCCGCCCCGGTGGATGCAACGGCGCCAGCGCCCAAGGGCCGCGAAAAATTCGTGCAGCACCACCGCGCTGCCGCCGAGCGCGTGGCGCAGGAAAGCGGCATCCCCGCCAGCTTCATGCTGGGCCAGGCCGGCCACGAGACCGGCTGGGGGCGCGCCGAGATCCGCACCAGGGAGGGCGGCAACTCGTTCAACCTGTTCGGCATCAAGGCCGGCAAGGGGTGGACGGGCAAGGTCGCCGAAGTCACCACCACCGAATACGTGGGCGGCGTTGCGCGCAAGGTGACGGCCAAGTTCCGCGCCTACGATTCCTACGAGGACTCGTTCAAGGATTACGCCAATCTCATCAACGACAACCCGCGCTACGAAAAGGCTCGCGCCAAGACGCATTCGGCCGTGGCCTACGCGGCCGAGCTGCAGAAGGCCGGCTACGCCACCGACCCGCAATACGCCCACAAGCTCAGCCGTGCCATCCAGAGCACGCTGAACGTGGCGCCCACGAGTGTGGCGCGCAACGTGTCGCAGACGCAGGTGTGATCGAGGAACTGACTCCATGAGCCTGCTCAACGTCGGAGGCCGCGCGCTGCTGGCCAACCAGGTGGCCCTGCAGACGGCCGGCCATAACATCGCCAACGTGAACGTGGCCGGCTATTCGCGCCAGACGGTGTCGATGCGCACCGTGCAAGGCCAGTTCACGGGCGGCGGCTACATCGGCCAGGGCGTGGACATGCAGACGATCCAGCGCAACTACAACGAGCTGCTGACCAAACAGTCGGCAGCTGCCGGCTCCGTCCAGCAGGCCGATGCCGTTCGCGCGCAGCGGCTGGCGCAGGTGCAGGACATCTTCAAGGGCGGCGCCTCGGGGCTGGGCGCCTCCATCACCGACATGATGAATTCGCTGGCCGACGTGGTGGCGGCGCCCAGCGACATCACGGCGCGCACCGTGACGCTGACGCGGCTCAACGAAATGGCCGGCCGCATCCGCTCGGCGGCCGACCAGCTGGGCGAGGTGCGGTATTCGGCCGTGCAGCAGCTCACGGGCAACATGGAAAAGATCAACGCGCTGGCCAAGAGCGTGGCCGACGTGAACGAGCAGATCGCCCGCACCAAGGGCAACGGCCAGACGCCCAACGACCTGCTGGACTCGCGCGATCAACTCATCCGCGAGCTGAACCAGTACGTGCAGACCTCGCAGGTGGCCGCCGACGACGGCACGGTGGGCCTCTTCGTGGCGGGCAGCCAGCCCCTGGTGCTGGGTACCGTGGCGACCACGCTGTCGGTGCAGGAGTCGTCGCAGTTCCCCGGCAGCGGGCAGATGCGGATGTATTTCAAACCGCCCGGGCGCAACGTCCGTCGAACTGGATGAAGGCATGCTGGGCGGGGGCGAAGCGCCGGGCCTGCTGCGCTTCGTCAACAACGACCTGGCCGAGTCCAGCAACCTGCTGGGCCGCATGGCCCAGGGCATCAGCATGTCCATGAACGCCCAGCAAAAGCTGGGCCTTTCGCTGGACGGCGTGCCCGGCAAGGCGCTGCTGACCCAGCAAACCTCCGCCCAGGCCTACACCACCGGGACCGCACAGGGCTCGGTGGGCTTTTCGGACCCCACACGCTTTGCCGCTTCGAACTACGAGGTGCGCTTCAGCACGCCGCCGGGCGGCCAGGTGGTGCGCCTGTCTGACGGCCAGGCCACCAACTTCACCGACCTGACCGACCTGTCGAGCAAGACCATCGACGGGCTGCAGTTCAACCTGACCACCGCCGGCACGGCCGGCGAGCGCGTGCTGTTCCAGCCCTTTGCCACGGCAGCGTCCAACCTGCAGGCATCCATCTACTCCCCGCGCGACCTGGCCGTCGCGAACCCGATCAACGCCTCGATGGCCGCCTCCAACGCCGGCTCGATGCAGCTGGCCTCGCTCAAAGCCACCGGCCGCCAGCGCGATGCCGCCACGGGTCAGATCGTCTCGACCGGCACCCTGAACCTGCCGCCCTCGCCCACCGCGCCGGCCACCACCGGCGGCGGCGTGAAGCTGAGCTTCGTGGCCGGGCCGCCCTCGGGCTACACCGTCTCGGGCACCACCACGCGGCCGCTGAGCGTGGACCCCGCGGCCGCCTATACTCCGGGCGTCACGGTGGTCCCCTACACCTCGGGCCAGCCCATCGAGATCGACGGCTGGTCCATCACGCTGCAAGGCGCGCCCAAGGACGGCGATTCGGTCACCGTCGGCAATTCGCGGGACGCGCAGTTCGGCGACGCCTTCACCCGCAATGCCGGCAACGGCAAGGCGCTGATGGATCTGCGCGACGTGAAGATGTTCGACGACTCCACGCTGAGCGACGGCTATGCCAGCCTGATGGCCCAAGTGGGCACGCGCACGCAGAGCGCCCAGTACGCCGCCAACCTGTCCTCCTCCATCGCCAAGAATCTGGAGGCCGACCGCACTGCGGTCTCGGGCGTGAACCTGGACGAGGAAGCCGGCAAGCTGATCCAGTACCAGCAGGCCTATCAGGCTTCGGCCAAGGTGCTGCAGATCGCTCAGAACGTCTTCGACAGCCTGATCCAGACCATGGGCCGCTAAGGGCCGGCGCAGGCAAGCATGCAGTCCACCGCACGGAGCATCACATGACCAATTTCTACCGCGTCGGCACGGCCAACATGTTCGACGCGACGCTGACGAACCTCAGCGCACGACAGACCAACCTGGCCGACCTGCAGGAAAAGCTCACGTCAGGCAAGCGCGTGGTGCGGCCCAGCGACGACCCGGTGGCCTCGGCGCAGGCCGAGCGCTCGCTCACGCGCATCTCGCGCATCCAGACCGAGCAACGCGCGCTGGAGATCCAGCGCAATGCCATTTCACAGGCGGAATCCACGCTGGGCGATGCGGTCGGCATCATGCAGGAAATCCGCCAGCTGACCGTAGCCGCAGGCAGCGGCACCATCAAGTCCGACGACCGCGTGACCTACGTCAAGCAGATCGCCAGCCTGCGCGAACAACTGACCGAAGTGGCCAACCGCAAGGACACCAACGGCATTCCGCTGCTGGGCGCGCTCGGCAGCCAGCTGACGCCCTTCCTTGGGCCGCAATCGGGTGTGCCCGACTACTCGTTCGCCGGACAGCCCGGCCAGGGCGCCAGCACCGGCACGGCCCTGACCAGCACGCTGGACGGCCAATCCGCCTTCATGTTCGACGTCAAGCGCGACGGCGTGTACACCGCCACCATCAGCGACGTGCCCAACGGCCGCACCTTCACCACCGACGCAGTGAAGGTCTCCGATCCCAGCCAGCTCACGGGCAACGACTACCAGATCACCTTCAACCCGGTCGGCCCGGGGGCCACCCCCGGCACCACCAGCGCCACCTACACCATCACCAACCTCACCACGAACACCACCTCGGCCCCGGTGACGCTGCCGGACTACCCTTCCGACAAGCCCGCCACCATTGCGGTGAGCGGCGTTCCTGGCATGAGCGTGACCATCAACGGCACGCCGGCCGCGGGCGACCAAGTCACCCTCAAGCCCAGCGCCAGCATCTTCAGCAGCATCGACTCGGCCGTGCGCAACATCGGTGGCGCCATCAACAACAACGGCTCCACACAGGCCGTGGGCCAGGCACTGGCCGCCATCGACAAGGGGCTGGACCAGCTGCACAACATGCGCGGGTATGCAGGAGAGCTGCTCAACCGCGCCGACCGCATCACCGGCGACCAGCAAAACCGCTCGATCCAGCTGGAAGCCGACCGCTCCCGCGCCGAAGACCTGGACATGGTCCAGGGCATCTCGGACTTCCAGAACTCGCAGATCGGCTACGAGGCCGCGCTCAAGTCTTACGCACAGGTGCAGAAACTCTCGCTGTTCAACTTCATCAGCTGATAACGCCAGCTTTACCACTACAGTGCGTCGGAGCCACGATGCGCTGCGACGTGGCGCCCCAAGCCCCGGCGCTCGGCTACCGGGCGAGCCCGCCGGCAGCCGAGCGCCGGGCCCGTGGTTTTCCCACATCAGGCCGCGCACCCGCATGCGGCATGGTCTCTGACAATGCGCCATCATCCGGCGCACCGGACAGCATCACTCCATCCCATGGCTCAATCCGTTCTCGGCAATCTCGTTCTCGGCTACCGCCCCCTGTGGAACGCACAGCGGCGGCTGGCGGGCGTGCAGCTCTACGTGCAGAGCGACGGCAGCACCGCCGTCGATGCACCGCACCTGCTGCGCACCCTGCAGGAGCTGTGGTCCTCGCATTCGCCACGGCTGCTGCTGTCGCCGCAGAATCGCCAGCTGCTGGCCGACCTGCTGGAACAAGCCCCCGCAGGCAGCCCCTGGATCGAGGTGCGCGGCGAGTGGCTGCAGCAAGACGCGGCCCTGCATGCTCGGCTTGAGGCCGCCCACCGCCGCGGCCTCAAACTGGTCTGGCGCGGCGGGGTGGAGCAACTGCCTGAGCCGGCCGTGGCCGGCTGCTTCGACAACAGCCTGCTGAGCCTCTCGCCCGCCGACGCGGCCACCGCGCTGCAGGCACGCGCTGCGCACGCCACCGCCCAGCGCCAGGCCGCCCGCGCTCCCACCGGACCGGCCAGCCCCGTGATCGACGGCCAGATGTACGAGAACCTCGCCAGCCGCGCGCTGATGCAGCACTGCCTGGACGAGCACCGCGCCGTCGCCGTGGCCGGCTGGCCACTGGAGGACGTGCTCTACAGCATGCGCCACCACCCGCTGCAGCCCGCGCATGACACGGTTCACGCGCTGATGCGCGCCATCGATGCCGAACAGTCGCTCGACGCCTTTGAACACATCCTGGGCGAGGACCCGCTGCTGGCCTGGCGCTTCATGGTCTATACCAATTCGGCCGCACTGGGCCTGCGCACGGGCATCGATTCGCTGCGGCGCGGCCTGGTGATGATGGGCTATGGCTCGCTGCAGCGCTGGCTGTCGGACCAGCTGCCGCACTGCGCCACCGAGCCCGACCTGCGCCCCATCCGAGAATCCATGGTGCTGCGCGCGCGGCTCACCGAGCGCCTGCTGGACGCCGGCGTGGAAAACGAGCTGCGCAGCGAGGTCTACATGTGCGGCCTTTTTTCGCAGCTCGACGACCTGCTGGCCGAACCGCTGGGCACCATCCTGCGCCGCCTCCCTCTTTCTGAGCGGATCTACGACGCCATCGTGCTGCGCACCGGCCCCTACGCCGCCAGCCTGGACATGGCCTGTGCGCTGGAGACCGACGACATGGCAGCGATCAGCCAGCTGGCCGAAACGCACGAGATGGACCTGGAGGCCATCAACCGCGCCCTGCTGCGCATGTTGGCCGACCTCGGAGCCTAGGGCGCTCGGACACGCGGCCCGGCCGTCAGAGCTGCGTCGCGAGCAGCGCCTCGAAGCGTGGTGCCGGCACCGGCCGGCTGAACAGGAAGCCCTGGAACTCATGCACGCCCCGCGAGGACAGCCACTGCAGCTGGCCCTCGGTCTCCACGCCCTCGGCAACCATATGCAGGCCAAGGATGCGGCACATGGAGATGATCAGGTCGGTGATCGGCGCGTTGTCCGCGATGCTCTGGATGAAAGTCCGGTCGATCTTCAGCGTCTGCAACGGGTAGCGCTGCAGATAACCGAGATTGGAGTAGCCCGTACCGAAATCGTCGATCGCGATGCGAAAACCCTGCTGCCCGAGTTGCTCCAGCGTCTGCACCGTCTGCTTGTCGTGCCCCAGCAGCATGGACTCCGTGATCTCCAGCTCGAGGGCGCTGCAGTCGCCGCCCCAGCGCTCCAGGATTTCCATAAAACTGTCGAGCAGTTGCGCATCGGCCAGCTGACGCGGCGACAGGTTGATCGATATCAGCAACGGCCAGCCCTGGGCCGCCCACGCCACCTGCTGGCGTACCGCGTTCTCCAGCACGAACCGCCCCACCGCCAGGATCAGCCCCGACTGCTCGCACAGCGGAATGAAATCTCCCGGGGGGACCAGGCCGCGCTGCGGATGGTTCCAGCGCACCAGCGCCTCGGCACCAACGATACGTCCGCTGGCGATATCCAGCCGAGGCTGGTAATACACCTCCATCTCGCCGTTCTCCAGCGCGCGGCCGAGCTCGACCTCCAGCGCCAGGCGCATCTGCGCCTTGACCGCCAGATCTGCGGAGTAGCGCGATATGCCGTCGCGGCCCCGCTCCTTGGCGCGGTACATGGCCATGTCGGCGCGCCGCAGCAGCTCGCCGATGGAAAGGCCGTCATGGGGAAAGATGCTCAACCCGACGGAGGACGTGACGCGAACCGGGGTCTGGCCGAGGATGAAGCTGCGCGAGATGCTCTTGCGGATGCGCTCGATCGGCGCGCTCGCTTCGTTCACGACACCTTCGGTCGCCAGTAGCACCAAGAACTCATCTCCACCCAGCCGGGCGATCAAATCGCCCTGGCGGGTTTCCGAGCGCAGGCGCCGGGCGATCTCGACCAGCAACTGATCGCCCGCCGCATGGCCCAAGGAGTCGTTGACGTCCTTGAAGTGATCCAGGTCGATGAACAGGAGCGCGGCCTGCCGGCCGCTTCTGCCGAGGACCTCCAGGGCCGGCTGAAAGCACGCCACCAGCGAGCTGCGGTTGGGCAGCCCCGTCAGCGGATCGTGCTGGGCCAGGTAGTGCGCGTGGCTTTCCGCATCCTTGACGTCGCTGACATCCACCTCGCTGAGCAGCCAGGCCGGAACGCCGGTCACCGCATCCCGGCAACGCCGTACCGATATCTCGTGCCAGCGTTCGCCCTGACGGGTCTGCACCTGGGCCACGATGCGCGCCTCCCCCTGCCGGCGCAGCGAAGCGCGCAGGAGCGCACGCTGGTGGCGGTCGATGATGTAGTTCAGCCCGCCGGGCCGCGGCTCGGGCAGTCGGTCACGTGCGGCGGGATTGCGGTAGAGCAGGCGCCCACGCGGGCCATACATCGAGATCATCACCTCGGTGTGCAGCAAAGCCTCCACACTGCGGATCGACTCCGGATCGGACGGCTGTTGCCGGTCCATCGCCTCGCAGAAAAGCGCCATGCGGCCATCCGCCAGCCGGTGACCGCAGAAGACCATGTGCAACGTCAGCGGCTGGCCATTCGGGTACAGCGTCCACTGCTCGGTGAAGCGCGCCGTGGAATGCTCGAAATCCTGCTGGTACTGCCGCAGGCGACGGGCCACGGCCGGCGACATGTCCGCGCCCATGTCGCGACTGCACAGCTCATCCAGGGACGCCGCATTCCAGATCTGCAACGCCAATTGATTGGCCCAGACCATGCGGCCACGGTCGATGTCGAACACCCACACGGCATGGCTGATGAGTTCCAGCACGCCGTACGCCTCCAGCGGCTGGCCCGGGCCGGGCGCCGCCTCGGCTCCGGGCTGCGCGGCGCCGGAGCGCCCCGCTTGCGCCCCGCCGGGTTTCATGGCGTCGGGCAAGAGCATGGGATCGCGCCGCCCGCTGGCAGCGCCCCCCGGGCCGACTCGCACTGATGGCCCGCCCTCGCGGTGACATGAAGAATCCGTCTGTGGTTCATCGCGTGTTTCCCTCCATCGTCCTCAATCATGACGCGTTGTCCGTGGCCCCGCTCCCTGGCCGAGCGGCGCACGGTCAGCACGCGGGCCCGGAAGCACGAGCGCCACGGCCGCTGCACGTCACACGGCATGGGGCGAGCTCGCGGCAGATCATCCACCGACGCCAGGCAGCACGACGGAAAAATTATCTGCCAACACCCGATCCAGCAGGCTTGGCTCCCTATCGGGACTCGGCCGGGGGCCGGCTCGGCGCGCCCCGCCTCAGCGCGGCCCCGCCCGTTCCTTCATCACCCGCGCCCACACCTTCCAGAACGCCACGTCCTGCGTGGTGGTGAAGTTGATGCGCATCAGCGTGCAGGGCTGGCGCGTGGCGTGAAAGAGTGCGCCAGGGGCGATGAGATAGCCCTCGTCCAGCATGCGCTGGGCCAGCATGTCGGTATCCACGCCCGTCTCCACCCAGCCAAAGAGCCCGGCCGGCTCCGACGCGAAGCGGCAGCCCGCCTCCAGCGCCAGCTGCACGCTGCGCGCGCGCGCCTGCGCCAGGCGCTGGCGCATGCGGTCGGCGTGGCGGCGCAGCTGGCCCTGGTCGATGCAGAGAGCCAGGGCCTTTTCCAGCAGCGAGGGCGTGGTCAGGGTGGACAAGAGCTTGGTGTCCAGCAGCCGCTCGACCAGCGCGGGCGGTGCGGCCAGATAGCCCACGCGCCAGTTGGGCGCGAGGATCTTGGCGAAGCCGTTCACGTAGATGGTGCGGCGCAGCCCGTCCAGCGCGGCCAGCCGCGTGGCGTGGTCGGGCGCGATGTGGCCGTAGGTGTCGTCTTCGACGATGTGGAAGTCGTGGCGCTGCGCCAGCTGCAGCACCTGGTGCGCTCGGCCTGGCGACAGGCTGTAGCCCGTGGGGTTGTGCAGCACGCTCACGCTCACGAAGAGCTTGGGCGCGTGTGCCTCGCAATAGCGCTGCATCACGGCCAGATCGGGCCCCTCGGGCCCGCGCGGCACGGGCAGCACCCGCATGCCCAGGGCGTCGAGCCGGGCGAACTCCACCGACCAGCCGGGCTCCTCCACCATCACCGGATCGCCCGCCTTCAGCAGCGTGCGGCTCACGATGTCCAGTGCCTGGGTGGCACCCACGGTGGTCATGATCTGTTCGGGCTGCGCATGCACGTTGATGGCCGTGAGCCGCCGCGACAGCGCCTGGCGCAGCGCGGTGTCGCCCATGGGCTCGCCATAGCTCAGGGAGCCGTCCTGCAGCGACCGGCTGCCGGTGATCTTGCGCACGGCGGCGGGCAGAAAGCGCGCCTCCTCCAGCCATTCGGGCGGAAACACGCCCGTGCCGGGCTGCGGCAGCGACGAGGCCTGATGGAACATGCCGCGGATCAGCGCCGTGGCGTTGATGTGCGAGCCCGACACGCGCACACCAATGCTGCCCAGAGGGGACGGGAGGCTTGCTACGCTATTAATAGCAACCTGCCCAGGTGAATCTTGGGCTGCAGGCGATTTTTGCAGATAGTCGCGCACGAAGAAGCCGCGCTGGGGCCGCGCCTCCACCAGGCCCTGCGCCAGCAACTGGTCATAGGCCGAGACCACGGTGTGGGGGCTCACGCCCTGCTGGCGCGCGCATTCGCGCACCGAGGGCAGGCGCGCGCCGGCCGGCAGCAGCCGCGAGCGGATGCGTTCGGCAAAGCGCTCGGCGAGCTGTTCGGTCAGGGTACGGTCGGAAGAGCGAGTGAGCATGGGTGCGGCATGGGTCGGCAGCTGTGCCGCTACATGAGCCAATACAGATCATGCAACTGCAACACTGTCTGTACTGGAACTGTAATGGAATCAATCCTACAGTGACTTCACGGTGTCTGCATGACATCCGTCAACGACCGCCACACCGAACGCCCCACTCGCCATGCCCTTCGTCGAATTCACCGCCCTGCTGGCCCTGGCCACGGCCATGAGCTTTTCGCCCGGCCCCAACACCACCTTGTCCACGGCGTTGGCGGCCAACCGGGGACTGCCGGCCGCCATGCGCTTCGTCTGCGCCGTGCCGGTGGGCTGGACGGCGCTGCTGCTGCTCTGCGCAGGCGGCCTGGGCGCACTGCTGGTGGCCGCGCCGCTGCTGCGGCTGGCCGTCAAGGCGGTGGGCATCGGCTATCTGCTGTATCTCGCTTTCAAGCTCGCTCGCAGCGGCCGCATGTCGCAGGCCGATGCGGCCCGGCTGAACGTGGGCTTCTGGCAGGGCGTGGGCCTGCAGTTCCTCAACATCAAGGCCTGGCTGCTGGCCCTCACCCTGGTGGCCGGCTGGATCGCTGGTCGCCCCGATGCGATCCCGCGCCTGGCCTGGGTCACGCTGGTGATGCTGTTCTTCGCCTTCGCCAGCAACCTCGCCTATGCCGCTGCCGGCGCGCTGCTGCGCCAGTGGCTGGCCCAGGGCCACCGGCTGCTCTGGTTCAACCGCGCCATGGCCGCCGTGCTGGTGGCCACCGCCGCCTGGATGACCACAGCCTGAGCCGTCACCGCACGCCCACCCCAGAGAACAAGGCCCGCCATGGCAACTGCCGCATCCTCAACCGCCCCGCCGCCGGGCCCAGCCGCGGCCCCAGCGCGCGCCAGCGCCGAAACGCGCGGCCTCTGGCTCGGCCTGCTGGGCGTGGCGATCTTCGCGCTCACGCTGCCGATGACGCGGCTGGCCGTGGGCTCGCCCGAGGCGCCGCAGATGAGCGCCGTCTTCATCGCCATGGGGCGTGCCGCCGTCGCGGGCCTGCTCTCGGCCGCGCTGCTGCTGGCCCGGCGCGCGCCGCTGCCGCAGCGGGCGGACTGGCTGCCGCTGGCCGTGACGGCAGGCGGCGTGGTGTTCGGCTTTCCGCTGCTCACCTCGCTGGCGATGCGCCAGGTGCAGGCGGTGCATGCCAGCGTCATCGTCGGCCTGCTGCCGCTGGCCACGGCAGCGGTGGCCGCGCTGCTGCACCGGCAGCGGCCTTCGAGCGGCTTCTGGCTCTGCGCCATGGCAGGCACTGCCCTGGTGGTGGCCTTCGCCGTGCTGCGCTCCGGCACCGCGGGCCTGGCACTGCACCCGGCCGATCTGCTGCTGATGGCGGCCATGCTCTGCGCCGCCGTGGGCTACGCCTTCGGCGCGCGGCTGTCGCAGCGCATGCGGGCCGATGCGGTGATCTGCTGGGCGCTGGTCATTTCGCTGCCGCTGTCGGCACCGCTCGCAGCGCTGTCCTGGCCGCAGGCTCCGCTGCCGGCCACGGCCTGGGGCGCGTTCGCCTATGTGTCGATCGGCTCGATGTGGCTGGGCTTCTTCGCCTGGTACCGCGGCCTGGCCCTGGGCGGCACGGTGCGCGTGAGCCAGGTGCAGCTGGTGCAGCCCTTCCTGGGCATGCTGGCCGCCGTGCCGCTGCTGGGCGAGCGGCTTGATGCGGTGAGCATCGGCTTCGGCCTGGCGGTGCTGGCCACCGTGGCCCTGGGCCGGCGCATGCCGGTGCGGCCGCCACCCGCGCCCCGGGCAGAAAGGCCATGCCCGACCTCTTGAAACCCCCACTGGCGCGGGCTCTGCTGGCGGTTAAGCTCCCCAGCGGCTCCACCCGCAAAGCCACCCCCGGCCGCACAACGGCCGACCTGCAACGACGACAACAGCGCATCGCCTCCACGCATGGAGCGGCGCCTCATGGAGATCACCGGAAATGACGAACTGGACCCTGGCCCAACGCGCCGCAAAGATGAACCCCTCGGTGATCCGCGAGATCCTGAAAGTGACCGAGAAGCCCGGCATCATCAGCCTGGCCGGCGGCCTGCCCTCGCCCAAGACCTTCCCCATCGACGCCTTTGCCCAGGCCTGCGCCACCGTGCTGCAGGAAGACGGCCAGGCCGCGCTGCAATACGCGGCCAGCGAAGGCTATCTGCCGCTGCGCGAAGCCGTGGCCCGCATGCTGCCCTGGTCGGTGGACCCGGACCAGGTGCTGATCACCACCGGATCCCAGCAAGGCCTGGACCTGATCGCCAAGGTGCTGATCGACCCGGGCAGCCGCATCCTGGTGGAAACGCCCACCTACCTGGGCGCGCTGCAGGCCTTCTCGCCCATGGAACCCACGGTGGTCAGCGTGGCTAGCGACGACCACGGCGTGCGGGTGGACGACCTGGCCGCCAAGGTGGGCACGGGTGCCGACCGGGCGCGCTTCCTCTACGTGCTGCCCAACTTCCAGAACCCCACCGGCCGCACCATGACCGAGGAGCGCCGTGCCGCCCTGGTGGCCCGCGCCGCCGAGCTGAACCTGCCGCTGATCGAAGACAACCCTTACGGAGACCTGTGGTTCGACCAGCCGCCCGCGCTGCCGCTCACGGCCCGCAATCCCGAGGGCAGCATCTACCTAGGCTCCTTCTCCAAGGTGCTTGCGCCCGGGCTGCGGCTGGGCTTCCTGGTGGCGCCCAAGGCCCTCTACCCCAAGCTGCTGCAGGCCAAGCAGGCGGCCGACCTGCACAGCCCGAGCTTCAACCAGCGCATGGTCTCCGAGGTGATGAAGGACGGCTTCCTCGACCGCCACGTGCCCACCATCCGCCAGCTCTACAAACAGCAGCGCGACGCGATGCTGGCCGCGCTGGAACGCGAGATGGCCGGCCTGGACGTGCAATGGAACCGCCCGGACGGCGGCATGTTCCTGTGGGTGCGCCTGCCGGAAGGCATGGACGCCATCGCCCTGCTGCCCGAGGCCGTGGAGCGCAACGTGGCCTTCGTGCCCGGCGCCGCCTTCTACGCCGACGATGCCGATCCGCGCACGCTGCGCCTGTCGTTCGTGACGGCCAGCGCCCAGCAGATCGCCACCGGCATCGCCGCCCTGGCCGGCGCCATCCGCGCGCGCCTGGAACGCAGCGCCGCGCCCGCGGCCGCCGCACTGGCCTGAGCCGGAGGAGTACGACACCATGCTGCGCCTCTGGGGACGCCCTACGTCCATCAATGTCCGCAAGGTGCTCTGGACGGCGCAGGAACTGGGCCTGACGCTGCAGCGCACCGATGCCGGCGGCCAGTTCGGCCTGGTGCGCGAGCCCGACTACCTGCGCCAGAACCCCAACGGCCTGGTGCCGATGATCGAGGACGACGGCTACGTGCTGTGGGAATCGAACGCCATCGTGCGCTACCTGTGCGCCCGCCATTCGGGCGGCGACCTGTACCCGGACACCATCCCCGCCCGCTTCATCGCCGAGCAGTGGATGGACTGGCAGCAGACCACGCTGAACCCGGCGGGGCGCGATGCCTTCGTGCAATGGGTGCGCACGCCCGCGGCCGAGCGGGACGAGGCCCGCATCGTCCAGTCCATCGCCGCCACCGAGCCGCTGCTGGACCTGCTCGACGCCCAGCTGGAACGCCAGCCCTTCCTGGCGGGCGACCGCTTCACCATGGCCGATATCCCGGCCGGCTGCGAAATCCACCGCTGGTATGGCCTGCCCCGCGACCGCACGCCCCGCCCGCACCTGGACCGATGGTTCCAGGCGCTGTGCGACCGGCCCGGCGCGCGCGGCGTGCTGGATCAGCCGTTGGGCTGACGTCTTCAGACCGCTCCGCCCACCGTTTTTCAGCGCCGATCGCCGGCGGGTTGCGGCGCACGGGCGGAGCCTTGCCCGCGCTATCCGCCAGTCCAATTCCTTTTGTCCTGCAAGCCCCAACGAAAGCGATCCATGCGCCAACGCCTCTTCAAGCAAGTCGATGTCTTCACCGAACAGCCCTACTTGGGCAACCCGCTCGCCGTGGTGCTGGACGGCACCGGCCTCGGCACGGAAGAGATGCAGCACTTCACCAACTGGACCAACCTGTCGGAGGCGACGTTCCTGCTGCCGCCGACCGATGCCGGCGCGGCAGCGGGTGCCGACTACCGCGTCCGCATCTTTTGTCCAGGGCGCGAGCTGCCCTTCGCCGGCCACCCCACTCTGGGCAGCTGCCACGCCTGGCTGGAAGCGGGTGGGCAACCGCGCACGCCGGGCCGCGTGGTGCAGGAATGTGCCGCCGGCCTCATCACGCTGCGGCAGGACGGCGGCCGCCTCGCCTTCGCCGCGCCCCCGCTGCTCAAGAGCGGCCCGCTGGATGAAGCCGACGTGGAGCTGATCGCGCGCGGCCTGGGCCTGCAGCGCTCGGACATCCTCGCCCATGCCTGGTGCGACAACGGCCCGCGCTGGCGCGGCGTGATGCTGGGCAGCGCCGAGCGCGTGCTGGCGCTGCGGCCCGATGCCGCGGTGCTCGGCGGGCTGGATATCGGCGTGGTCGGCCCGCGCGGCAAGGTCGGCGTCATCGCCAACCAGGCGGCCGATGCCCCCGGTGGCACCGCCT
The DNA here is from genome assembly GCA_030345395.1 of Prunus mongolica. Taxonomy (NCBI): domain Eukaryota; kingdom Viridiplantae; phylum Streptophyta; class Magnoliopsida; order Rosales; family Rosaceae; genus Prunus; species Prunus mongolica. The sequence continues at coordinate 7,745 of JARJFA010000073.1, read as the reverse complement.
TCGAGGTGCGCGCTTTCTTCCCGGGCAACAGCGGCATGGTCGAAGACCCCGTCACCGGCAGCCTGAACGCTGCGCTGGCGCAGTGGCTGATCGGCGCCCATCTTGCACCGCCGCAGTACGTGGCGGCGCAGGGCACGGCCATGGGCCGCGCCGGCCGCGTGCATGTGGAGCAGGACGGCGACACCATCTGGGTGGGGGGCAGCTCGGTCACCTGTGTGGACGGGCAGGTCCTGCTATGACCTCCCCCGACGGACCGCACCGCTGCGCCATCGACCACCTGGTGGTCATGGCCGATTCGCTGCAGGCCGGCGTCGACTGGTGCCGCCGCACACTGGGCGTGGCTCCGGCCATGGGCGGCGAACACCCGCTGATGGGCACGCACAACCGCCTGCTCCAGCTATCCGGGCCCGCCCATCCACGCGCCTATTTGGAAATCATCGCTATCAATCCAGGAGCTAAAGACGCCCCGGCCAACGGTGCAAGACGCTGGTTCGACATGGACGACGAGGCCCTGCAGGTGCGGGTGCGCAGTCAGGGGCCGCAGCTCATCCACTGGGTGGCCTCGGTGCAAGACCTGGCGCCCGCCCGCAGCGCCATAGCCGGCTGCGGGCTGGACCGGGGCGACATCGTGCAGGCCAGCCGCCCCACGCCGCTGGGCCCGCTCCAATGGGAGATCACCCTGCGGCCGGACGGCCAGCGCCTGCTGGACGGCTGTCTGCCCACGCTCATTCAGTGGGGCGACCGCCATCCCTGCTACAGCCTGCCCGCAAGCGGCGTCACGCTGCAGTCGCTGCAGTTGGAACATCCGCAAGCGCAGCTGCTGGCGCGCGCTTGCGGCGCAGCCGGCCTGTTACAGCGGGTGCAGATCACCCCGGCCGTGCAGCCGAAGATCCTGGCCACGCTGGCGACACCGCGCGGTATGGTGCAATGGGCTTCGCTCGCGTCCACAGCCTGAAGCAGGCCCTCCGCAGACCGCAAACCACGAATCTCCCACGGCATTCCCACGCGGTTCGGAGAGAACTCTCGAGAAGGTCCTCGCTGGTCGTGCAGCTGCACTTCTACTGCTGGCTCAAGCACCCGTCAGCCGCAAATACCCATGACGTGCCGCCAAGGGGGAAACAGCGGCCGAGACATCCGCTCCGCCGCTTTCGGGGCTGGTGCATAGGCCTTGCTGTTGATCGGCGGGAAGTCGATGCGTAGGTGCTTTTTGCAGGCGCCGGCCTGCGCAAGCTGAAAGAGTTTCACCGTGTCTTGTGGCTCCCTCGGCGCATCCTGCCCGGAATCACGACGATCAACCCCAGCCAACTGCACATCAGGTTTCACCCATCCGTAGCGAGCAGTGCAGGACCTCGGGGCACCAAGGCATAGCGCTTCTGATTCCATAGCATTCGTCGCTTTTGCGACAAATGTCGGAGGCACATCGGCTCAAGAATCCGCCGATGGGAACCCTCTACCTCGTGCGCCACGCTCAGGCCTCCTTTGGAGCCGACGATTACGATCAGCTCAGCCCGCTTGGGCATCGACAGGCGCATCGCTTGGGCGAGTACTGGCGAAACCAAGGTCTGCGTTTCGACGCGGTGCTGACAGGCACCCTGCGGCGGCACAGGGAGACGCTCGAGGGCATTTCGCAAGGGCTCTGCACCGACGGGATGCAGGCACAGACGTTTCCGGAACTGAATGAATACGACGGTGCAGCGCTGATCAAGGCCATCCACCCCCAAACGCTGCCCAAAGCCGATACGCCTGCTCTCTATAAGCAGCATTTCCGCCTTCTGTGCGATGCGCTGGCTCAGTGGATGGCCGGCACCATCAGCCCTGCCGGCATGGCCAGCTGGGACGAATTCTCCGCAGGCATTCACAGCGTGCTCGAACACATCCGTCGCCACCACTCTGGACATGAGGTACTGATGGTGACCAGCGGGGGGCCCATAGGCGCGCTGCTCACTCAGATTCTGGGATCCCCGGCAGAGGTCGGTATCGGCCTGAATATGCGGGTGAGGAACAGCTCTGTGACGGAGCTCAGCACGAGCGCCAAGAGGATCATGCTGCAGACGTTCAACGGTGTTGCACATCTGCAAGACAGTGATCACAGGGAATGGATCACCTATGCGTGAAGGCGGGAGTCCAGCGCCTACTCCGTATGTATAGGCCACCGAAGCAGCTCTCAAGAGCGCTCTGGAAATACATCAGAAAGCACGATGGGCGAGAGGCTGGGAGTCAAATGGCGGTACATCCCAGCTTCACACGTTGCACAGAGCGCCTTCCGGCCGTGGGAAACGGGGGCACCCCAATGCGTCCCCATTAACCCTCGCTCGCGTTTCCCGCACTTGGCCTTAAAGCAATTGGGGTGGCGCGGGCTGGTCTGCCGTCTTCAGCTATTTGCGCCGATGGAGGTAGCCCTGTACAGAAGAGGCTGCACAAAGCAAAGCGCCCCGAGTACTTTCGTACGCGGGGCGATTTGGGCTGTAAGAGCCTGACGATGACCTACTTTCACACGGGAACCCGCACTATCATCGGCGCGAAGTCGTTTCACTGTCCTGTTCGGGATGGGAAGGAGTGGTACCAACTTGCTATGGTCATCAGGCATAAAGGGTTGCTACCGAGAGATCCTAGTGGATATCTGGGCGGCGAATTCATAGAGTTAAATCAGCTTTGGTTATTTGACTGCGTCACTTGGCATAACAACCTGACAGCAAGGAGTTTGCTGATCAAAGTTATAGGGTCAAGCCGCACGAGCAATTAGTACTGGTTAGCTTAACGCATTACTGCGCTTCCACACCCAGCCTATCAACGTCCTGGTCTTGAACGACTCTTCAGGGGGCTCAAGGCCCCGGCAGATCTCATCTTGAAACGAGTTTCCCGCTTAGATGCTTTCAGCGGTTATCTCTTCCACACTTAGCTACTCGGCAATGCCACTGGCGTGACAACCGATACACCAGAGGTGTGTCCACTCCGGTCCTCTCGTACTAGGAGCAGGCTTCCTCAAATCTGCAGCGCCCACGGAAGATAGGGACCAAACTGTCTCACGACGTTTTAAACCCAGCTCACGTACCTCTTTAAATGGCGAACAGCCATACCCTTGGGACCGGCTACAGCCCCAGGATGAGATGAGCCGACATCGAGGTGCCAAACACCGCCGTCGATATGAACTCTTGGGCGGTATCAGCCTGTTATCCCCAGAGTACCTTTTATCCGTTGAGCGATGGCCCTTCCATACAGAACCACCGGATCACTATGTCCTGCTTTCGCATCTGCTCGACTTGTCAGTCTCGCAGTTAAGCACGCTTATGCCATTGCACTATCGTCACGATGTCCGACCGTAACTAGCGTACCTTCGAACTCCTCCGTTACGCTTTGGGAGGAGACCGCCCCAGTCAAACTGCCTACCATGCACTGTCCCCGATCCCGATAAGGGACCTAGGTTAGAACCTCAAACACACCAGGGTGGTATTTCAACGTTGGCTCCATGAGAACTAGCGTCCTCACTTCAAAGCCTCCCACCTATCCTACACAGATCTGTTCAAAGTCCAATACAAAGCTACAGTAAAGGTTCATGGGGTCTTTCCGTCTTTCCGCGGGGAGATTGCATCATCACAAACATTTCAACTTCGCTGAGTCTCAGGAGGAGACAGTGTGGCCATCGTTACGCCATTCGTGCAGGTCGGAACTTACCCGACAAGGAATTTCGCTACCTTAGGACCGTTATAGTTACGGCCGCCGTTTACTGGGACTTCAATCAAGAGCTTGCACCCCATCATTTAATCTTCCAGCACCGGGCAGGCGTCACACCCTATACGTCCACTTTCGTGTTTGCAGAGTGCTGTGTTTTTATTAAACAGTCGCAGCCACCGATTTTTTGCAACCCCTTTGGGCTCGCCTTGTACAGGTTCACCTACTTGGGGCATACCTTCTCCCGAAGTTACGGTATCAATTTGCCGAGTTCCTTCTCCTGAGTTCTCTCAAGCGCCTTAGAATACTCATCTCGCGCACCAGTGTCGGTTTGCGGTACGGTCGTCAATAGCTGAAGCTTAGTGGCTTTTCCTGGAAGCAGGGTATCACTCACTTCGTCTGCAAGCAGACTCGTTATCACCCCTCATCTAAGCCTGGCGGATTTGCCTACCAGGCACGACTACAGGCTTGAACCAACATATCCAACAGTTGGCTGAGCTAACCTTCTCCGTCCCCACATCGCACTATTGATCGGTACAGGAATATTGACCTGTTTCCCATCAGCTACGCATCTCTGCCTCGCCTTAGGGGCCGACTCACTCTACGCCGATGAACGTTGCGTAGAAAACCTTGCGCTTACGGCGAGGGGGCTTTTCACCCCCTTTAACGCTACTCATGTCAGCATTCGCACTTCTGATACCTCCAGCATCCGTTACCAGACACCTTCACAGGCTTACAGAACGCTCTCCTACCACGTGCAATAAATTGCACATCCGCAGCTTCGGTAACTGGCTTAGCCCCGTTACATCTTCCGCGCAGGACGACTCGATCAGTGAGCTATTACGCTTTCTTTAAATGATGGCTGCTTCTAAGCCAACATCCTGACTGTTTTAGCCTTCCCACTTCGTTTCCCACTTAGCCAATTTTAGGGACCTTAGCTGGCGGTCTGGGTTGTTTCCCTCTTGAGTCCGGACGTTAGCACCCGGTGCTCTGTCTCCCAAGCTGTACTCTTCGGTATTCGGAGTTTGCCTTGGTTTGGTAAGTCGCCATGACCCCCTAGCCAAAACAGTGCTCTACCCCCGAAGGTAATACTTGAGGCACTACCTAAATAGTTTTCGGAGAGAACCAGCTATTTCCAAGTTTGTTTAGCCTTTCACCCCTATCCACAGCTCATCCGCTAGTTTTGCAACACTAGTCGGTTCGGACCTCCAGTACCTGTTACGGCACCTTCATCCTGGCCATGGATAGATCACTTGGTTTCGGGTCTACACCCAGCGACTGGACGCCCTATTCGGACTCGATTTCTCTACGGCTTCCCTATTCGGTTAACCTTGCCACTGAATGTAAGTCGCTGACCCATTATACAAAAGGTACGCAGTCACCCTTGCGGGCTCCTACTTTTTGTAAGCATGCGGTTTCAGGATCTATTTCACTCCCCTCCCGGGGTTCTTTTCGCCTTTCCCTCACGGTACTGGTTCACTATCGGTCGATGATGAGTATTTAGCCTTGGAGGATGGTCCCCCCATATTCAGACAGGGTTTCTCGTGCCCCGCCCTACTTTTCTCTAACTTAGTAC